>JARHVA010002632.1:502500-1102500 GCA_037957365.1 Torreya grandis | reverse complement strand
AATCAGCAAGTTGTCTGGCCTTCTCCGCCACCCGCACTTGCCCAAATCGGTGCCCACCAGTAAATTTTTTGGTGTCATCAGTGTTAAATTCATTATCTTTATCGTTTTAACTTGTTCAATAACGTGAGCGTGCCTTGTTATTATTTGACATTAATATTTTGTGATTTATTAAGATTTTCCCAGCATACCCATTCAGTACCCACAACGTACGAACTATTTATAAATTATAAGCTATAGATTATATATATATATATATATATATATATATCATAGTTACCCAAGACTCTGGGACAACGTGACAACAGGTGGGGTTTTTGGGACCACAAAAAAATTCCAATTTTTTGTTGACGGCAGGGGTATTGCTAATTAAAATAATATATAAATATTAGAAATATACAAATAAACTAAAAACATAATGTAGAGACTAAAATAAACTGAAATTGGTTTTTTTAGGTGTTACGTGTTAGTTGTGTGTTGTCTTGTGTGTTTGTTGACCAAGGACCTTATTGGGGGGTGAAACGCTGAGTCCAGGCCTGACCTTAGCTCAAAATCTTGTACTTCACTTTATGGGAAGTGATATTGTACTATTGAAACAGAGAAGGATGCAAAGATGAAGGGGAGGAAATCTTTCAAGGACGCTCTGCGAAAAGAAACTGCTGTTGATATCCTTGACGGAGCTAGTTTTGTCATTTGCAGAGATGGAAATCAATCGGACTAAGGAAGCAACGAAGGAAGAGTTTTGAGAGAAAAGGGTAAGCCCCTGTTGTTGCTACCACTCTCGCCCTTGCTCCAAATGAAGAAATGTCAGAAGTTTTAAGAAAAGAGGAAGCTAGAGTGAAAAGTGTTGGTATTTTTCTAGTTTGTTTAAATAAAAATGATTTGCCTTCCAGGATTTTTTTTGATGATTGGGTTGATGTGTGTTGGGGGAAAAAACTAGGGTTTTATTTTATTTTTTGTCGGTTGATTCAACATGGTGGGGTTATCATTCTGTTTAGAAACTCAACTATGTAGAGGAAAATTCCTAGGCCTTTTTGGAATGTTGGTCGCTTTGTTTGTAAATCCCTTCCATGGGTTCCTGATATTGACTGGGACAAACTCGTCCTTCAAACGACTCCTAGATGGGTGGAACTAAGTAATGCTCCTATCCAAATTATGCATCTCTTGCCACAGTTGTTAAAATCCTTTGGTGAGGTTTTGCAAGGAGAGAAATCTAGGGTTATGCTTTTGCATAGGAACGCCAGGTTGTTGATTTCCGTCAAGTCATCTCCTTGTTTTTGGGAGACTCTACTTATAAAAGTGAAATATAAAGAGTATGTGCGTCCTATTTCTGGGTTGGGGGGTTTGAATACTTGTTTTCTTTGTAAAAAGGATGGTCACCTTAAAAAAGATTGTTTGTTGGCTAAAATGAAGCCTCCTCTCAGTGTTGAATCTTCTAAACCTCAGGTGGAGGAGGTGAGTTCTGTTTCTCTCAATACACAAGTTGATGACCAAGGTGCGGTGAGCAATATGGTGTCCCCTAATAGTGTGATTGCTTCTCTAGAGGTCCCTGATGCTCCTAAGGAACCATTTGTTATGCCGAACACCGACTGGACTATTGACTCTTTGAATCCTGAGGGTTGTAAACCCTTGATTACCTCTGCTCCAAACAATTGTGAGGAAGCTTTGGACATGATTGAGAGGATTGATATGAAAATTTGGCCGCTCAAAAAGGTGGGGATCTTTGAAGAATATGAAGTTATCCTTGCAGAGCCCGTGGCAGAGGATAGTCACCCCACAAAGGATTATATAGAAGCGATTACACTAGCCATAAGCCTGGTTGAGGAAAATATGAAAGATTGTAACAGATTGGGATTTAGTACCACTCCAGTAACAAATAGGATGCTGTAGAACCTAATGTTGTAAGTGACCCTATACCTTTTGCAATGAATGAATAAAGTAAGGAGAAAGACCAGAATGACAAGAAAAACCTCTCCAAAAGCATTAAGCCCAAACAAGGGGTTAAGAGACAAAAATAAAGATGGTGTGTTTGACCCCACTGATGATATCATGCTGGGGGGAGGGGGGAGGAATTAAAAAAAATGGAAGCCTTGAAAATGCTCAGGGTGATAGCAGTAGAAGGGAAGAGAAGAGAAGTTGCCTACATGTTTTGAAAGGGTGTATAAGAATACAGGAGGAAGTAGAGCTGCTGGACCTCCTTATGTGTAAATTATGAAGGTGGTCAGCTGAAATGTTAGAGGTGTAGAAGCCCAAGATAGAAGAGCCTTTGTTAGAAGATTCTGTAGGGCTAGAGAGGGTTTGAACTTCCTGCTCCTCCAAAAGTTTAAAACTGGTGGTTTTTATCTGGTTTCAGCTTTGTCTTATATTTGGCTTGAATCCTCTTCGTTTTACACTAAACATGAGAAAGGGAAAGGTGGTGCTACAATTAGTATAAGCAAAGACTGGGACTCTGCTGTTACCAATTCTGGGGCTTCCCTGTCCAATAGAGCTGTATGGGTTACCCTTTAGATTCAAGACATTGAGTTTGGTATTTGCTCAATTTATGCCCCTAATGATTACAGATAAAGATCTGATTTGTGGGATTGGGTATCCTCTAACCTCAAGGATATTCCATGGATTTTGGTGGTGACTTCAACATGATTGAAGATAAAGAAGATAAGTTGGGGGAGACATCCATTTGAGTGGAAAGGTAATAAACATTTTTTACTGGCAGAAAATGAAGAGATTGCTTAGAATGCTGGATCCCATGTAAAGTTAAGAAAGATAACAAGGGTATCTGGTATACTTGGTGCGATAATCAGAGTGGCAGAACTAGGCTGTAGTCTAGACTTGACAATTTTTTGGTCAACAAGGAGCAGTTTCTCCTTCCCCTAGTTGATAAAGGAAATCTTGTTAGTGTGCTTCCATACACTCAATCTGATCACCATCCAATTGAAATGGAATTTCAATTGGCTTCTACCCTGATCTTTTTATCTAAGGACTGAAAGGATTCTTCAAGTTGAATGTTACTCATCTAAAGGACATTGATTTTTTGGAGGGAGTAGAAACTTCTTGGTTTCTTGCCAAGCATCTCTCTGCTTTACCCTCTGCCACTAGTACATGGAATCAATGTGTTATTTCTTGCCAAAACTTTATGAGAGGCATTGGTAAAATCAAGGCTGGATTTTGAAGGAATATGGAGAGGAAGCTTCAGGAATAGCTTATTGTGTGCGAGGACAAATTGCAGAAAGGCCCAGAAAATGAAGATTTGTTAAAATCCTTGATCTCTTTCAAACATCAGCATAGGGTGTTACAAACATACATTGCTCAGGGAACAATGGTTAGGTCTAGAGTTACATGGCTCAAATTTGGTGATAAAGGCTCGTAGTATTTCTTCAAGATACTCAAAGCTAAGCATGTTAAGGAGAAGGTTGAGGCTATTAAGATTGGAGGAACTATCATTGATAACCCTATAGAGATTAGGAAAGCATTCTTTGCTTTCTACCAAAATCTGTTCACTTCGGATGGGTCATTTGAGTAGATTGAAAAGAACAGAAAAATCAGTCCTAAAACTGTACCAAAAAGGATTCCAAGGGATGCAGCTCTTGAAGTGGAGGAAGACCTTACCAGGGTAGAGGGGAGTGTTGTCATAGAAAGTCTGAAGTTGGAAAAATAACTGGAATGGATGGATTGTGGGCTGAGTTCTATAAAGCGAACAAGGATTGGATGCTAGAATAATTTTTTTCTGTGTATCAAGAAGCAATTGGGGTTGGGACTTAGGGGTAAAACATTAATAGAGGCATTATTAAATTAATCCCCAAGGATGGTGACAAATCACTCGTGAAGAACTGGAGCCCCATCACCTTGCTCAATGTCTCCTATAAGATATTGGCAAAGGCACTTGCTAACATAATTGCTAGAGTTCTACCGAGTATCATGTATGATACCTATGTGGAAGGCAAAAATATCTTGGATAATCTTATAACCAGTTGGGAAGGGATGCAGTGGGCCAAGGACTATGGGCAACATAATTGTATGGCACTCCTTGACTTTGAGAAAGTTTATGGTAGAATTGAGTGGCCATTTATTGACCTAATGATTCACACCACAGGGCCCAGGATTAAGTGTGCGGGGGACAACTGAGTTTGGTTGTGCAGAGTTAATTCAGACAGAACAAACTAAACACATTCAATGGAGCGGAAGTCTTTTCTTGCAGGAAATGCAATTTCTATTCAATAGCAAAGAATAGGGAAATGGTACAATGCATTATAATGCATGAATTACAAAGTAGATATGCAGAGCATGCTATCTACATTATGACTGTGTATGGTATTGACCCCTTGGCTGGATGCATATGTTACATAATTATACGAAAAGAATAGAAGAGTAGTTAGAACCGTTGTCGGTTACAAAGAAGACGGTTGAGTCATTTCATCTTCCTTGCTGGATGACGGTTGAGCTTCTAGGTTGGTGGTGACTAATGGTTCTAGTTCAACTGACAAGATACCTGATTGGAAAGTGCCATTTAATAAGCCACATGGTCAAAGCAGGCTGACACGTGGATGTGCTGGAGCGAAGACAAGTGTGGGCACGTGAGTCTGTGAGCGAGTACTAGTGAGGTGTGTAGGGCTGCGCGCTGAGCAGTGCACAGTGAAGTGTGTCGGTTGTGATTGGGTGCGATCTGAGTGCGAAAGTTTGTAAACACGTGCAGGACTTATGCACAAGTATGTAAGCAAGCTTCGTGCTCAGGAGTGCGAGTTGTGTGCAGAGAAACAAGTGAGGAACTTGCTTTGCTGCGCAGGTTCTGCACATGGATCATTCGCCCTTTTTTGAAGAGCAATGATCTGCATTGCGTCGGTGTATAGCTGAGGAAACTGCACTCGAAGTTGTTGAGAAGTGTACCACTTGGCCTGATCAACATATTCTCCAACCTTGGCCACTCATAAAAGTTGATGTGTGCCAAGGTGGGTGTGTGTGTCTGTCACTTCAATGATCTGGTCCTTATCTGTGGGGCGCAAGTGTTAGATCCAAATCAGAAGGTTGTTGTGTCACTACTGGCTCAAGAAGTGGCAGTGTAAGGCTTGAGAAGTTCCACATTGAAGATTGGGTGCAAGCCCAAGTATGGAGGGATATCAAGAACTAAGGCGTTTTTACCAGTTGTGCGCATAATGGTGTAAGGAACATAACGCAAAGGCTTGATCTTCCAGTGTGGACCTTTGAAGCGTTTCTTTTGAAGGTGCAACCAAACTTTATTGCCAACTTGGAATGCATGAGGTGTGCAATGTGCATTGTGGCACACCTTTTACTTTGCTTGTGTGCGAGAGACATTTCTGTTGAACTTGCTTATGAACAGATTGGACGTGTTGTAGAAACTTCTTGGCTTTGTTCGCTTCCCATTCCTGTGTGTGCGACGCAGGGCCTACTGGTGCGCAATAGGATATGTCTAGAGGTGCTGGAGGTTGAAACCCAAGACATGTGTGGAATGGATTGTGATCCGTAGCGTTGTGGAGGGCTCTGTTGTAGGCATGTTGAATTTAGTAGAGATTGCCATCCCAAGTGCGAGCATGTTCGTGGTTATAAATTTGTAGAAGATGAACAAGTGTGCGATTCACCACTTTGGTTTATCCATCTATCTATGGATGAAAAGCTATCGACTGATCCAATTGTGTGCCCATCAAGTCTCACAATGCTTGCCAAAAATGAGTTGCAAAGCACGGATCTCAATCAGAGACGATGGATGTTGGAAGCCCAAAATGCACCCAAACATGGTTGAAGAAGGTTTGTGCAGTGCCAGTTGTGTTAGTGTCTTTCCTACATGTGACCATGATAGCCATCTTGGAGAATCTATCCACTACAATGAACCCAATGTCATGTTGGCGTCTCGTCGTAGACAACCTAGTCATGAAATCCATGTTGATAGATTCCCATGGTCTAGATGGAACTAGTAGATGTGTGTAAAGTCCTAGCTTCTTGTTTGTGGGCTTGGTGATGCAACAAGGAATTCAAGACTTGATGTGGTGTTCCACTTCTGTGCACATGTACGGCTAGTAGAAGTGCTACTACAATGCGGCTAGAGTCTTTGTCATGCCGATGTGTCCCGAGGTCTTGGCGTAGTGCACCTCCCAGATGAGTCGTCGGTGAGGTGCGCCATTAGGAACACAAAGATGTTCGAGCTTGTAGAGAAGTTGGTCAGACAAGTAGAACTGAACTTGTTTACCTTGCTCTAGGCTATTGTAAAAAAGGGTTAGTCGGTTGTCTAAGTCATTTACTCCGTCAGGCGCTTATCTGGCTGTCCAAGTCAGTTCTAGACATGTTACAATTAGGCACAAACATGGAATAAACCCGTGGCGCTCAACATTTGTCACTCGACTGCACCGGCATCAATCCACATAAGGCGTGAGCCTTATGCGCTCACTCAAAGCGCAACAGATAAATAATCGGGGCCCGCATTGGGCTAGTTGTGCCATGGCGCAACTCATTCTTCAAGGGGCTTGGTCATTTGCAACAACGTCATTTGCAAGTTCCTCAGTGCAAGCTGTTTCTAGGCTAGGCTGAAGGTCTATAGGTGCAAAGCCTATTTAGGTAGCTACTTTTGGTCATATGGGCTCAAGTCTATATCGGGTTGCTCTGTAGTCTTATGGGCGCAAGCGTATGTTTTATCATGCTTAGCGTCCTTCAGGCGCTTGGAGGGTTCAATGGAATATCTTAGATCAAAGGTTCATGTTGGGTTAGCGCTTTAAACACAGGTATCATGGCTTGGCGCGAGATCTTTCCTACACTTAGAGGATTTCCACATAATATGCTGACGTCATCCTAAACTACAGAGACGCCATGAATGTTTTGAATCAAAGCTTGCAAACAACATCATTCAAATTGAGTTTATCACACTAAAATCATGGCATTCGTTGCGCATTTCAATCACAAAGCTAAGATATTAACCCAGGAACACCATGTATTACGTCAACCATTCATATTCTTAATGGTCCAAATACAAAGTACAATTCATATGGCGAAAATAGAGTAATAGCTTATCTAAACTACTAAAGGCCCAGAGGCTCACAGGCGAGCTTGGGCACTACAATGTGGAGCCTCAAGGACATCCATGCTAGTCTTAAGGTTCAATGGTAGTCGATTTGCTATTTCTGGAACTAATTCTGCAGAGCTTCACTATCTCAAAGTTGAGTCTTCTGCCTACTGGTTCAAGCTTGGCTTTATAGAACTCAGGAGCATCTTCTCGCTAGGGTGGAGGGCGCATGTCGGGTGCTGAGCTGGAGCCTTGGTTGATCACTCCGCCTGCTCCATCACCTTGCGCCCTTTGCGCTCCGATTGCCATGTGCAGATACTCATGAAGACACCACAAAATCTAGGTGCCAGTTAACCACCTGCCAACTGGCGCAAGATGAGCGTTGATTCCTCCAACTGGTGCAAAAGATATCAAACTAGCAATCATTCGACATGATTGCCTCGTGCCAAGATGTTTACTGAGTTGGCGTGGGTCCAGATTAGGCAAAAAGGGGCCTAACATTACCCCATACAAAATTGCTAGTCCGTCTTCGGACTAGTCTTTCAATGCCCTAGGCACGCAAAACTTGATGTGTTCTCCTTTAATTCAGTGCTGAAGTCTTCAAAGCCCTTGATGGCGAGTCTGATTTCTTCAACGACGCTGTCAATCTCCGTTGAGGTGGCGCTAAGCACGAGCACATTGGTTTTCTCTAATTCTTTTCTAAAGGCCTCTAGCCTTTCCTTTGCCCTCGTCACTCCTTCGTTTAAGATTGCCCCTTAATCGCCGGTCTTTGTTTGAAAGACGTGGAAGAGTTCTTCCAGGTTCTGCTCTTGGTTCTTGATCTGGGCGCTCAGGGTATTGACCTTTGCCACGATTTGTGCACGTTCGGGCCTGCTAACAGTGTACGCCTTTGCCATCAACTCTTCCCTCTCCCCCTTTCCCTGCTTGAGGCGCACGTCGATGACCGACGTTTGGTTGGAAAAGTTCATGAAGATGGTGTCAGCTGCCTCTGCGCCTTCTTCTAGTTGCACGAAGAGGTCTTCCACCTCTTTGAGCTTGTCTGCTAGCTCCTTCTGTAGGACGGCACAGGGTCTTCCTCCTCTTCTTCTTGTGCCGGTTTTGCGTTCAACCTTGGGAGCATCTGCTCGACTAGCACGCAAACCTTGTCAACCTCCGAAAGATTCGAAGTGTTAACGTCCTCCAAGAGGGATGACTCGGCTTCCTCTACGCGCCCAACCAGTTGTTGCATTTTGAACTTCATGGCCTTTATTTCCTCTTCCGCTTCCAACGCGATCTTCTTCCACTTTGAAGCCCTAACATTGTTGACGATGTTCTTCTACGCTACTTCGGAGGCCATCCGGATGAGTGCGTTGGCTGACCTGACTGGGTTCATTATGCGGGGGTTTATGAGAAGGAAATCCTGCCCTTCTGGTTTCTATGTGCCCAGTAAAGCCTTCTGTGGCACCTTGAAATGAGGCTCATCCATATAACTGTCAAAGGCAAATGATAGTCATTGGCGCGTCTTAGTTGTGGTAGTTGCGGGGAGCATGTACTCAAACATGTAGTAATCTTCATCGGTTCATTGATTCTGCACCTTTTCTCTTAGGCTCGGCTATGCGCCTTCTACCTCAATGACGACCAACTCCGTCTACTCTTGTTCCTCTTCATTGGCGCTAGCGCTTTCTTTGGCGCTTCCCTCTGAGGTTTCCTCTTCTTGCTCCTGTAGGGCTTCTTCCTCGGACTTGTCCCCTTGGTTCGTTTGTGGCTCTTTGGTGCTTCACTCCATGGGTGTCTCCTTGACGCCAACTTCGCCTTCTTGCCTTTGCTAGGTCTCCATTGCACTCTCTGTTTGTTCCTTCAAGGTGCCAGCATTGCCTTCCTTGTCTCTAAGCATCCCTTCACTACTTGGGCTTGCCTGTGGTGCAACTTCTTTTGTTGTGTTGGTGGGGGCGTTAGGCACCTTTGCTGCTTTCTCCTTCATTGGTTCTGCGCTTGTGACAACCTTCTTCTCTTCCTTTTCTTTCTTAGCCCTTTCCTTTTGGGCCTTCATTTTTTCTGCCTTCCTCTTTATTATTGCCGTGGCCTTTTCTTCTTCAACCCTTATTTCCTCGGACTCGACCTTATCAATCTCTTTTTGGGTCATGCCAGATGCCTTCATGGCCGCTTTTTTTTCTCTAGCTCTAGCGCCATCTCTATATGTTCATCGCTGAGGCTCATTTTCTTCCACCGACTTCTCTTTTCCTCCTCAGTTAGTAGAGACTTTGTGGAGGGCTCTTTGGATGAGGCGTTGGGTGGCGTTTCTACCTCTCTAAACACGGCGGTAGCGCCGCCTTGGAGGGCCTCTTGAACTTCTTTGGCACTGGGCTCTTCTTCTGTTGCTTCTTCCTCGATGATGTAAAATTTCGTACCTCCTTCCATCTCTTCATGCGCCTCTTGCACTTCCAATTCCTCGTGCTCCTCTTGCGCCTCTGTCTTAGCCAAGGTTATTGTGGGCATTGCGACTAGCCCCTTTGACTTCTTTTTCTTCTCCCTTGGCTTAGGCAAAGCAATCCTTGGCGTGAAGGCCACATGCTTCTTCTTTGGTGCAGAGGGAGTGGCCTCATCGTTGGAGGCGTTCTTCAATTGTAGGTGCTCTTGTATCTCCTCAAGTATCTCCCCCTTTTTCTTTTGGGGAGACTTCTTCTGCGCTACCGGCGCCAACTTCCCTTCATCGCCAATCCGAAGGGGGGGTCACCGTCCTTCTCGGCGCTCGCGCCCTTCTTCCTTGGCTTCATCTCATAACAAAGCATATGGATGTGCTTGAGATTGGCTTATTTTTGGAGGGGATGGATGTCGGTGTGATATGAGTCGTCCTCCTCGTCCTTGGTGGCTTTCCCTCTTGGGCGCACATATTGACACCGCAACCTTCTCTTCAAGTCCAACTCCTTCATTGGGATGTCCAGCTGCTGTGCATTGGGGATCCTTCTCAGTGCCTCGCTGAAGTATTTCACGGAGAATGCGTAAAGAAGCTTGAGCCAACCCTAGCGGTTGTCGTCTGTTAGCACTAGGCGCACTACACAGAAGTGTTTCATAACGGCGAAGGTCGCTATTCCAAACATGTTTTGGGGAAGCTCCTTGGGGATGCGCCATTCTAGCATGAATGCTTCGATATACTGCGTGCACCACCTCATCACTCGGGTCTTGTACTTTGTAGAGAAGGGGGGCAAGTGAAGTCTTGGTACTTCTGTGCTGGGAGCCTTTGTGCTTCGAGAAGACCCATAGATCGTCTTCATTGCCATCGGGCACACCGATCTGCTCCATGACTATCAAAATCAATATTGATCCCCACTTGAAGGTCTCCCGTGCCGTATGACACTCCAGTGCGTTCTTTATCATTTCCTCCGCAATGAACTTTGCGATGTTAAACTTAACCCCCTGCGCCATGTGATAGGTGATGCATAGGTAAGCCTTGGTGACGTTTGTCAATCGACTGCCGGGGCAAAGTTTTGAACTCACGAGGTGCGTCACTACTCTCATGCCGAGGTCCTTGATATCTTTTATAGGGAACGTGAATCCTCCCTTGTAGTACCCAAGGAGTTTCGCGACTCTTTCAACTTCAACATCATCATCCATCATCTGGTGGATGTCTGCTTCGAAGTCTGGGAGTCTGCCTATTAGGCGCGCTCATATCCTCATGGCCCTCCCTGCAAAATAGATGTGATCTCTATGGATGCGCGAGAGGAGGAACTATACGAGTTCCTCCAGCTTCCCAAAGCACGGTAACTCATAGAGCTAAGTTGCGTCGAAGGTCGCAAGTCTGTCTTGAATGTAGACATCGAACAACGCTGCACCTGAATCTATTTTGGCCCCCGTGTCCATCCAATCTTGCTCTAAATCTTGCACATGGCTTGAGGTATGGTGGTTATATTCTTTCAGTCAACAGGTGTGAGAAAGATGTCCAATTCTCGCCTACCAAGACCTCTGGGGAAAATTGCATCACTTGGTATGGCTTTTTTGCAAGCGCCTCTGTGTCTACTTTTGCGACGCTTACTCCTGCAACGGGTTGTGCCTTGATCTTCGTAGCAGTCGTCTCTTCTATTGTCCGCACCCTCTTGGCGTCCTTTTGCCCCTTCTGTGGACCAAAACTCATGCGCTTCTTCCCCATTCTGAACCGGCTGGTGTTGAAGCATGGTCTATTTACTTTGCCGAAGCCTGTAATTTTTGTTGGTACTCCTCACAATCATGAGATCTGCGATTGTGACTTCGGCTCTCGAGCTTTGTGTGCTGTTAATGGTGGCCTCGGCATCACTCCAGTTTTCTACGACTTGGTTTTTGCACAATTCGTGCCCCACACTTCCTTATGCCAATCTTAAAGCGAACGCAATGCCTTTCTCTGTTCAATTGTTCACTTTTGGTGCTCGTGGGTGCTCAAGAGTTCACTTTGGTAGCAGTTGTTTACTTTGCCTCTGGCTTGCTAGTCAGCATTTTGGATGCAAATTATGTCAAGGTTTGTAACCTAACCCAATCGACCTGTCATTGCTTTATACCCTTAATTTCATCTACCATCTTAATTGCAGGTGATTAATGACATGGCGGCTCCTCAATTTCTTGGAATTTGCTAAAACCCTTAAAATACGTGAAAATCCTTTGCCACGCACGCATTCAATGCGGATCTTTGTGCCTCTGTCGTCACCTCAATAAATTCTTCTAACGGTATTTTTGGTGAAGTGACGTGTAGTTCAAATGGCCACTTCCCGCCTCACTTTGGGTGGATGCCAGCTTGCCCTGACGATCTTTCTCCTACGCTTTTTTCATTTGGTGCGACCTTCGCCTTCCTTATGGCAACTTGGGCGCAGTGCCTTACATGAGCACGATTCAGCCTCCACGGTTCCATCTTTTCCTGTCGCGCTTTTGTTTCAAGCGCACTTTCTTGTCTTGGTCGATTTCTGTGCGCTTTTGTCTCTTTGCCTTGGCTTGTTGTACCCCATACAAATCCCTTGTGCTGGCCTTCCAGCGCTTCGCTCTGCTTTTGATCTCTTGCGCATAATCATAGTGTGCATCTTCTTTCTACCTCTTGTGCATTTGCATCTTGTGAGCTTCTCTTTCACCTTATGTGCACGAGCACGCTTTGTGCCGCTCTTTCTCCCTTGGTGCCCATATGTTCAAAGTCTGGGAAATTCCATGTGCCCAGAAACTTATGTGTCTGGCCTCAAGCGTTTGGAAAGCATCCATGCTCGACTCACCCGATTGGAGTCATGCGTAGAAGCGCTAGAATATTTCTCTTGTGGACCTGAAAGCGCCAAACGTTAGTCGGGTCAGTACAACACAACTGACTTGTGACCGAAAAGTTGGTGTCTGATGGTGCAAGCGCCATCTTATTGCCTATACGGCTTCAATCTGTTGGCGTTGAAATGTCCAGGGAGCATTTCACTTGACAACGTGCGCACCTTGCATGCGCCAGTTTCCAATATACTGTGGATGGCATATGGGCCCATCCACCTTATTTGCAGTTTACCCGGGTGCTTGAGGTACTTGGAGTCATAGAACAAGACCAATGCTCCTTCAATCAGTGCCTTGCACCTAATATGCTTGTCATGCCAGAGCTTCTGGCGTGCCTTCTCTATCTGCTGGCTCAACCTTGCTTGGTTGCGCACCTCATCCAATCGCTCCAAATCCTCCAGCCTCGCACAATGAATCTTGGTCATCCAAACGACCAATTCGTGCTATGCACAATGATGGCACCAAGAACTCCATCGGTAGAATTGCCTCTGCACCAAACACCAGTTGGAATAGTGTAGCCTTGTTTAGGCGCTTGTAGGTTGTGTGGAATGCCCATAGGACTGCTGATACTCGATCATCCCAGTCTTTGCGACCATCATCGCATATCTTCGTGAGGCATGTTCCCAAGATTTTGTTGAATGCCTCGGCTGTGCCATTTGCTTGGGGATGATATGGGGTGGTCTTGTGGTGTGCCACCATGTACTCGGCTAGCAGGATTTTCATAGTTTCATTGAAGAAGTGTGTTCCTCTGTTGTTAGTTAAAATAAGTGGGCACCCATAGCGACTTATAATGTTCTTCCATAAGAACCTTGCAGCTGTGGTGACTGTGCAGTTTATAGTAGGCGCTGCTTTGGCCCACTTTGTGAAATAATCAGTGGTCGCCAAAATATACCTTGCACTTGTGCACGTTGCTGTGGGAGTGACCGGCCCAACAAAATCAATGGCCCATTTTTCAAATGGTGCCTGGGCAAGAATGGGGATGAGAGGCATCTCATCTCGTTGATTTGGCTTCCCTATGTGCTGGCATATGTCACATGCCTTAATGCAATCCTTTGAATCTTGGAATAGACTTGGCCGCCACAACTCTGATTGCAACACTTTGCGTGTCTTTGCGTTTCAACGTAATGGCCCCTTGCGATTCCCTCATGTGCCTCTCTTAGTACGGAGTCCCTTTTGTGTTCCAAAACACATTGGCGCAGGACTTCAGCTTGACTTAATTTATAAAGCTCCCTACTAATGATCTGAAAGGGGGCGGCGCGAACGACGAGCTGCTTTTTTTTTTTGGTTGTCATGCTCTGGGACGCAAACCCAGACTTTAGAAATGCGGCTATCGTTGCCAAGTCTTCGGGAAGGTGTTGGACTCTATAGAGTTGCGTGTCTGGCATGTCATCTTCAATGGGTGTTGCCGCATCGACTCTTGGGACAAATGGTCTAATCCCAAATTCTGCTTTTCAGGTTTCATCGCCACTGAGAATTGAAATTCCTGAATCAGAACTATCCATCTACAAATGTGCCCATGGAGAATGGGCTTATTCACAAGGTACTTAAGTGCCTCATGATCGGTGAAAAAGATGAATGGGGTCGCCAACAAGTATTGCCTAAATTTCTGGAGGGCGTAGACCACAGCTAGCGCCTCGTGCAAGGTAGTTGTGTAATTTTGCTTTATAGGGGTCAATTTGTGACTTGCTAAGGAGATAGGATGATCCATCTTACCTTCGTCAGGTTATGCCAGAATGGTGCCAATTGCAGAGCCGGATGCGTTGACATGGACGTGGAATGGAGTCGTTCAGTCGGGAAACTGAAGAATAGGCACGCTAGCCAACTTGAGCCTCAGTTTCAAAGGCATCCTCTTGTGTTGCTCCCTAGTAGAACGGGCCATCCTTGCGCAACAACTCCTCTAGCGGCGTTGCGATCCTTTCATAGCTCCTTATAAACTTTCTATAATAGCCACAATGGCCAAGAAAGGCACGAACGTCTCTCTGTGTGGAAGGAGTCTGGAGCTGAATGATAATGACAATGTTCGCGAGATTGACAAGCAGACCGTCTTTGTAGACAATATGCCCGAGCAATGTGCCAAAAGGTGTTGCGAAGATGCACTTCTTAAGGTTCAAGGATATCTGTAGTTGTCAGCACCTTTCAAACATGAGGCGCAAGTTATCATAATGGTCTCTCACGAGCCCATACACAATGCAATCATCAAGGTACACCTAGAGGAACTTATGGATAAAATCCTTGAATGCAGTGATGACCACTCTAAGAATATGGAGGGCACATTCTTGAGCCCAAAGGGCATCACGTTATAGGCGAAGCAACCCCATTCTGTTGCAAAGGTTGCCTTAGGCCTGTCCTCTTCTTCAATTTGGACTTGATTGTATCCAAAGAAACCATCAATGAAAGTATAAATTTCGTAGCCTGCGATTCCATCCAAGACTTCGTCAGTGAATGGAGTCGGGAAGGGGTCAGTGACACAGGCCGCGCTTAACAGTCGGTAATCAACACAAATGCGGATGTGCCCATCTTTCTTAATGCTAATCACCATGGGGCTCACCCATTGACTCTTGCACCGGGAAAATTACTCCTACGGCCAACATACCGTCAATCTTCGTTTTGACCTTAGCGTGGAGATTGGGGTTCATTCTGTAGGGGCGCTTTTTGACAGGTCGTGCGCCGTCCACCAGCTTTATGCTCATTTTCCCAAGGGATGGGTGGGTACCCTTAATGTCCCAGTAACTGTTCGAAAACAAATCTTAAAACTCCTTCAGGAGATCCACAATTCACACTAGCTCCACGTCGGACCAATATGTGCCCAGAGTAGTCACCTTTGGTTCTTCCGCGCTAATATCAACCTGGGTGGTCTTGATCGGCGCGTGGTAGGGCTTGTTTCTCTCCTGATGTGTGTCCTCAACTTGCCTACTCCCCTCAGTTGTTTCGATGTGGAGATGAGTAGGGTCTTCCTCGTCAAGGGCACGATCATCCACTTGGTGCACGATCTTCCTTTTCACTGTCAAAGACGTCCAATTTCGTGCTTTCCAGACATCCGTATCTTCATCACTCGAGTCACTATTGAGTGTCTGCTCCTCGAAGAAAGTTGGGAGCGCTAATCCTTTCTCCCCGAACATATCTTGTAGGCACTCCTCTAAGATTGTAGTGTCCTTAAACACTGCCTTTCGAATGACTTGCAACGGCTCGATCAATTCCAGTTTATGTGAGGAAAAGGAAGTGTGCCCAAACTTCTCCTTCAAGACATTCCAACTAGTCTCGTGGTGCGTTTCATTGACCACATACCAAGCTTGTGCCCACGTCTTCAAGGTTCTGTCCACAGGTTCCTCGAGGCATTTGCACCGCAGTCAACCCATGTTTCTTCGCACAAGCATATGTGTACTATTGGGTTTGAATCGCCAGAGTATGGAGAAATGTCCAGATCCTCGTTGCTTTTTCCAAATTTGGTGCAGATGGCTGCTTTTACATCTTGCCAAGTTCGCAAGCTAGACCTCTGCGCTGCCCACCAATGAGTGGCAGTGCTTCTCAAAGTATACACCAATGCGGCCATCCTGTCTACTTCCTTTGGGACGCAAGATTCTAGGTTGTAGACATATTCTTCTATAGGATTGCTCCCCTCATATTGCGAGAGCGTTGCAAGTTTACCTTTGCTCAAGGGAAACACTCTGTTTCCCTTCTTCCTATTGCAAGGGATCCCTCTTTGCGAAGTGCAATTGATCTAGACCCAGCCATTCCTCATAGGTTTTGGTGCCTTGGCGCTCACCACATAGCACCTCTGACTAGTGGTTTCGTAAGCTTCTTAAACCCATCGGTTGCAAGCTACGTGGGTAGTGTCGGAGGCCGACTGTCCATCATCACAAGAAATCACTCCTTGGCCATTGGGGTTGATAGTTTCGGTGCCTTGCGTCATGATGTTGTAGATATGGTTGATCTCATCTTCAAGATCAATACTTTCTACATAAGGGGGTCCTTGGTCACTTGAGAGGAGGATCACGACCCTCTCCTTGCCGTTTTAAAAGGTCATATAACGCTTCTCGAAGTGCATGTTGGCATTATTTGTGTAGCACCATGGCCTGCCCAGGAGTGCTGAATAATTATCTTGCTTAGCCAACTCGATCACTTCGAAGTCAGCTCGGAATTCTACGCCCATAATATCTACGTCGCCTTTTAGAATTCCGATTGGTTGCATCTTGGATTTGTTGGCCATGAAAAGCACATGAGGGGAAGGCCTCAAGGCTGGGCTACCCATATTCTCCCGTGTGTTCTTTGTCAAGATATTGACCTCGATGCCTGTGTCCATGAAGACTTCACATATAGACCATCCATCAATGGTGGCATTTACCAAGAGCTCTTGATCGTACTTTGCATTCTGTGTATGCCTGACCTCTCACGCCCTTTCCATAAGTGGCACCACAATTTCAACTAGCTTTTGCCTAGAATGCTCTAAAAGCAAATTTTTCAACAGGGGCAACATCCCTTCTGTTTGTAGGAGGCGCAGGATCTTTGTTAGCTCTTGTACGTCAGCCCCGTGGTTATCTTGCTTCTTGCAGGAGGCAACAACTTGCACCTCTAGATCTTGCACTAGTTGGAGTTCTCCTTGCAAGTTTTGAATAACGCTCATGGCTTGTTGCAAGACATCCTTCTGGCACACAGGGTCAGGGTAAGGCGCAATTTTGGGTTCATGTAGTGTGATGCGCTCAATGTGACTCAGTTCGACATATTCCAAGCGCAACTCTGGTATTGGCGCAACTGGTGGCTAAGTGGTGAATCCACTTCGAGTAGTTGCCTGCACTTTGATTGGCTCCATGCGGGTTGGTTGTGCCTTTGGAGTCCTCTTCTCCGCTTTAGGCTTGCGCCTGATCATCCCTGTGCCTTTGTCTGCACCAGGCCGGTCTTGGGTCAACTTTTTATACAAGTCGGGGCATTCCTCGACCTTGTGTGTTTCTCGACAATACCCACAATTTGGATGTGTAGGGCAGTCGCGTTGATAGTGATCGATCGATCCACAATTGTAACATGATCACAGTGGGAATCTTCCTCCACTGCGTCCACCCTGTCTTCTGGCGCCTCTTTGCATCCCATAGCCTGCATTTTGCTGGCCATAGCCTTCATTTATTTGGATTGCCTGCCCTCCAACTGCTGCAGTTGCTTGTCGTGCTCCTCTCTCCATATTTTCGTGCATCTGATCGATTACATGGCAATCAACTGTGTGAGTGTAGGCATTGCACAATCGACAATATATGGTTGTATTAACTTGATTGGTGCGTTTCATCAAAGCGCAGTTGCGAACATCATGCGCCTCGCGACAAACCTCACAGCTTTGAAGCAATGTGCGCACATTCCTTCGAGGGTAGTTATTCCTATTATGGCCTTTCGTCTCGCAGTTGGTGCACTATAATCCGCTTCGAGCATCTTGTGGCAAACTAGCGGCCAGTTTTTGGAGTTGGCTGGCCATGGATGCAATTTGCGATTCCATGAATGGGCTGAGCCCAGTGTCGGCGTTTTTGACTGCCTTTGCTCTAAGCACAGCTTCAAGCACTTCTTGAGGATCTGTGAATGTCTTCATAGAGAGTGCTCGTGTAAATGGTACTAGCAATCCTCCAATGAACCATTGCGCGTGCTGGGAGGGGTGAATGTAATAAGGAAGCTTGGAAAGAAGAGTTTTAAACCTAGCATCATACAGGGGCACGCTTTTTGAGAGCCCTTGGCTAATTTCCTTGAGTGCGGTGATGCTTTGTTGTTCAAACTTGAGAACGTTGAATTTCTTCAGAAATGCTTCCTTCAAGGTGTCATAATCAATTATAGCCTGGTTAGGATCAAATTTCCTATACCAGGTATGAACGCGATCAAGAAGAGTTGTCGCGAACTGGTTTGCCTTGCGCTCCGACTGGGTTATACGCCGAGCGCGCCATTGAAGCTCACATTTTAACACACGCTCTGCGGCATTCTCTATGCCGCGATATTATGGTAAGTGCATTGCCATTTCGTAATATATTTGTTGAGGGGGGCGGTGGTGTCGTTGAAGTCAATAGTGTGATGCTACTCACTTGTGGTGCCGGGCCACTTCCTGTGGGCTGTTGCCTAGTCTGTGCAACTGACATTCGCTGAGCTGGAATGCTTGTGCTCACGTTTTGTGTTACCGAGCTAGCGCCCAAAGATCTACAGGTACCTGCACTTAGATCCTCGTAAGGGACAACTTGTTCAATCACAAAATTATACTCCAAATCTGCAAACCGGTCAAAGTCAATGTGGACAACAGGGTCAGTTATCACTCTTCTGTCTTCTTGAGGGGGATCCAGTGCATGAGCATGGGTCACAGGTTTAAAGGGGGTATGCGCTTCCAACGCATCTTCAATGGTCAAATTCTATAGGGACCCAACGCATTCTTCACCCGTCAACAAGTGAGCTCGATCTATGGCTTCATTGTTCCTCTCCTCGTGCTGTTGCAATTCAAGAGATCCTTCCCCATGCCTGTCTCGCTTATCGGTTCTCTCGGCACTTCCAAGTTTCAGAGCTTCCATCAACCTGCGCCTTCTCTTGTTATAAGTCTGTCGCCTAAGCTCTCGGGTGTCAATCTGCTTGTCCCCTTCCATTGCGCTTCACCTACACATCCCCTTCTTTCCTGTTGCGCTGCTCATATGCGAAAGGACTTTAGCCTTCCATTCTTACGGTTTCAAAGCCATAATCCACCATTAGTTTTTAAGCTCTGTGTCGAATTCTTTCACAAATGTGCCTCTGGGCCCGCGCAAGAATTGATACTCTGCTTCTTCAGGGCAAGAGTAAGTCGATACTGTGAATTCAAGCACGTAACTGTTTAGCGTTCCTTGCCACCATTTGTCTACAACTCTGGTTCGAGTGGCATCAAGGTTCTCAAGTTTTTCAAAGCGCTCCTTCGTCCACTCAAGGCGATGTCCGTAGCTTCGTCTTCTATGGGTCGCATAAGCCGCCAACCGTTAGTACACATACTCAAGTAGTTCACAAAAGAAGACCTCATATAGAGCATCATACAGGGTGTTTTGAACGCACTTCCTCGACTTCTGTTCTTTATAGGATGGATGCTTCATTGCAAAGCTGTCTTCCACTTATTCCAGCGAGTGCTCGATGTTCTCGAGGGAGAGTCGGAGCGTTGTTCTGTTTCACCATTGTAGCTACAAAATTCAATACGGGTCTCGACAACAGAACCAAAATGTTGTAAAAAAGGGTCGGTCGGTTGTCTAAGTCATTTACTCTGTCAGGCGCTTATCTGGTTGTCCAAGTCGGTTCTAGACTTGTTACAGTTAGGCACAAACATGGAATAAATCCGTGGTGCTCAACATTTGTCACTCGACTGCACCGGCATCAATCCACATAAGGCACAAGCCTTATTTGCTCACCTGAAGCGTTGCAGATAAATAACCAGGGCCCGCGTTGGGCTAGTTGTGCCATGGTGCAACTCATTCTTCAAGGGGCTTGGTCATTTGCAACAATGACATTTGCAAGTTCCTCGGCGAAAGCCGTTTCTAGGCTAGGATGAAGGTCTATAGGCACAAAGCTTATTTAGGTTGCTACTTCCGGTCATATGGTTGCAAGTCTATATCGGGTTGCTATGTAGTCTTATGGGCGCAAGCCTATGTTTTACTATGCTTGGCATCCTTTAGGGGCTTGGAGGGTTCAATGGAATAACTTATATCAAAGGTTCATGCTGGGTTAGCGTTTTAAGCACGGGTATCATGGCTTGGCGCGGGATCTTTCATACACTTAGAGGATTTCCACATATTATGTTGTCGTCATCCTAAACTATAGAGACGTCATGAACGTCGTGAATCAAAGCTTGCAAACAACATCATTCAAATTGAATTTATCACACTAAAATCATAACATTCGTTGTGCATTTCAATCACAAAGCTAAGATATTAACCCAGGGACACCATGTATTACTTCAACCATTCTTCATATTCTTAATGGTCCGAATACAAAGTACAGTTCATATGGCGAAAGCAAAGTAATAGCTTATCTAAACTACTAAAGGCCCAGAGGCTCACAGGCGAGCTTGGGCACTAGAATGTGGAGCCTCAAGGACATCCATGCTAGTATTAAGGTTCAATGGCAGTCGCTTTGCTATTTTTGGAACCAATTTTGCAGAGCTTCGCTATCTCAAAGTTGCATCTTCTGCCTACTGGTTCAAGCTTGTCTTTATAGAACTCAGGAGCATCTTCTCCCCAGGGTGGAGGGCGTGCGCCGGGTGCTGAGCTAGAGCTTTGGTTGATCACTCCGCTGGCTCCATCACCTTGTGCCTTTTGCGCTTCGGTTGCCATGTGCAGATACTCATGAAGATACCCCGCATAATCTGGGCACTAGTTAACCGTCTGCTAGTTGGCGCAAGATGAGCGTTGATTCCTCCAGCTGGGGCAAAAGATATCAAACTAGCAATAATTCCACATGATTGCCTCGCGCCGAGATGTCTGTCGAGTTGGCGTGGGTCCATACATAGGCAAAAAGGGGCCCAACACTCGGTTGGTGTAAGTCACTGCGAAATCTTGATCAGCTGTGTAGAGGGGTACCTACTCTATGAAGTTGTGGCCACGCATATCCAACATCGTGATGAGCACATGAACCGACGGTCGACTAAGGCAATCTGCTGCCTTGTTGTCCTTTCCTTTCTTGTGCTTGATCACAAGATGGAATTGTTGAAGGTAAGTCATCCATTTCATGTGCCGTGCATTCTCCATCTTGTTTTGCATCTGTAGGAATTGAAGTGGCTTGTGATCTGAATGAATAACTGTCTCCTTCCCTAGAATGTAGTGGTGCCATTGTTTATTTGCTTGAACAATAGCATACAATTATTTTTCATAGGTGGAGTACCTTTGCACCATGTCACTGAACGTTTTTGAATGGTATGCAATCGGATGTCCATGCTGCATGAGCATTGCACCGAGTGTGTAGTTGGATGCATTAGTTTGAATTTTGAAGGAATGCGCAATATTGGGCATTGCATTAACTGGCGCTGCACAGGGGCGTTGCTTGAGTGCCTCAAAAGCATGCTATTGCATAGGAGTGCAATCGAACTTGGCTTTTGCACGTGTTATCTAGCTAAGATCCCAAGAGATGTATGAGAAACCAAGGACGAACTTGCGATAGAAGATAACAAGTCCAAGAAAACTACTCAATTCTGTGAGATTGTGCGGAGTAGGCCAATGTTGGATCGCTTTGATCTTATCTAGATCTACACTGATCCCTGTGCAATCAATGATGTAGCCTAGGTACTGAATCTGTGCAACATTGAACTTTGATATGTTGGCTTGCAACTTGTGCTGATGCAAGGTGTCTAGGACTTGCGAGATGTTCTCCATATGCTCCTCCCAAGTCTTGCTGAAGATGAGGATGCCATCCAAGTAGACGATGATGGAGTTCAGGGAGGGCCTGAGTAGATCATCCATCAAGTGCATGAATGTGGTTGGCGCATTGGTTAGGCCGAAAGGCATGACCAACCATTTGTACAATCCTTCCCGTGTCTTGAACACTATATTCCAGACGTCTTCAGGATCATAGTTACCATATTCGTTTGAATAGTCCATATACTGTTCAGACTGAACTTTTTTAGCAAAACGAATTTGTTCGGTTAAATTTGTTTTTTGTTTTTATCATAATGAATTTATTCGGTTAAATTCGTTTTTTGGAGGAATATTCATTTTTTTATTTGTTAAATTCATTTTTTGGGGGAATATTCATTTTTTTATTTGTTAAATTCATTTTTTGGTGGAATAGTTGGTGCATTTTTTTCAAAAGCCCTAAATCTAATACGGTTTAGTATTTACCATGGTCCATTTTACTTTAGCGTATACAAGCGCTCACAATTGAAAGTTGAAACTATGGCGATCATGGTTTGGAAATCGCATCGAACGACGAACAGGGTTGTAGGCTTGTAAGTGGTAATTGCGTCAAACGATGAACATGAAAGTGGGAACTTGGAACAAGGAAGCTTCAAGACCAAAACTACAAGTCATAGATGGTAGAACGTTTTAGGCTTTAGCAACTCAACAACTTTGAATAGTTTGTCTTTTAATACTTTGAATTTACTTTTAGTTTTATTGTTGGAAATTTTGAATGTTTAATAATTTTAATTTAGTAATAGCAATACTAATTTAGTAAATACTATATAATTATGACTATAGTATTTACTATTTATATATTTTTAGTTTGAAATTATTATTTGTATTTAATAACTTTAAATTTTATATTTGTGTTAATTTACAAAAAATTAAGATTATACATTTATCATTTTTATTTGTGTTATTTTATATGTATGATGTTGAACAATGAACACTAAAGTTTAACACTATTGGATTTTGCTATAATATGTTATCAACTTATTTATGTTTATGTTTTACAAATATGTATGACATTTATTTTTTATAATTTATAAAATTTTCCTAACGGAACTGTCGAACTTACTGAATTGAACTTTTTTTAAAATCCCGAACTTTCAAACTTTTTTCCCTTTCCGAACAATCTGAACTTTTCGAACATGGTAACTATGTTCAAGATGGATTAGAACCTCATGGTAGCTTGACTTCAAGTCAATCTTGGTGAAGTATTGTGGACCTCGGAGCTGGTCCAAAAAGTCAACAATGTGTGGCAGTGGGTATTGATTCTTCATTGTTATTTTGTTGAGTGCACAATAGTCTATGCAGATTTGCCAAGATCCATCCTTCTTGGGTGCGAGGACTATCGGACTCCCACAAGGCGAAGAGCTAGGCTTGATCTTGCCCTAATCAAGGAGCTCTTGTATCTTGCGCTAGATTTCGTCATTCTCCCAAATTGATCTGCGATACAAGAGGCTATTCGGAAGAGGGGATCTAGGAACCAAATCGATGCGATGCTTTACTACGCAATGTGTTGGAAGGCCTTTAGGCTTTGTGAAGACTTTGCTATGCTACTCCAGTAACTTGTCGAGCTGCTGCTACTATGATGTTGTGCGAGTGCTGCGCACTGCGAAGTGTGCTTTGTCTTCTGCGTAGGTGTATCAAGACAAACCATGAGTAACACAAACTTTTGTGCGTGCGATATGAGCTTGTGACACTGCTTGGCAGAGACAAAAGTAACTTTGGTCATGGGCATTGACTCAAAGAGGTTGTAGAAGTGATCTTGCACACGAATAGTCCAACACTATGGCTTGTCTTGATATGTAGCTTCATGGTCAAACAAATACGGTCTTCCCAACAAGATGTCATAGACCTCCAGAGGTGCGATGTCACAAGTGACATTGTCCTCCATAGGCTTGAATTTTTACTGAAAAGTGCATTGTTGTCGGACCTGTATATCTTTCGCTTGCTGCAGCCACCCCAAAGAATATGGTTGGGGATGCGCAATAGTGGCAAGACCCAGGTGCTGAGCTGTGGATTGTGCAATGATGTTCTTCTAACTACCATTGTCTATGATGACATGGAGAGGCTAACCCTTCACCCAAAACTTGGTGTGGAAGAGATGTTCGTGTTCCTTAGAGATGTCGATCCTAGTGGTGTTGGTGCTTAGACAAGAGGCATCTGTTTCAGTGTTGTCCATCAGTGTGGGTCTTGATGTAGATTGTGCGAGCAAGGATTGTTGCGCACAACATTCAAAATCACCGTGAGTGGATGAGCGACGTCGATGGCACCACTTATCACCGAACTACTTCTTACCTTTGTTTGAAATAGAAGACGTAGGAGCCTTTGAGTGTTGTGCAGTCTTCTGAGGCTGCTCACCTTTGTGAGAAGTGTTCTGCTTTTGCGCAGAAGGCTACGATGTGGAGTTGTGCGAGGGCTGGCCCTTGCGCACTACGTTGGATGAAAAGGTGGAATGATACTTCATCTTTGCCTTGGCTTCGATTTTGGCAATGTTGCGATATGCTTGCCCCAATGTGTCAGAAGTCAAGAAATCCATCTTCACACGGATATAAGGTGAGAGTCCATTGATGTACTTCAACACCTTATGTTGTTCACTCAAGTTCTCATAGATGTGCAAAGTAGTCATGGAATATGTTGGTGTAGTCCTCCACTCACTGATCCTTGTGTTGACACAGTTGTTGGAAATCTTCAAAGTGTCGGAGAGGGTAGTATTCTTCCTTCAACTCATCAACAAAAGTCTTCCATGATTCGATTGGAACACACTCTTGTGCACGTTGTGTACTAAAAAGCTTTCCCACCAGTGAACAACTAGAATGGACATCTTTAGTACTGTGAAGGTGATCTTCTCAGCATCGATGAAGTAGTTGACTAAGAAGTATGCCTTGGGTTGTCGAATCTAGGCATCCAATGCTTTGGCGTCGATTTTGCCTTTGAATAAAGAGATGTTGAGATTGACTTGTATTTTGAAAGGGGTTTGTTGCTGAAACCGCTGTTGAGCATATTGTAGAGGTGTAGTAGAAGGTGTTGGGTGGAGTTGTATCATCAACTCGCGGAAGTGACCAAAAAGTTCGGTGCACTGTGCCTCTAGTGCCTCGTTGATGAGCCTTCAAACCTCTAGGGCTACCTTAGGTTGTTTCTAGGCGTCAACCATCTTACTTTTGCTATGACGTTCTTTCGGATCTTCTGAAACAAAACCAATTGATAAACCTTTCTTGAGTTGCACTCGTGTGTTTACATACATAGAAAGGAAAGAGCTTTTATGCTCTAATACCAATGATCCACACCATAGGGCCTGGAACCAAGTGTGTGGGGGACAACTGAGTTTGGTTGTGTAGAGTGAATGCGCAAAGTTAATTTAGATAGAACATAACTAAACACATTCGATGGAGCGGAAGTCTTTACTTGCAGGGAATGCAACTTCTATTCAATAGCAAAGAACAGGGAAATGGTACAATGTATTACAGTGCATGAATTATGGAGTAGCTACGCGGAGCACGCTATTTGCGTTATGATTGTGTATGGGATTGACCCCTTGGCCGGATGCATATGCTACATAATTATACAAATAAAATACAAGAGCAGTTAGAACCGTTGTCGGTTATAAAGAAGACAGTTGAGTCATTTCGTCTTGCTTGCTGGATGATGGTTGAGCTTCTAGGTTGGTGGTGACTAATGGTTTAAATGACAAGAACCTTGGCTGGAGAGTGCCACCTGATAAGCCACGCGGTTGGAGCAGTCTGACACATGGATGTGCTGGAGCGAAGACAAGTGTGGGCACACGAGTTTGCGAGTGAGTACCAATGAGGTGCATACGGTTGCGTGTTGAGCAGTGCGTAGTGAAGTGCGCCAACTGCGATTAGGTGTGATCTGATTGCGAACATGTGCAAGACTTATGCACAAGTATGTAAGCAAGCTTCGTGCTAAGTGCGAGCTGTGTAGAGAAACAAGTGAGGAGCTTGTTCTGCTGTGCAGGAGCTTCACACGGATCACTTGATGTTGAAAACATTGGGCTTTGGGGATAAACTTTGGCGAATGGTCTCTCCTCTTTTTCAATATGCCTTAGCACAAGTTGAAATCAACGGGGAACTCACAAATTCTTTTGTCCTTAAAAGGTCTATTAGACAAGGTTGCCAACTTGCCTCTTCTCTATTTGTCATTGTTGCTGAAGCCCTTCACTACCTTCTTAGGGACTCTGCGCTAGGGCCCTTTGTTAGGGTTATTGCTTGCCTAACCAAGAAGAGTTGATTGACATTCAATTTGTGGATGATACATCCTTATTCGCACAGCTGGATCCATGTAATCTAGATCAAGTGGTACGAAGGATTGATATTTACTATTCTGCTTTTGGGTCTAAAATCTTGGCTTCGAAAACCCTTTTGCTTGGCTGGATTGAGCAACCTTCGGAGTGGATCTCTTCATTGGGATGGTCTTGGGGAGGACCCAGTAAGATGGTCATATATTTGGGTATGCTGTTTGCTCTTGTCCCATCCATTAATGAAATGTGGCAATGGGTCTTTGATAAGGTCTCTAAATGGCACCAGGATACCTTCTTTCCTTACCGGGAAGAGTTCAGGGCTGCTAGAAGGTCCTTTCCTCATTTGCTATTTACTATTCTACTTGTTGGTTGTTCCCTAATTCTCAAATTGAGAATCTCCACAGAATTATTAGAGATTTTCTATGGTTGGATGATAAGGGTGGTAAAAAAAGACATGCTGCCAAATGGGATATATGCTGCATCCCTAGAAGCATGGGGGGACTTGGAATAAAGAATCTTAAAGTGCAAGGAAGTGCTTTGGCTGTAAAAGGGACTCTCATATCTCTTAGTGGAAATGAGCCATGGAAAGTGCTTGTAAGAAACAATATTGTTAGGGGGTCCCTAAAGGTAAACAGGGTTGGAGCGATATGCATAGGATTGACTTGTTATTGGGGTCTTTCTTTGTACATATTTATGGAACTATTTTTTTTTCAATCAATTTGGAAAGCATGGGAACATGGCAAGTGCTTGGTTGTGAGACAACCTATGTTGTTTAGATACGGGTACGGGTACGATCCAGGTATGTGGGTACGCCATTTTTCTAGAACCTTGATTTGGATACGTCGTGGGTATGTCTGTATTATATATATATAAACAATGCATATTACTCAGTTTTTTAGTAAAACACTTGAAAATACATAGTGTTTGTTCATTCATTGCTTCAAAATGTTTATTAAGTTCTTAGCAGCGTGGTCTTATGAGGGAGGGGCTACTTTTATAAGTTCTTAGCAGCGTTTTAGGCTAAGTCACAAGGTTCGAGTTCAAGTACGAATTCGATGAGGTTAAAATTTTGTTTGAATTCGAGTTCGAATAAAAATTAAAAAAAAATTGCCATTAAATTCGAACTTTAGAAAAATATAAAAACATAAAATATTAAAAAAATATAATATTCTTTTAAAAATATATAATTAAAAAAATTAATAAATCATATAAATAAATTATAAATATAAAACATAAAACATAATTATAAATTATTAAAAAAATATAAATAAACTAAATTAAAATCAAATTAAAAAAAAAAAAAAAACTTAATAAATTAAGAAGTTATAAAAATATATTAAATAAATTATAAATATGAAACATAAAACAATATTATTATTTATTTAAAAAAAACCATATAATAACAAATAAAAAATTATAAAGAAAATTAAAAAACAAAATGTAAAATTAAAAAAATAAATAAACCCCCACCTGTCCGAATTGTTTTATCCCTCGCCATCGGTCGCGGGAAGCCCTTGGGCACACATGGGGATGTCCCGGGCACGCCCAAAGGCGTCTGTGACAGTGCCAGAACAGGGGACGTCGGGGGGGGGGCGTATCCTGCAACACATAAGACAACCTATCTTTTCCTAGATTGATACAAGAGGGGATGTCCCCGTGCAAGAGGCATCTCCAGACAGGGGACGTCGGGGGGGGGGGGGGCGTATCCTGCAACACATAAGACAACCTATCTTTTCCTAGATTGATACAAGGTGCCAAGGTTTTCACTCTTAAAGATTGATACAAGGTGCCAAGGTTTTCGCTCTTTATGTTGGAACCTACAACTAAGTGGCAAGCCTCTAGCCCTCACTAAAAGATGTTCAATGTTCATATGGTTTCAAAAAGGGTTCATGACTTTTCAAGGCTTGTATAGATGTAGTAAATGGATGGATTGGGATGAGATCAAGACAGTATTTAAGCTGCCCCAATCCCATGCCAGAACTTATACTATGCTTTGAAACACTCTCAAAACTTTGGCAACTAGATCAGGATGTATGATGAGGGTGAACTCTGGGAAAATGTTAAATGGCTTAAAGGAACTCCTTTGCCTGAGGTCATGGCTAAGCAGGTTTTGAACAACTGGGCTTTTCCCCTTTTGGCCATCTTGGACTTAACAAATGGAATGTCTGTGATCCTTTTAGAGTCTGGAAGGATAGGTTTTATGTGTTATGGTCATCTTGTGTTGAACCCAAGAAATAATGTTTTAGGTGGCTTCTCTTCCCTGACAAGTTGGTTGTAGGGTCTCATATGGCCAAAATGGACATTGGTGGTAAGTTTTTTTTTGTTTGTAGTTGTATAGAAACTGTCAAGCATATCTTTTTTGATTGTCCTCATGCTCACTCTGTATTGTCTAAAGCACTGGCTGTTTGGAATTTTGTTGCTCAAAAAGATATTTTATGGAATGATGTTTTTTCTGGGATTATAAGTTCTAATAAATGTTTACACCAATTTTTGATGAAGTTATGTTTTTTTGTCTACTGAGGTTTTGTGGTTCATTTGGAAGGGAAGAAATAACGATATTTTTCAAGGTATTGGCAAGGGGGTTATTAACTTCAACACAAAAGTTATGATCCATTTCCTTGTGCAAGTAAATTTGCAAATGCAAGTCCCAAGAGAAGCGCTGAGGTCATTGTTCCTAGGGTCGGCCACATCTGGGCGAAATCCGCGGATTCTCACATTTTTTTGGTCTTCTGGATTAATGCATTTGGTTCGTTTTTTTTTTAATTAATTTTTTTTTTTTTTTCAAAACCCTAAAATGGATGCAATACAGAGGGGCTAGGGCAGAGTGCGAGTGTTTGGTTGTGCCGCGTATGTGGATGAGGGGCAGGGGGAAGGTCTACAGTGGCACCTCTGTATATCTGCAGATGCATCTCCGTTGTGCTGTTTTGAATCTCCGTTGTGCTGTTTCGCATCTTCGTTCTGGCATAGTCCTTCTGCTGTGTCAAGTCGACTGTGTTGGTGCTGGCGGTGGGTGTGCAGCGCTGTTGGTGGCGAAATCGTGGAGCTGCAGATTGAGCGCAGATGTGCGGGCCGATAACTAAACCAAAAAAAAAAATTTAGGTTTTAACCTTTACATTTGTTTTTATTTTTTATTAATATTTCTTTACTTGTATTTAATTTCATCATCTTTAATTTTTTAATTATCTTATTCATATGATTTGTTTGTTTTATTTATATTTATAATTTTATTTTTAAATCATATTTAATCTTTTGTATTTATGTTTTATTTATATATTATCTTTTCTAATTTATATTTATTTATATATTATTTTTTTAAATATATATTTTTATTTTATATTTATTTCAATCCATCTTTTAATATATAATTTTTTAATTTCATTTTCATATAATTTTTGGTTTTTTTAAATTAATTTTAAGTCGTTTATCAAAGTCTATATATTATTAAGGATCGATATGATGTTTTAACATGTTTTGGTATTATTTTGAAAGTTATTTAAAAAAAATCTATAGTTCGAATTTAATGACAATTTTTTTGAACTTTTATCCACTAGCGAACTTGAATCAAAATTTATCCTCGTCGAACTCGAACACAAACTCGAACCATGTGACTATGCAAGGGAGTGATGGCGTCAAGAGTCGAGACCATAGTAGGCACAGGTGAGCACAAGCAAGACCAAGGCAGCAATGAAATTGCAAACAATCGACCGGCAAGGTAAGTGCCCGATATTTATTTTTGGTTGTTTTTAATTTTCCTTTTTAATCTTTAGGTTTAGGTTTAGGTTTAGGTTTAAATTTATAATTATAATTTATATTTTATATTTAAATATTTTTATTTTTTTCATTTAAATTTTATTATATATTTGATCTTGTTTTATTTTATAATATTTTATTTTTTTAACATTTTTTTTTAAATTTAAATTTTATTATATATTCACAAAAAATATATAATAAAATTTAAATTTTTAAAAAATAAAATAAAATAAATTAAAACAAACATTGTAAAATATAAATCATAATTTAAATATAAATTCATTTATATTTTATAATTCATATTTTAAATATAAATGAATTAAATATAAATTATAAACTATAAATAAATTTATATTTAAATTATGATTTATATTTTACAATGTTTGTTTTAAATATTTTTATTTTTTTACTTTTTTTTAAATTTAAATTTTATTATATATTCACAAAAAATATATAATAAAATTTAAATTAAATTAAAATAAATTAAAACAAACATCATATAATATAAATTATAATTTAAATATAAATTTATTTATATTATACTTTTAATTATACAATAAAATAAAATCAAATATATAATAAAATTTAAATTAAAAAATATATATATATATAAATAAAACTATTTTAATAAAAAATAAAATTTATTTATATTTTATATTATAAATGATAATTATAAAATAAAATAAAATCGAATAATAAAAATACGAAATAAATAATATAAAAATAAAAATAAAAATAAATATGAAAATAATAGTGTTAAATAATTGTTAAGTTAATGTTCATTCCTTAATAGATTGAAATATATATATATATATATATTGGCCTCCTGAATGCATTCAGATTTAGTCCTGGTGCTCCCCATTACTCCAGTATATCAAGTGTTTATCCCAACATTTAGTCCTTGTGGCGGTGACCAAACGGTAAGGAAGGTGGGCTTTACCTATGAGGTCCCGTGTTCGAGTCTCCCTTGCCATTGGTAGTTGACTCTTCAGGTGGCACTGCTTCCCATTGGTCTAAAAGGTTCCCCCAAGTCAAAAAAGAACCGGTCATTGATTTAAAAAAAAAAAAAAAACTGTGGAGGAGGTTCTTGGCTACAGGAACTGTTCAGGTTGATCCAAAATGCTTGAGACGTGAAAAGCTTTGCCAAAATTGATAGAATGCCTAACTGGAAAGATCCTTTTGACAAAGAAATTGAGGAAGAAGACTTTATGACTGGTTGGGAACTTGTTACCCAAATGTTCTACCGGCAAGTAGCCCCTGATAACCTTGATGAGTCTGGACAGGATGATGTGAATGCAGTACCTGAGACTGGTGTTGAGATAAAAAAGCCCCTAAAGCTCCTTTACAGGAGGTTATTATAAAGGAAATTCTTGATACTGTGATGCGTATGGAAAGTAGACAGGCAAAGATCAATGCTTAGGGAGTTGCTTAGAAATGTAGATATGGTCGAGGTTGACGAAGAGGATTCTGCTGACAATGCATAGACTGTGGGACAGATTGTAGAGACTGTCGAAAGTGACGATTGGAGAAAAGCTAATCAAGAATGGTTACAAAAGGTAATAAATGAACACATTAAAGAAAATTCTAAGGAATTGGAACAACACGTGGAGGGAGGAGACACTACTGGTGGTGGTAACCCTACTGGAGATGGTGTACCTGAATTGGTTGAAAAGAGAGGCAGTATTATGCTTGATTCAGAGGGTCCTGTGTCTGGGGCTTGGCCTGTGAACTTGTTTTTGTCCGTTGCCCAGCTGGGCTCTTACTTGTTTTGATATGCTTTTGACTGCTTGACCTTCAGGTTGTATGTCTTTTGTAAACTTTTTGCAATATAAAAAATAAAAAATAAAAAAAATAATGTAGCTTTTTCATTTATCTTGTGCATAAAAATTCTGAACAGTGGTATTAGAGCCCTCATTGAAAATGTGCTGTGAGAAGGATGACAATGGTCGAAGCTTTTTGTGATTTCTTGAGGAGAGTAATATATTTTGCCTTAAATATATTAGATATGGTTTTTGAGATATTTGCATAAATTTAATTTGATGATTTTCTCTGAGATTTAAATACTTTTTATACAAGCTTCTTTTTTGGTCCGACTAATTTTTTGAGTGTCTCACTGTCTTGAACAAGCTTTGAAAATCATAAAAGTTGCATGGAGGACATTGAAGGAGCGATAGAGTGCATGAATAATATTTGAAGGATAGAAATAGTTCCACATAATTCCTAAAGCATCCCTGAAGCTGCCTTTAGCTGTGAAATCCACATTGATGCTACTTGGAGCTTCTTAACAGTTGTTGAAGTTATTTTGCTGCAATAAATTCTTTGAAAGCTGCCTTGAGTTCATTGGAATTCTTCCTAGGCACGATTTTGGTGGTTCAAATATTGTTGTGGAGTTTTTGATCCCCTACTATGGCACTTACACTAGTGAAAAGACATTAAAGCTGCATCAAAAGTGTTGGGAGAGGCCTCAAAACATTGGATCAGCCATCAAGATTTGGAACATGAAATAAATGCATTGAAATCTGCCTCCAAAATGTTGAAAAATCTATGGTGGGCATGTTTGATGGATATGGTGCTGGAAATGGTGGTGGAATATGCCTTAAATCTGCTCAGTGGCATTTAAGTCCACAAATGGAATTAATTTTTAGGATTTATATGCTGACAAAAAGCTGTCATGGGTCCGCCAAAAAAATGATTGCTAGGTAAGAGAAACAAACAAGTGCTGCATTATTTCAGTGCTGCATATTGTCAGGTGAAATTTTTATTTTTTTATTTTTAAAGGCAAAACAAAGATTTGGATAAATAATTGTTGTTGGAAATTTGTTTTAAATCGAAATGTAGTTGAGTTGGTGGAGAGGTCATCAACTCATCTCTCAGTTATTTTCATTTTGTGTGTAGTGCATAACATGCACATATACAATATATGCATATTTGTAAACATCATACAGCAAGTGGTTGTGTAGAATACTTAGTAAAAGAGGCGCTTTCAAGCCTTTGAAAGCATAGGAGGACAAGAGATCCTTTCCCACAAAGTGAAAAATCAATATTTTAAATCTTGTCATTTTAAGTGATTGATCTTATGCCTATGATTTTTTTGTCATTTTGCATTGTTTTGTGAAAGTAGGCATGTGGCCACTTGATTTGTAGGTATTTGCCCATTTTGAGTCCATCGAAAACATTAGTTTTTGTTTTTAGTCTCTCCCACTCTGTTGTTTGAGCAAAAAATGTGTTAAATTGGAGAAATAAGGAGTGCAAATATGTATAAAGAGTGCATTTTCGGTTTTATCTGACATCCTAGTATCACAGTGAAATTGAAAATGGGTTGATTATATGAGGAAACCACGAATGTAACACTAAACTTTCTCTCTGCCGGTGTTATTAAAGACAAACAAGTTACATTTTGGGCTTTATAGGTCCCTCGGGATTTCCCTGGTTGACATGGCCTTACAAAGATTCAACCACCTTGAGTTCGTTGCTAACTCTTAAGATAGGAAAAGTGACATAGTGCCAATTTTGTTTTATTTTTTTGCTTGTTAGTAGTTTTCTCAATTGTTTTTTGAACTTTTGAGATGGGGAGTAAACCAATTCGCTGGTGGTTTTTTTTGTTGCATAAACTTCTCACCTCTTGTTTGATAGGTGGGAAGATACTATTTTGCTTTCAATTAGTCTTCTGGGTAGTGTACAATTGATAGGGGTTGCGAGAATCATTAATGTTTGCAAAGTGGTTAGAGTTGTTGGGCATCAAATAAGATGTGCAATATAGAGGTACAAAATTATCATCGAGACAAGGATCAATGTGGTTGGTTATTCCCATTAAAATGCTCATACTACAGTACAAGGTTGGATGATCAGAGGGATGGGTATTCCGAGGATGACGCTCATCTTCATGTTAGGTAGTGTCATAGGGCAAAGGACACAGGGCACAAGAGGTCAAGCTGTAGATGCAGTAAACGTGTTGACGCAAGTTTATTAATGCCAGATGTATAGGCGACCAATTGACAGGGTGCGGCAATTGTTGTTGGATGGATTCATAGTCATTTTCTCCAGATCATCTTTTGGTCTCCTTTGGATCAAGGAGGTTTGTTGGGTCTTGTGATTCAATCTTATTTTGTTCGTAGTTTGTGTTGTTAAGTACTAAATATGCTTTCCTAGTGAGATACCGGCTTTAGAGTACTTTATATTTAGGTTTTAATCATTATTAAGCTATGTTAATAATGTTAGTGAGTTTGGTAGTTGTACAGGTAGTTGGACCCATTAGTTAGTTTGAGTTTGGTATGCAAAAGCTTATTAAGGCTCGTATGAGAAAGAAGATTGTAATAGAGCATACCCAATTTTTTTATATCATGTAAGCTTCTTTTGAATAAATAAAATATTGTAGCTTTTCCATTTATACTGTGTATAAATTCTGTATAGTCTTTGAAGTCCCCAACTAAGGACACTTAGGTCTTCTTCTTTTCATTTTGAGCGTCACCAACAATATCTCTCACAAAGTGCCCCTTGAGCCAAGGGGTATATTGATATGCGGACAAGTCAATTCAATGTAAGTGCCATAATTTTATACTCTATTTATTTATTTTGGTGGATATATTTTATTGGTATGTCATTGTCTGACATGCTTAGATTAGCTTATGCTTGTCAGTATATTTTGTTATCTATGCATGCATTGTTCCTTTATTTACTCTTCATGGTTACCGTCTAATGACACCCTTAGTTTAGATACCTTATGGTTACTGCCTAATGGCATTGTCTTTCCATATATTATTTTAGTTTACACCTCTTTGTTACCTTCTAATGACAACTTGGATCTAGTTAGGCCATTGCATGCCCTTTATATGTGTAGATTCCCTTGTTAGATCCCTTACAACTTTCTTCACACATGGCCCTTGTCATCTATAGCCCCTTACCACTTTGGGGGATGATGTATTGTATATGTTGGATCTAGTATGGTTTCTATCCTTATATTTAAGGATCCTTACACTGTTGATAATATTTAGGCTACATATGATATTAAACTCACAAACTTATGTAGAGATATAATACTAATTTGTTTAGCCAGATCTACTCAACCCCATCTTGAAATATGTGCTAAAGACCCAAAAATTGAAAATTGTGAAAATCTTCAAAAATTGAATTTTTGTAACTTTTTAATTTTTCAAAAATTAATGTCCATACAGTTTGTATGTTCCGCACAATCCCATGCAAATATTTCACCGGGAACTATGCCAGTAATATCACACTCAAACACTTGAAATTCTGCCTCCAAACCACACGAAACACCTTGGAATTCATATTGGGTTTTTCTTTATTAAAATTCTAGGGTTTTGATAGTAATTAAAGTCTATTCCTTAATATTTTGACCATGCAATTCCTCTCATCTCCCACACCTATCCCAATGTCCCGAGAATCCTTACATGCCTACAACTCTAATCCTATTAGAGAAAGACAACCAAAGATATAAGAAAAACTCAGCAATGGAGAGAGAAAGGTTTGCTTTGTTGTTTTTCTTTCAAATCAGAAATGAAATGGGTGAAGACATAAAGTGAGAGAGATGACCAAACGAATGCCAACAACTCTTTAGTTACAAGGTTAACCAATGCACCTTCCCTTATTACTAACTTTTACAAAGCACAATGTTTTATTTTCTTATTGTACATTTATTTCCTAGGTCAATGTTATTTTACAATATATGTGCTTGACTTACATTTATGACGGTTATACTAAATATTCAAACAACTATAGCAGTTTAGACATGTATGTTTTTCCTAGAATAGTCTTCTGTTGATTCCTACAGTTTTGATTGAGCTCTTATTATTTGGATGTTAACTTTTACTTTTTAAAAAGAAATAAAAATAAAATTTCATATAAAAATATATTTATTACAGGATAGTGTTAAGTCTGCTAATTCATGAGTGTTGTTTTGCAGGAGTATCTGGTTCCTCAGGAGTATGTACAGGTGATGAGGACTTCAATGTTGAACAAGTGTCCTATATCTTCATATTCACAAGTCTGTGATGTGTTCAGAAAAGAGCTTGGCAAGCTTCCACATGAAGTATGATTTGAGCCTGCTATTTTCTTTGCAGTTCGTGATTTTTCCTTTAGTTTGGCAAATGCCATGTTAAAAGACGAGAGTTCCATAACTGTTTATTTTCTGGATTTATCTTGAGCAAAAATATGTGATGGCTGTACATGCTAAAGCATGATTTCATTTTTTGGAATTTTATGAAGGTGTTTTTGGAGTTCAATCCCATTCCGTTGGCAAGTGCTTCGCTTGCTCAAGTACATGCTGCTCACACTCATGATGGCAAGAAAGTAGCTGTCAAGGTAATCCTACATGCATATAGTCATGCAGGATGACTTGGAAAGATGTGTTCTGTCTTATGCTGTGTTTCTTTTGTTTGTAAGAGCTTTACTTCTGCAATGATGCATCCTTCTGTACAGATTTGGGTGTAGAATCTGCTTCTATACCCTAGATTTACTTATTTGTATATGGCTATATACAATCTCCAGTTTCATATCATTGTTATGGCACTGAAATTTTGTTCTGGTGGGGTGATCTTGGTTTAAGGTTCAGCACGCACATTTGACCAACACAGCAGCTGTTGATACTGCAACTGTGGAGTTGGTTGTCAATATTTTACACTGGATGTTTCCTGCATTTGATTATAGGTATTTGTCACTCAAGAATTATTTGCTGTTTTGGTAATTGTATTTCAAGACAAATGAATTAAGACATTTGGCCTGCTTATGGAAAGTTTGCGTTTATTACTATTTGATTGGCACGAGTTATAGTTTTCAATAGCTGCAGCAAAATGTAGAATGTTAGAAGTTCGTAGGACGTTTGCACCCCTGGATCCTAAAAAGAATTATGAAATTTGCTTCATTTATAGGTGGTTAATCGATGAAGTGCGCGAGAGTCTTCCGAAGGTAAGAATTTACTATTAGAACATCTTACGAGTAATATTAGTGGGAATACTATAGTGTAAACTTACTGAATGCTTAAATTGTAACATCATGATTCTTTCTTACTAACCTAGAGCGTCCTAGTGCAAATTTTTTTCTGTTCTTAACAGATATTTTGTGGTGGGAGAATAGGGCTTGGTCAGCTTAAATAAAGCAAAGTGATGATCCCTGTTTAGAGTTGAATGGTAGAAGTCCCCTAGATATTGCTTTTTGTTTTTCCATGAGAGGAATAGATTCTTTTGTACCATAACTAGAAGTATGCCTTCTTGTTAGAAAACTCATCCTTTTCTATTGTATATGGTCTTTAATATGCTTCAAGGTTTTTTTATTAGCCATTTTTCTCTTGGAGTACGACCTTTCTTGTCTAATTGTTGGATGTCATTTTAACTCTAGGAGCTTGATTTCATAAATGAGGCAAAGAATAGTGAACGATGTCTGTATAATTTCAAAAGATTATCTCCTCATCTTGCCCCTTATATTTATATTCCCAAAGTTTACTGGAACTTGAGTACGTCAAGAATGCTGACAATGGAGTTTATGGATGGAGTTGGAGTCACTGATGTGGATGCCATCAAGGGACTTGGAATTCAGACAAATGATGTTGCAAAAATTGTATGTGCTCTGAATATGAAAATTTATGAATTCTGAATGTGCCCTCTACAATATTAAAGTTGTCTTATTAAGCATACTTTTAAATATATTATTGAAGAGAATAGAAAGTAACAATGGCTTTTGTTTTCATTTGTTTAAATCCATCGGATTAAACTGTATTCTTCACTTATCTTGCAGATAAGCCAGGCTTTTGCAGAGATGATTTTCAAACATGGATTTGTACATTGTGACCCTCATGCAGCAAACATGATGGTCCGGGTTGCCCCCTCTGGTAAAACTGGTATTCAAGGTTGATTCTTTCTCGAGTGTTTCTTTGCATCTCATTGCTGATTCATGTCCAAATTTATTTATTTTCTTTTCTTTTTTTGTTCTTTTATTCTCCCCTATGTCCAAGTTTTATATATTGATTGTTTTTTAGAGAATTGTTAGGCCATTCATAACTAGCTTTTGGACTGGGCTGATTGAAAGTGAATAAGTTATAGTGTTAATATTATTAGGTTTTATTGAACTCGAGTTATTTGCTTACTTTCTCTCTGATACTTAATTGACATGTTTTCTTTGGGAACAAAACTTGCACGTGTTCTTTGGCAATGTAGAAGGAAATTACTGTCATACTACAGACTCACAGATTATTTTCTTCATTATTTTCACTTAGGCAATCTTTCAGGTAAATCTGCAAAGATAATTTCAGTGATGTAATGGCAAAGTAGTGTTCGGCTTCGTCTGTGTTTGGCTTGATGATGATTGATGGGTTCCCTCCTGGTTCTTCTTTTTTAGGGTTCATTCTCATGCTCCCGATGTTTAGAGATTCTTGGGGGTTGCTCATTTCTTCTGCTCCCTTCTTTGGACCTGAGCGTGGTTGGTCGTGGCTTTTTGGTCCTTTGGTTCTTTGACTCTGAGCGTGGTTGCTCTTTGTCTTGTTTTATACTATTTCTTTCAGCAATGTTTTTTTTCTTGTTTTTGAAAGCCTTTTTGGTTTCCTGCTTTTTCCTGACACATTTCTGTAATTGCAGTCCCTTTGACCTAATTTTGTGGTCATCAGTTGGACATTAATATATTTATCTTATCTTATCCTGCAATTACTTCTTGTTAGAATTTTGCTCCATGTATCTTATTTGCACAGTTCTTTAATTTCCTGTGAGACTGCAAATGACTGATGTTTGATTTTAAGTATCATAAACCTTGTTAAACATAATAATTTTAGTTGTAATTAGTGATACAAAATGGATGAGTGAATCTCAGTTATTTTACTTGGGTTCAATTAGAACACAGGAATTTGAATGCCATTTTAGATGTCAGTAATCTCCTCACGTTTTGGTTGAAAAGATTTTTAGAGTTACAAATATATTTATTTTAATTCATTTATGTATATTGATTTTGCTTCATTTGTGCATATTGCTTTTGCTTCTACATGATAGTGCGAGTGTTGTATAATTACTGTTGGATAATTGGGAATTTTTTCCGGTTAACCTTCAGTATTGATTTAATTGATTATCCTGTAGGTGTGGGATTTCTTGGCTAAAGATATTCCATCTGGAAATGGCTACGATGAGGCCTTTCTCTGTCTTACTCTTATTTTAAGGATTGGGCCACTAGTACCTAGGGTATTCTCAATTTAGAGAGCTAGGAAAATTGTTATAATTGGGAATGACCTCCAGGCGACTATGCTGCTACAATGAAAGTTGGCATTCCTTGCTTAAAAATGGAAAATGAAGAAGATGATCTTTCAAGGAGCAAAGAAAGAGCATATAAATAAATACAGCCCACAGGGATGATTATGTTAACTCAATTGCCAATGGAGAGCTAAGTTGGTGCAGTACATTTTAAGAAGGCAGGCGATCAGAAGTAGATCACTACCACAGGCACCTGGGAGACCGTGATGTCTCATTGTTGAAGTGTGTAGGATTAGCTCCTACAGATGAGAACTTCCTAAATATCATGGAAGAGATGGTATTGATGTACATTTGAAGAAGATGCAATGAGTATTTAGATATGCATTTTAATACTTTATTTTGCTTGTTGTCGGGTGTCATCTGTAAGGAGGGTTTGTAGACTAGTTGAAGATTGCAAGGGTCTCAGATTTTCCATCCCATACTTTTATTGCAGCTTCCCTAGACTCCTCCCTCTTTTTCTAATTAACACACTCAACAAATTTTGGCCTTCACTGCTTAATTGTGAATTCAAGCAAGATTTTTGCATTCTGACTTAAATTGCCACAAATAAGGTCTTCATCTTGTTTATGTATCCCAATTTCAGTTCAAAATACATATGAAAAGTAAATCTTCTGAGGAATCTGCACAAGAATCATACCAATGCCCTCGAGCAAATCCCTACTACTTAGGTTGGCGCTCTAGAGCAGATCCTTGCCAATCATGATGAGAACCAGGGTAATTTTATGCAAGAGATGATGCGTACCATGCAAATCATGATGTTGTAGAATTGAGTTACAGCATCGGAAACGTAAACACCTCAAATGGATTTCCAACTTGCCACCAAGCTTCAATGGTGAGAAGCTTGATTCTTGGCTTTGCAACTGTGAGGCATATTTCAAGACTCACCTTAGAGGCAACGTCAAAGCTCATCTGGAGGCAGCTTCTTTGGACTAGTGGCAAAATGATCAAAATATGATCGCTGTTGTAGAAGATGAAGATGGTGAAAATCATTAATTAGAACAACCTGTTGTCAACCTGGAGCTGCGCCCTGATTCGAAGACGTGCACGAAATGGCCAGTCCTCTATCCGGCTGAAACAATGGGATCTTCTCGCGAGGGTGGGTGCCTCAACGGTGAGAATAACCTCTAGAGAAGGCTGGTTCCTGTATGATGTATCAATGAGGATCTCTACTCTATGCTGCAGACTACCGTGGAAAAGGGAGAAGGAAACTTAAAGGGGAAATCCTACCTAAAAGGGGTGATACACCAGAAGTTTGATCCACTCAACTTGGAACCTTGAACACTGAACGAACAAGGGAAAAGGAAGACCTTAGATTTCAATCAACCACTTATGCATAAATATTTCATGAAGAGGTTCGATCCAATGACCAAAACCTGAGGGAAAACGATGGAGAGAGGTCTGATACAAGACACTTTGCAGCCACCTAACATCCACTTACAGCTTTAGCAAAAGACATAAAGAACAATTTAACATGACCTGCATAAGGATAATCTAGCAACTAGGTATGAACCAGAATTTGGGAAGGGAGAGAAATCTACCACTTATGCAAATTGCTGAATGAAATACACACTATGCCAACACTTGAAATTTGAAAGTACAGTCCTATTGATCGAAGAGGTTACACAACTCACCAATGACAGAGTTTGGTCCAACCAAGAGAGAGATTGGATAATTTTTAATCAAGGCTGAAAGCCATTTTATAGAAAATTACAAGAGGCCAAAGATTGGCGTTGAAAATTTGAAGAGAAGGATTCACTTAGGTTAACTCAAGGCTGACTTGGCCTTTCAATAAAATATGTTTTCTTTTGTCTTTGCATGAAGCTTCTTGCGCTTGAGGAAGTGAACTTGTCTTTGTTCTGAACCGCCCACCTCTCTTTGCATGGAAATTCACGTCAATGTTAATTTTAGAACTCTACGTGAGCTGTTTGATGCCGAATTGGAACGTTTGAAAGGCTGAGTTGGCCGTTTGATAAGTCGAGTTGGACAAAGAGATCATTCTCCCTCGCATGGAAAGCTCCTAGTGGATGGGGCGTTTAACAATTAGTCAACTCTAAATCTGGGACAATCAACTCAACATTTGAATTTGGAACTTCGGTTGACGCTAAGTTGGACCCTCGGATGCGTGCGTTGATCTGGAGACGAGCAGGTTTTTAATAACCAGTTGACTGAAGCTCTGATTGGTGCTCGAAAATAGCTCCTGCTTGCATGTATTTTACCTTGTTCTGGTCTGCCTGTTCGTGTTTATTTCTGGCGAGATTCTATATTCGGATGTATTAATCTATATTTCCTCCGGGATGCTGACAACTTTTTTGAAGCTTTGGATTTCCTTAGGAATATATGCTTTTCCTTGAATTTCCTGCGGCATTTCTTTCTTTCGGCTTTATTGAAGGGGCTTTGTCCGAAGGAATTCCTTCAGACAAAAAGTTTGAAGGAATTAATCCTTCTTTTGCTTTGCCTTCGTTTCTCTGTTTTTCTTCGGACTTCTGTCTCGTCATTTTCCCGCGAACAAAATGTCTGCAAGAATTATCTCGGTCTCTTCCTCTGTCCTTCGGAATTCCTATTTTCTTCGGGTTTTTTCAGCGGCCCTTTCTCAGAATTTCTTCGGACAAAAAGTCCGAAGGTTTCCTTATGCTTTGCCTTTGTTGAATTCAACTTCTCCGAAGCCCCTTTGTCTTTTGCCGTTGGCATTTTGTCTTCGGTCTTTTTTCTTGCGTCTTCCGAATTCCTTCGGACAAAAAGTCCGAAGGTCTCTTTTGTGCCTTCGCTCTTCGGCCTTCGAAATGTGCTCTTCGGAAAAGTGACCATGGTCCTGTCGCTGACCAAGTGCCCTCTGAAAGGGCTTGTTTCTCTCCCTCTGTGCCCTTCGGGAATGTTGAAAATGATCCTTCCGAAGGGTACCTTGCCCTTCGGGTTTCTTGCAAATGACCCTTCCGAAGGGGTACTCTGCCCTTCGGGTTTCTTGCAAATGACCCTTCCGAAGGGTACTTCCTTTAGGCGTTTTGCTGATTTGTTATTCCCTTTGTTTCATGAACCATTCCTTCGAACAAAAGTCTGAAGGAATTCATCCTTTTGTACCAAAAGGCCCCTACCCAAAACAATGTATTCTTCTTTCCTTGGCTAGAGACATGAACTTTCTAAATGGCAAAAGACAATCCGACTTGTGGAATAATTGTCAACACAACCAATGGACCCAGTTCAAAGATGTAGTTAAGTAGAGGTTTTATCTTGTCGGCTATCAAGATAGCCTATGTTCACAAAGGGACCGAGGCAACTTCAAGTTTAATTTGTGCAACACTACATTGAGTATTTCACCAAGATTCTAATCAAGTTGGAGATCCAGGATCCAAAAGAGGCACTTAAACCCAAATTTGTTTTTGGTTTGTTTCATAGTAATAGAAAGGAAATAGCCTTGTTGATTATTTGGAAAGGGCATTTAAATTGGTTACTTTTGTTGAAGCTAAACTATGGTTCAACTTTTCAAAGAAAGGATCTAGTTCCAATCATGAAGGTTCTTCGTTTAATCTTTTCTATTCTAAGACTCAATCCAAGGGTTCAAGCCAACTTCTTGCATGTACTGGTAATGGAATGAAGTTTTGCAAGTATCATAAGAACTATGACTATTCTACCGAAGAATCCAGGGTTGTGTAGGCCAAGAAGTCCAAAACTCTCCTCAGATAGCATCAATTTGGAAACACAAATGTGAAGATTGCGGCTTGGATAATCCAAGCACTCCAGATCCTCAGCTTACCTTGATGATCATAGATTATTCATCCAACCCTCAAGAAGCCATGTTCACCCACACTTGTCAGATAAAGGATCAATTGGTTTCTTGTATTATTGATAATGGGAATCGGGAAAACCTTTTTTCTTAGCATCTGGTTTTAGATCTAAAAATTCCCATTATGGCTCACCCTAGACCCTATCATTTGAGTTGGGTCAAAGATGCAGCCAATCCAACCACGGTAACCATAGTAACAAGGTTCAAAAAGTTTGGTAGGTTTGAGAAGGTGAAAGGTTTTCCGAAGTTCAAGGCTCAAAGCAATTTAACGTACAAAATTATATATAACCAAATAAACAAAACATGAAAATGATATAAAAGAGATTTCAATGCCCCATGTACATGACACTATCATGCAATAGTTAGATAGTGGAACTCACTCTTGAGACTTCATAGTCTAGGCCCAAAGGGAACCATGGTAACAAGGTTCAAAAAGGTGAAAGGTTTGCCAAAGTTGAAGGTTCGAAGCTATTTATCTTACAAAATTATTTATAACCACATAAATAAAATATGAAAATAATATAATAGAAAGATTTCAATGCCTAATGTACATGACACCATCATACAATAGTTGGAGAGTGGAACTTGCTCTCGAGTCTTCATAGTCTAGGCCCTAGGGCTAGTATGCTTTAAAATGGCAATTTTAAAAATTTTCAAAAGAAAAAATTTCTACATCATCTAATTCCTAATCATTAATACAATTAATGCGAACATCTTATGCCAATGCATCTGCAATATCTTTACAATATTCACCAGGTCCATGATTTTCAAAGCATGCGGGATGGAAAACAAGGCTTACACGACAAATAGGAGGGTTGGTTTAATGGTCAATGTCTTGACTTGACATTGGTAAATTTGGCCTGTAGGTTTGTTCCTCTTAAAAGATTCTAGGTTTGGTGAAAATCCTCGAGGTTCCGTCGAACCATGTTACTATGATGGTAACACGGCAATATGGAGTCACCTTCACCATTGAACCTATAAGGATACGGTTCAGTGTGACATCAGTCTACTTAATTGTACCGATTTACTTGTTAGGCATCCTTACCAGTTTGAGAGATGCACGATTCATAATGGCTGGTACAATACATATGAGATTCAGAAGGATGGTTAGGTGTAAAAATTCACCTTCTCTTCTTCTCCACCTAGTTCTTCTTTGCTTTCTGTAAAGCCTTCAGTGAAACAAGTTAATATTCATAAGTACTTAACTTTGCATTTTACACCAAGTAAAACAAGATAACATGGAAAGCTGCCCCCTTCAGGTATTCAAGCTATCATTGACACATATTCAGATATGTTTGAATATCCTATGGGATTGCCTACTCTTCAAGCCGTACAACATTGTATTGATTTGGATTTCTGTTCTTTACTTCCTAGTTTTCTTGCTTGCATATTGCACCACACCTGTTGAGAGTGCAGGGATCGAGAAACAGCTGTAGAAACCTCTTAAAGAAGGTAAATTCACCCCAACACTTCTCCTTGTGGTTTTCTTGCTTCGATAATCCCCAAGAAATAACCAAATGCATGGAACTTTGTCACAGATTACAGAGCATTGAACAAGACAATTGTGAATGATTGGTACCTGCAGCCCAGAATTGATGATCTCATGGACCGGTTAAAGGGGGCTAAGTTTTTCATAAAATTTGATCTAACTTCTGGATATCACCAGTTATGCTTGTAACATGTAGATGTTTGAAAAACAACTTTTAAAACCAAATATGGTATTTTTAAGTGGATAGTTTATGAATTCTCCAGCCACATTAATGAGAATAATCAATGATGTGTTCCGTCCACATTTAGTTTAATTCATAGTTGTCTATTGGGATAATATTTTGATCTATAGCAGCAACGGGGTGGACTGTCTTTAACATATTCAGATTGCTCTTGATCTTCCGAGGAAACATAAATTACAGGCCAAAATGAGTTTTTCTTTGGGCAGACTTCCAGTTAGTATTTGGGTTTTCTTATTGACCAAAATTGTGTACATACAGATCCGACAAAAAGGTCAAAGTCCCTAAGGATGGGCAAATTCCATTAAATACTACAGATCTAAAAAGTTATCTTGGTGGTATGAAATTCTACAGAAAATTCATCGGTTATTTTTCTCATATTGCTAGGCCACTACATCAGCTTTCCAATCAGAAACATTTCTCATGGGATGCAGCAGCAACTAAAGCATTTCAACAACTCATGGATGTCCTCTGCTCATCTTCTGCTCTTGGTCTTCCTGATTCCACAAGCCATTTGAGATTGAAATATATTCATCATACTATGTAATAGGTGTGCTGCTCTTTAGCAGGTTGGACACTCGATTGCATCACTTTGAAACACTTTCTGTAGCAAAGCAGAACTACAACACTTATGACAAAGAATCCTATGCATTGGTTCAAGCCTATGGTTCGGAAATCCGAATGCATTTGGGAGGCCAAAAAAATGCGGAATTCTTGTAAAAGTTCGAAAAAAATTCTGGTAAAATCCGGTTTGAAGGAAAATATATATATATGTGTATATATATATATATTTCAATCTATTAAGGAATGAACATTTATTTAACACTATTAATTTTATATTATTTAATATTTATTATTATTTTTATATTTATTTATTTCTTATTTTTATTATTCGATTTTATTTTATTTTATAATTATCATTTATAATATAAAATATAAATAAATTGTAATTTATATTATATATATATATATATATTTTCAATTTAAATTTTGTTATATATTCAATTTTATTTTATCGTATAATTAAAAGTAAAATATAAATAAATTTATATTTAAATTATAATTTATATTATATAATGTTTGTTTTATTTTATTCAAATTTTATTATATATTTTTTGGTGAATATATAATAAAAATTAAATTTTAATAAAATGTAAAAAAATAAAAATATTTAAAACAAACATTATAAAATATAAATCATAATTTAAATATAAATTCATTTATAAAATAATAAAATTTAAATTTTAAAAAAATGTAGAAAAAATAAAATATTTTAAAATAGAACAAGATCAATTATATAATAAAATTTAAATTAAAAAATATGTAAAAAAATAAAAATATTTAAATATAAAATATAAATCATAATTATAAACTTAAACCTAAACCTAAAGATTAAATAAGAAAAACCGAACCGAATGCTTTAATCCGGAAGGCCAAAACAATGCGAAAATCTGCGGATTTCGCCCAAATGCGGCTGAACCTGGTAACAATGGTTCAAGCACTCCAGCAATGGAGATAGTACATCCTTGGCAAGGAAACAATTCTTCATACTGATCATCTACCCTTTATAGTTTTGAATTCACAATCTAAGATTCAAAGAACAAAGGCACCTTAAGTGGGCTTCTTAGATTCAACATTCTCATATTGTCATAGAGCATTAAAAAGAGAGTGCTAATAGGGTTTCTAATATGTTGAATAGACCTCTCTCCAAAGTTTTGCATATTCTTAGTACTAGATTTGTTGCATATGAAGATTGGAAGTCTCTTTATTCTTCGGATCCACTCTTTGGGCCAATTCTCATTGTTATAGAACTTACAGTGGTAAATCAAACTCCTTTTCTTGATTATACATCAAGGGATGGTTTGTTGTACAAGTTAAATCAGCTTTGTGTTCCAGCTGGTTTGCCATGCCTCACTCTCATTAAAGAGGCACATCCGTCCTCATATGGTGGTCAGTTTGGAGCACTGATAACTCCCCAACATTTACGGAGATGTTTCTATTTGCGTTCTATGCGGAAGCATGTCGAAGCATTTATTAGGTGTTCATTCTGTAGTCAATGGAAGCTTCCTAATAGAAATATTGGTTTGTATCAACCATGTGTAGTTCCTTCTAGACCTTGGGAGTCCATTTCCATGAAGTTCATTAGTGGGCATGCTACTACTTTTAAGAAGCATGATTATATTTTTGTTGTTGTATGTTGACTTTCTAAGACAATTGGCTTTATTCCACGTAACAAAACTATAAATGCTTCCAAGGCTGCTGAATTGTTTTTCCAGCACGTATGGTGCCACCTTTGCTTGCAGCTTACCATTATTTCTGATTGGGACTCAAGATTTCCTAGACACTTTTGGAAAACATTGTGGCAGCTTTTGGTTTTCAGTTGAGGGTTTTTATATCCTTTCATTGACAAAGTGATATTCAAACTTGTTGTGACCAAACATGCCCCTTTTCTTGAAAGAAAAGGGGACCCCTTAGCCCTGAGAGATCTGTGAGAAATCTCAAAATCGAGCCCTCCAAATTTATGTATTAATCTTCGCAATCGGGCTTGTCCCTAAGAAACACCTTTTAATTGAGTTCAAATCTCCATATTTTGTGAAAATATTTTGTCATCCCTCTTGATTAACGCCTTTCTCTATGTTTTTGTGGGTTTCTTCGTATATTTAAGGTTAGCCCCTTGGGCTTTTAAATTTTTTTATACTTCATTTTTTTGGGCACTAACTTTTCCTTTGGAAAAAGTCATTATTGACATGGTAGGACCTGCAATTCTCAGAGTCTTGGAGCTGCACTCCCAGGGTCCTGTTGATCACCTCCTGGAGCTCCTTAGTGACAAGCGTGCCTTTTGGTTCAAAAGGGCTTCAACTGACTTAGTCTTTTTGTGACTCTCGCAGGGCTCACGGATGTTAGAAATTTGTATGGTTTGGGACCCCACGTCCAATTGCAACGTGCCACCTATCTAGTTGTACACCCAGAGAATAGTGATATAGGTATCACCTGGGATGGTAGTAAATTTGTATGCCGTGGGAACAGTCAAGCACTTAAAGAAGGCCACGTGTACCATTTGCACTCTTGAAGCACTGCACTACCCAATAAAGTTGTACGATCTTGGGACCTGCGAGCCAGTCAAAGGAGTCCACATGGCATCCGACAACACTCGGAGAAACAACAAGTAGGTACGGTGCAAGAGGCACTAGCCAATCAACGTTGGCCACGTGTCATGCTATACTCCTGGGACCTTGTTATGTGTCCAAGAATCGTATGAACCCCAGACCCTTCAACCAATCAAAGAACCCCAAACGGCATCTACATGCCACCCAGGATGTCAGAGAATAATATGGCGCAAGAGGTCTTGAACAACCAATTCATGCCATGTGCCCCATCCATACGCCTAGAGTTTCGTACAACCAAGACCACGTATCCAATGCAATGTCATCTTAGCGGACTTTCTTATGCCCACCTCGAAACCCAATTGACACTTGGCAGACTTAGCGAGCTCCCCAAGCGCCAAGAGGGCAAAGTATGGGTGCGTGCCCAACACACTCTAAACATCTAACATATTAGCTAGGTGCCATAATCAAGAGATTTGGAGGGGTTGGAGATCGCCACTTGGACAAGTGACATTGCCGAAAATGATTTTAAAGCTGAATTAAAGCTTTAAACGTTGATTAAAAAGGGAAAAGGGCAGCTAATTTGAACAATGCCACCAACTTAGAGTTAGTACAAATGCCGTGAATTCCCATCGCCATTACTGTGAGTCCAATTCAAAAACTATAAGTTCCCATCTGAACAAATTTCCTAGCTATTATTCTCGGACCTCAAAGCTACCGAAACTTAGGATATTCTATAATCAAATGGAGTTTAAGCTATTTGTCCACAGAGCTCGCCCTTCTCAAAGACAGTTTGTAGAGTTCTGTAAGCTTGACAATCAACAATGGTTGCGTCGTCTTCGAACCCTAAGCCCACTCAAGAGTTCAAAGATATCACATTTATTCAGGGGATTGTCAGATTTAACCTTTTAAGGTTTTACTAGTGTAAATCCAATGTTAGATTAAAGCGCTGAGTTGTTGAAATCAATGAAATAATATGCAATAAATAACCACTGATTTGTTATAGAATTTGACTTGCTTTGAATTTTTAAGAATAATAATAAATATGTGCAAATAGAGACTTATCTGGAAAACAACTATCACAAAAGATTTGAGTGCTGAAAACTAGGTTATAGATAGGTCTGAGTGTCATCAACAGTGTCCTTGAGTTAGATTCTTCCCTGGATAGTTTTGCCTCACTTGGACAATAGCACCATGTGGCTCTACTGTCCTGAAAATTGCGCTAGTGTCCTCTTTGCAGGACTGGTCCTATTTTTGGGTGAACCTGTGCCTGCGTTTTTGGGTTCTGTTCCTGTGCGCATGAAATTTGGAACTCTGTATTGTGCCTGTAATAGTTGATTTAGTTTGCAGACCTTAATCCTCCTTGTAAGTATGGTCTGAGCTGAAAATGCATGTTTGTTAGTAGGATAGGTTGGACATCCTCAACACCACGCTGTGAAGAGAGTTGCCTACCACAAATACTTTGAGGGATCAAGCCCGATGTAGTTCTCCCACCTAGTGCTTGGTGCAAGTGCAAGTGACTGCTAGAATGATAGTGGTCTTGAATGCCTTGAGTGTGCTTGAGATTGGATCTTTGAAATCTGGGCTTAAGGCAATTGTAGATGGTAGTATGCAGAAGTAAGGCAGAATATGGATTAATAACCTTGATTTTGCTCAACTTGTTTCTTGTTTGAATAGGCTTTTTGCATCTATTTTCCATCTAGTGAATATAGGTTTGATAGTCTTGTATTTATAGTGATCCGTAGCTTGTGCGGATAATAAAATGTGCATAGGGTAACCTTAGGAGGGCCATACGTTTGAAATATATCTGTTCGGTAGAGTTAGGGCAAGGGACAGTAGCGCCATGTTGGGGACACTAGCGCCATGTGGCTCTAGTGTCCTTAATGTGGCGCTAGTGTTCAGTTGGCATGCTGCTATGCATGAAGGGTTAGGATCTGGGAATGCGGGTTTGAGACTGTGTTTGAGCTAACTAGAGATGTTTGTGGTCTGCACAATCGTTGGAAAAGTGTGATAACGACTCTAGGATAGGTCTAAGGCTAAGTTAGAAATAGGTTGTCTCAAGCAACACTCTTAGCATCCAAGTACCACTTTTAGGTGATTACATTTGCCCCTCTTATGTTAGAAATGTAGCAAAGCGAAATAACTAGTATTAAGGAAAAAGAAGTGTACCTGGACTTACCTAGGAAGTGAAGCCCGTATAGTTGAGTCTGAGTATGTGAAGCTGGGTATGCGTATGTGAAGCATGATCCAAATCAATGACTTGCAATGAAACATGCATAAATTAGTCCTTACTTAAGAGATACAAAAGCAAAGGATTATGCTGAATAAAATAATTGAGTAAAGCTGAATAAAGAGATAGGAAAGAGGAAAGGAACGAATACACATCATTGAGTATGCGAACCAATGCATGAGCCTAGTGACAACTTATGTGTGTGCGTGTATATAGTGATCAAATCGTTGAATAGCTTGGACTGAGCTGATAGCTTGCTCAATCCTCATGTTTGGGTGGCTCAAGAACTCAATCCGGTTTTGACTCCATCATTGCCCACCCCTGCTTGGTGGATCATGACCTATGAATAGCTTGGATTAGATTGCAAGTGTGTCTAACCCTCTCATGTGGGTAGCTCAAGAACTCAAGTAGGCTATGACTCTATCATTGCCCACTTGTGTGTAGTAGATGCATCTGAAATTGAACTGTGCAAAGTGTTGAAAGTATCTAATTTGGTATATCTAACTGTGTATGTTGGCTTCACGGCTATTCGTGTGCATTAGGTGGCTCTGGGCCACTCGGGAATGCCAACCACTACAGATGGAGTAAGGCATGAAACTGGGGACAACGTAGAATATGATGTCAAGTGTATACATTGAAGAGAATGACATGGAGTTTGCCATTCCATCTGGTCAACCTGTGTGTAACTAAGCATATAGAAACTATGTGTCGTGCACGTGCCCCCAATCTGATATTTGTGTATACTGATTTTGGACTGAGTTGTAATGAGTGAATTTGCGTATCTGAACTGAATGTGGGAGTGATCATGCCGCGCATGATGCCCCCAATCTGAGCAACTGATATGAATCTGAGTTGAAACGAGTGTATCTAAACAAAATTTGAGCATACTGTGTTAAGCACAGGGTTATATTGAGAGGGGGGTGAATCAATATAAGATAATCTTTTAAATTTAATTATCCACAACAACCATAAACATTCAAGATCTAGCAATTAATAACACAAGAGAACACAAGATTTATGTGGAAACCCTTTCGGGAGAAAATCATGGCAAAATATTGCTTTTATATATATCTCTTTTACAATGTTTACAGGCACCAACCTATTGGAGACCCCAATCCCCAAACCAAGCACCAACTCGGTCAATTTGTGAGCACCCACCCACTGGAGACACCGATCCCCTTCACCAAACACCAACCCGACCAATTCGTGAGCAACGACCCACAAGAGCACCAACCCCTAGACTATGAGGCATTGACCCCAAGCCAAATCAATTCCACCGTTTGTGATTGCTTCTTTGATCGAATAATGGCTTTGCTTCTCTTACATTTTCTCTCTCATTGATTTTCTTATATACTTTCTGCTCTCCTCTCTTTCACAATTCTCAAATGATATTCTTCATTAAAATAAATCTACCCTTCACACTTCTTTTCTCAAGAGATATTCTATTTCATTTTCTGCCCTTCTCTTCTTCTCTTCCTTAGACTCGAATGATGTATTTTCTCAATTCCATTCTATATTATTTCAATCCTTTCTACTCCCTTTTTTATCCACTTCATGTCCTTTCAAAGAGAGACACGCCTTTTAAACTTCACACCCTTTCATTTAATTAACACAATTAAATCATTATAAACATATGAGTTGGCCCATATTAAATATAATGCTGCCCATACACTTAATTAATCCATAATTAATCAATTCTGCCCCACAAACATAAGTGCTGCCCTCTAAGGTATATCGTAGGCCTCTTTAGCCAAATCGTGGCGCCTCTAATGAAATCACCAGTCCTTTAATCTTCAATCGCTGCTCTCCACACTGGGTGAGTTCGGAGCTACTGATTGGGTGAGTTCAAAGCTACTGAGTGAGTCCAAAGCTTTGGGCGAGTCTAAAGCTAGTGAGTGAGTCCAAAGCTCTAGGCGAGTCTGAAGCTATTGTAGCTTGCCCTTCACTTTGCCTTTGACATCAATGGCAATATTCCAACAATCTCCTATGTTATTGATGGCAACCCTTCAAATAATTACTCATCTACAAAATTAAACTCTCTTTTGCTGTAGTGCTCACCTTTTCTTTTCTCTCTCCCCCTGTGACATCAATGGCAAAGAGTTATACACCTTGCTCCCCCTAAGCTGATGCTTCCTCTCATAGTCATTAGATGAAAAAGATATTATTTTCCTTTGTTGTAAACTCGAATTTCTTTTATACCACTTATTGTAATATCTTCTTTTATTGTTCCTCTTCGTAGCATCTTTCCACTGTGCACATCATATCTCTCTTGCTTCAACATGGTCTTTACTGCAATTTCTCCTTGTGCTTTGTGCTCCATGATGTCCTCGCTACCAGTGCTCCTTGTGCCTTTTGCACAAGCACAGATAACTCCTTTTAATTGTCTAGCTACTGTATCCGCTTCCAAACTTGCACGAATTCTCTTTTGAGTTTGGTTCAGGCATTCTCTTTCATGTTCTGATCTGTCCACATTGTCTTGCTATTTGTCCATACTTATTGCAATTTTAACATACAATGTCTTTTGACAATGGAGTAAATGCATTTCTACCAAAGAAACCATATGAATCTTTGTTTCCATTCCAACCATGCCGATTCCTCTCACGTCCTTCACTTGTGCCATAGTTCCATGCATACTCATTTCTTGCATGCACATTCCTCTTATCTACATTTCTGCCACTGTTCCATGCGTATCCATTCCTCGCATGTCTTTTACACTCCTTTGCTCTATGACCAAAAATGTTGCACTTAAAGCAATAGCCATAAAACGATCCTTGGTATCTGTCAGAGTGTTTTGGCAAGAATGATCTTCTATCATGCCAATGGTTCTTTCCTTTGTCTTCTACTTGCGGAACTTCATTCTTTGGGGATGTCTTCTCTTCTATCTTCACAAGCTTAGCAATTTTAACATCCTCCTTGGTAACCTTTTGTTCATCTCCATGGCCAAGAGCTGACTTGTCAAATATTGACCTTTGATGATCTGGAATCTCATCTAGAACCTTGGTGCTCTTCTCAAATCTTAAGCTGCTTGTCAATTTAGCGTTCACCTTTTTTAAATCCTTTCTCAAGGCAACAATCTTAGCTTCTAGCTTCTCACATTCTTCCTTCTTTGCCTTCAGTTCGATTTTAGTCTTATCCTTTATTTTCTTTGATACTTTGAAAGCTACTTCATGCTTTGTTGGCTTTTTTGCTTCCATCCTCATTTTGTATATTGTGAGAATTTCATGTAATTCATCCATCTTCAATGTGTCCAAGTCCTTCATTTCTACAATAGCCGAGACTTTCGCATCATACCTCATAGGAAGTGACCTTAGTACTTTCTGTACTATGGTTGATTCTTCAATTTTTTCACATAGCCCTTTGATGGTGTTGACTATCTCATCCACATGGAGAAGATAGGATGCAACGTTTTCTTCATCTTTCATCTTAAGACTTTCAAACTGCCTTGATGCGTTTGAAGCTTTGCTTTCTTGACCTTGTCATCACCTTCACAGATATTTTGAAGTTTGTCCCATATATCTTTTGCTGACACACAATGCATTACTTTTACAAACTCTGATTCTGATAAGCCACATAAAATGGCATTCATCACTTTCGCATTATTCTCACATGCCTTCTTTCCACCCTGATCCATTGGCTGATTTGTTGGTGCTATGTACCCCGTCGCTACTGATAACCAAATATTAAACCCTAGAGCCATACGATATGTTTTCATCCTTATACTCCAAAAAGCATAATTTGTTCCATCAAATAATGGTGCTTTGTGGAGAAACTGTCTTGACCTTGACGACTAGCCATGTGTGGCCTCGATTTACCTTCCAATGATTAGACTGATTTTGAAGAAACTGCTCTGAAACCAATTGTTCAACATAGGCTTATACTGAGGGGGGGTGAATCAGTATAAGATAATATTTTAAATTTAATCAACCACAACAAACATAAACATTCAAGATGTAGCAATTAATAACATAAGAGAACACATGATTTACGTGGAAACCCTTTTGGGAGAAAACCACGACAAAATATTGCTTATATATATATATCTATAAAATTCTTTGACAATGTTTGCAGGCACCAACCTACTGGAGACACCAATCCCCAAACCATGCACCAACTCGGTCAATTTGTGAGCACTCACCCATTGGAGACACCGATCCCCTTCGCCACGCATCAACCAGGCCAATTCGTGAGCACCGACCCACATGGGCACCAACCCCTAAACTATGAGGCACCGGCCCCAAGCCAAATCGATTCCACCGCGTGTGATTGCTTCGTCAATCGAATGATGGTTTTGCTTCTCGTATACTTTCTCTCTCGCCGATTTTCTTATATACTTTCTTCTCTCCTCTCTATCACTGTAATGACCCCATTTTTGATCTAGACCCTCGTGGGTCCCTTAGCCCATTTTTGTTTCCAATGGCTAAGGGTAGAGGAAGGAAAGGGAGCATTGTGGGCCACTTGTAAGGAGTTAATAATAGAAAATATATTTTATATTTATAATTTTGAGTTGAGCTATGAAAAAACACCTTATGTTTCTATTTCATTTAAGTGGTGGGGTTTATAGGTCTTGGGCACTTGAGGCCTAAAGTGAAATTAAGAGGATATTTTAATATTTTAAAAAGAAAGGTAACTCTTCCCTCCAATTTTGGGCACTACATTAGGAGTGGCATATAAAGGCAAGTAAGGATTCATTTGAAGGTTATGCATTTTTGGATATTGAAATTATTGATCAAGTATGTCAAGCTTGGTTTCCATCTCTTGACGACAAAAACCTTCAAGAAGTGTATTAGGTTTGGGGATGAAAACCTTCATTCCTTCTACTTGGACAACTCTATTCAGGGGTTATAAATGAGCTTCAAATTGCATGTGTTCATGCACGTGGATCTACAAAGGTGTTTTGAAACACCACTTCTGAAAATTTGAGTGAACCTAGGGTTTGAGGAGGAAAATTTTGGAAACTAAGGTTTTCAGAATTTTAAAGTAAGTTCTGGTGGCCTTTCCATGGAAAGAAAATTTTGATATTTTTATTGGATAGTCACTAATTTTGTGGTTAGTTTGAACTCTTATTTGCATCGTAATTCCAAGTATTAAGGGAGTTATGAATTTTTGAAGTTTCAGCGTGTTTGTAGGAAATAATAATCATTGTGGGCAGCGAATTGTTTGGGAAAGGTTGATTTGTAGGTTTCTATCTTGAGCGATTTGTGTTGGAGTGGTTTTACAGGGTTTTTAGGGTCATTCAATGCTCTAGAATATTTATAAATTATTTTTCGCAATTTTGGCACTTGGGCGATTTATTTGGCAAGCTTCGAAGGTGATTTGTTAAGAGAAAAACAAGGGAAAATTTCCGCATTTGCTCCTATTTTATTGAGGTTTGGCAAACCACTTGGAGAGTTTTTCAAGGCATTTAAGCATTGGAAAGTACAGTGGTACCTTCAAGAAAAATTCAGAATATTTTTGTGATGTATTTTCAACAAATTGTCATAATTGTTGGACCCCAAAAAAAGGTACTCAATTCTCTAAATAATTTTTAGTTTCTTGTGGATTTGTCTGGATGCTTTTAGATTGAATATTATACATTTTTTCAGCTAGGGTTTGCCGGGTTATTTATTTTCAGATTTCAGTTTGGTACTTGGTTTGGCAAGGGTTTGTTGGAAAACTCTCTTTTTTGGTTGACGTCTCAATTTGGAGACATTACAGTGGTATCAGAGCTAATTTTTTGGCCAACTGTGGAATTGAGAGGCATATGTCAAATAGTGACATGCACGGGGCTAGGTTGGAGAGGCTTATTCAATCCCAATATCGGATGATGGGAACTATGGCTACTTTCCTTCAAACATTGAAGGACATGAAAGGGGATCAACCCCTTGAAATGAAGGAACAACCCTATGTTGGAATTTGATGGAGTATTATGATGAGTACTTGACATGCAAACCTCAACTTAGAAAGTTAATGAGCTTCAATTAGTTTGTGGCATGGAAGCATGGTAGAGCGGGGTCTAGGAAGAGACAAAACAACCAAGAGGTTATTCGGGATGATTTGGGGGAGATTGTACTCCCTACTTTTGATGGGGATCCGAGCATTTTAGTTAGGGCATGGGTGGACAAGGTTAACGAATACCTTGATTTGAGGCCTAGAGGTGAAAAAAAGGCTCTAAAGTTTGTCATACAACATTTGGAAGGGGCTGCCCATTATTGGTGGCATCTTGGGTGGTCACATAAACACGAGGAACTGGGTGAGAAGCTTATTAAACAATTTGATTAAAAGAAGATGGAGTCTCCAAAATTAGAAACCGTGAGGGTACTTGAGAGGGATTTTCACTTGCATAAGGGGCAGCCATTAAAGCAACTAAAACCAGAAGTTTTGGAACAGTCAAAAAAAAATTTTCAGCTTAGTAAAGAGCAGCCAATGATTGAAATTTCTGAACCACAAGAACCGAAAATTCAAGGGCAGCCATGTAAGGAGTTACAACAAACTATGGAGCAACTAATGGAGTTTCAAACAGTTGACACTAGTGGGAAAGTAACAAAAATATCATAATTTCTGAGGGTAAAGCAAATAGAAGTTGTTCCACAACTTCATAAGTCAACAAAGTGTAAGGAAACATGAACAAGGACATCATAACACAAAGGTATGCCAAAAAAAAAACAGTTTTTGTATTGCTCCTTTTCATGCATCAATTTTCTTGTCTAAATTCACATTGCAAGAGGAAGCTTGGAAGAAACACTTGTTATGTCTTGTTAAGGAAGCATATGTCCTAACAAGAAGGGACATAGTAAAGTTCATTGAACTACATGGGGAGTTGGAAGGAAAGAATGAAGGGACAGCCCTTCATGAGGGTTCTTATGAAAGAGCCAAAGAAACAAAAAAAACATATTTGAAGGAGGAAAGTGAGTTACAAAAAGATGACACTTTGGGGCAGCCTAGAGTGGGAAATTGTGAGGACCAAAAATCTGAGTTTTTCGAGCAGCAAAGAGGGCTGCAAATGATAGATGAAATTGAAAAAATGCTAGGTGCTTTGGGACAGCCAAGTAGCCCCAAACTTTGGTATTTGAAAAGTTGATTTTGAAGAAGCCAAGGGAACCGAGATATTCATAGAAAGGTATGAGTTGAATGATGATTTTTATTTGGTATCTAATAATTGTTCAAAATTGTTGCACGACTCTAGATTTGAGGAAAGAGCTTGCATGGAACAATTTCTAATCACAAATGAAAAAGGGGTGCAAGCCTTGTCAAGGTTGGATGGCACAAGGGGGCTTCTTGATGGATCAATGTACAATGAGATGAGGGAATGTTTGAAGGAAAATAACACCATGATGGACTTGCGTACAATCAAAATGGATATGGGAGAAGATCAAGATTCCAACTTGTTGTGGATTGCAAAGGACAATCCATTGTTTGAAATGGTTAAAGAAGAAAGACCGAGGCCACAAGGAAGGATGCACCTCATGATTCTAGAAAGTGACAATTGGATCAAAAGGGTGTTATTAAACATCAATGTTTTTCCTAACTTGTTTGTTTCATGTGTAGGATTAATTTTGAGAACCCTTGCAAAGGGCAATGCTAGGAATAAGCTGGCCTCCATATATGGGCAACATTTTGGAAGAGTTGAAAATGGAGACATGAATGAAGACTTGAGGACTACCATAGTTTGGCAAGAACCCAAATCATGAGCAGCCTTAAGAATGAGGTCATTTTGCATGGGTTGAGTGATAAGGGACGCCCTTCATCTTCATCCAATTAGCATGGTGAGAGGTTATTTCATGAGCATGAGGAAAAAGCAACGAGGAATTGAAGATAGAGCTGCCATAAGACATCATGATCAGTCCTTTGTTTCAAAGAAAGCATTTTTTAAAAGGCCATTGGTAAGTTTGGTTAAATCCAATTTTGATCATGTTTGTTTGGGAAGAAAAGACAAGGAATTTGTTTTCTAAGGAAAGCTCCAAAGTTGTTTTGGGCAGCACCCTATCCCACATTGCAAAGGTAATAAGGAGGGTGTTATGAAGGGCATGAGGCCCCTATTGAGGTTGGAACAAGCCCAAGTTGTGAGCAGTTGTTCACAAGTTACAAATTTCAATAAAAATTGGTCCTCTTCCTCACCAAAGAATTCTGTAAGTAAAATGGCACATTCATGATCTTTTTTAGGCATAAAGGTCAATTCGTTTTGCATGTGGTAGCCAAGGATAGGAGCTGGAAAAATTAATCTAAAATCTGAATTTTTTTACTCAAAAATTTCTGAGTCAAGTGAGCAATTCCAGCCACCAAGTGTGGTCCCAAAATTGCAAAATCGGGGCATGCTTCAGCTCATGGGAGGATGGATGAATGCATATATTAATTCTGAACTTCGTCATCCAGAAAAATCAGATTTAAGAGGTCAAACACAACCATGTATGTAAGCGGAAAATTCTGAATTTTATGACATGTTCCAGCTCTTGGGTCAAAAAAAGGTATGAGTATGTTTATTTCTGTGTTTGTCCATATGAAAAATTAGTAATCTATTTGCATATACAGCCATGTTACCATAAAGGAAAAGCTGATTTGGTCCAGCTCATGCAAGATTCTGGAAACATACTTATGTTGGCACCTTGGGAAGGTGATGTAAGAAACATTTACAACGAAAAGGTACGACCTTGTGGGAATCTTTGGGAGCTATTGATGAGTTTGAAGAACATCCTATGCATGCTTGAGATGAGTGACAAGGATTAGCCTTTTGTTGAGTATGTGTTTCACACTCGGATGCGCATACATGGTGACGGATATGTCTTGGAGGCCTCACCTCTTGGAAGGTACAATGGCGATTTCTTTTTGCAAATTTGGTGGTTCATGGTCCAACACATGAGAGGTTTTTGCACACGGGACAACGAGGTAGTTTGGTTTTCTCATTATCTACATAACTTTTGGTGACATCTAACCCATTTGAAAGGTATTAAGGAAGGGAGTTTGCTCATCCATTTCTTGGTATTGGAAAGGGTGGTTGATTGGGAGCATATGGAGTCTTTGGAAGGTTATGAGGACACTTCTAGCACATGGAGGCAGCCCCCAAAGTACAAGTACAACAGAATGAAGGAGCCAATTGAGGATTCTTTTCCTTGGGATGGAATCACAGGGGGACATTGCATCATAAGGTATGTTGGGACATCTTTTTGGATATTGCAATTGCTTGAGGACAAACAATTTTGGGTGGGAAGGACTATAATGTCCCAATTTTGGATCTAGACCCTTGTGGGTCCCTTAGCCCATTCTTGTTTCCAATGGCTAAGGGTAGAGGAAGGAAAGGGAGCATCGTGGGCCATTTGTGAGGAGTTAATAATATAAAAGGTACTTTATATTTATAATTTTGAGTTGAGTTATGAAAAAACACCTTATGTTTCTATTTCACTTAAGTTGTGGGGTTTATAGGTCTTGGGCACTTAAGGCTTAAAGTGAAATTAAGAGGATCTTTTAATATTTTAAAAAGAAAGGTAACTCTTCCATCCAATTTTGGGCGCTACATTGGGAAGAGTGACATATAAAGACAAGTAAGAATTCATTTGAAGATTATGCATTTTTGCATATTGGAATTATTGATCAAGTATGTCGAGCTTGGTTTCCATCTCTTGACGACGAAAACCTTCAAGAAGTGTCTTACGTTTGGGGACGAAAACCTCCATTCCTTCTACTTGGGAAACTCTATTCAAGGGTCATAAATGAGCTTCAAATTGCATGTGTTCATGCACATGGATCTACAAAGCTATTTTGAAACACCACTTTTGAAAATTTGAGTGAACCTAGGGTTTGAGGAGAATTTTTCTGGAAACTAGGGTTTTTTAGAATTTTAAAGCAAGTTTTGGTGGCTTTCCCATGGAAGAAAAATTTTGATATTATTTTTATTGGATGGTCACTAAGTTTGTGGTCAGTTTGAGCTTTTATTTGCATCATAATTTCAAATATTGAGGTAGTTATGAATTTTTGAAGTTTCAGACTGTTTGTAAGAAATAATAATCATTGTGGGCAACTAATTGTTTGGGGAAAACAGATTTGTAGGTTTCTATCTTGGGCAATTTGTGGAGTGGTTTTGCAGGGTTTTTAGGGTCATTCAATGCCCTAGAATATTTATAAATTATTTTTGCAATTTTGGCACTTGAGAGAAAAACAAGGAAAATTTTTCAGATTTGCTTGTATTTTATTGAGGTGTGGAGAACCAGTTGGAGAGTTTTTTGAGGCATTTAAGCGTTGGAAAGTACAATTGTACTTTCAAGGAAAATTCAAAATATTTTTGTGAGGTATTTTTAGGAAATTGTCATATTATTGGACCCCAAAAAAGGTACTCAATTCTTTAAATATTTTTTAGCTTCTTGTGAATTTATTTGGATGCTCTCAGATTGAATATCATACATTTTCCCAGCTAGGGTTTGGCTGGTTATTTATTTTTAGATTTCAATTTGGTACTTGGTTTGGCTAGGGTTTGTTGGAAAACCCTCTTTTTTGGTTGACGTCCCAATTTGGGGATATTACATTCACAATTATCAAAAGATATTTTTCATTAAAATAAATTTACCCTTCACACTTCTTTTCTTAAGAGATATTCTATTTCATTTTCTGCTCTTATCTTCTTCTCTTCCTTAGACTCGAATGATGCATTTTCTCAATTCCATTCTATATTACTTCAATCCTTTCTACTCCCCTTTATATCCACTTGATGTCCTTTCAAAGACACACCTTATAAACTTCACACCCTTTCATTTAATTAACACAATTAAATCATTATAAACATGAGTCGGCGCATATTAAATATAATGTTGCCCATACACTTAATTAATCCATAATTAATTAATGCTGCCCCACAAACATAAGTGCTGCCCTCTATGGTAAATCATAGGTCTCCTTAGCCAAATCGTGGCCCCTCTAATGAAATTGTTGGTCCTTTAATCTTCAATCGTTGCTCTTCACACGAGTCCGAAGCAGCTAACTTGGTGAGTTCGAAGCTACTGAGTGAGATCGAAGCTCTGGGCGAGTCCGAAGCACTACTGAGTGAGTTTGAAGCTTTGGGCGAGTCCGAATCTACTGGAGCTTGCACTTCACTTTGCCTTTTGACATCAATGAGAATATTCCAACACACTGTCAAACCTGTAGCTCTAGCTGTGCAAACTTGTATTGTACCTGGTGTACTATTTTGGCTAATCTGAAATGCCCCGAAATTGGGGCTACTGGGCAGTAACGCCATGTAGTGGACAGTAGCGCCATGTGGTGCTAGTGTCCCGTTCTAGGTGCTAATGTCTGTCTGGCCTGAAATTTGAGTCTTTGAATTGCTTTGAGTCTCTGTTTTTTCTGTGTCTGACTTGTGTTTGATTTCCTGAAACTGAGCTTGTGTGTTGAAATTGATCTGTGAATAGCAATGTAGGAGGCTAATCTCTGTGACAAACCCCTATGAATGCCCCTTCTTTTGAGGGTAGTTGTTGACTTGCGCAAGAACTATGCTCGAAAGAAAATAGCTTTGCAAAATGTGTTCGTTGAAGCATATATGATAACTGCATGATATTCTAATACAATGTGCAAACATAACATCAGAATGTAAGAGAATCTGAGCATAAGTATGTAGTGTAAGATGTATGTTGTATCTAGCATTGCACAAGGGTGTCAAGATAGATGTAATCAATGTGTATAACAACAAATCTAAGTAGCTACCTAGTGGGATGGGGCATGATGTCCATCACAACACCCAAGTAGGAAGGGTAGATGCATGAGGTCCCTCATGGCATCAAAAATTGTTGTGTGTGACAAGCAAAGACAAGTGTCATGACCATGATGCATACAAGAAGCATATATACAAAACACATGAGGCACACAAAATAGGCCAAGGGGACACAATACAAGGGACATGGGTACATGTCACTAAATCTGAGAATAAAAGACATACAAGGACACGTTCAAATGTCCACATACGCAAGCAACAAACAAATGACTTAGAGCCAAATAGGACATGTTCAAATGTCTGCATATATAATCAAGAAAACACACACAAGGGACATGGGCACATGTCCAAGGCATGCATAAAGAGAAGTGGCATAGAGCCAAAGAACAATGGCATATTCAAATGCCCTCGAATAGAAGAAGCATAGGAAACATGATCAAGTCTAAACTAAGAAAGCTAGAAATGAAAGTATGTATGAATGTAGTACAAATCTGTGTAAATGCTAAGATGTACATATGCTGAGTCTAACTAGTGATGATCAATAAAAAATTTGAGTATGAGTAGCAATGATCAATATCAAGATATATCAATGAGTAAACTGGAATGTATAGAATGTAATGATGGAACTTGGTAATAGAAATTGTGTATGGAATGCCCCCGAGTGGGCAAATGTATCAAATGAATAAACCTGGATTGGTGTATATGTGCCCGGTGGGTAGATGATAGCAAGTTTGGATCAGTGTAGTGGACCTGAGTCCTGTATGTAATCTGCAAGTACTTGACAATGATATGAGTTTGAATTACATGTGTATTTATTTGGTTAGGATGAGTTGCACGTTATTCTAATCAATTTTTATGATTTATCATGTTTGTTTAAACAATTATATACAAATGTGTGCTAACAATCTTATAGTTGTTTATCTTAAGATATAATATTGCAGGAATTTACATTCATTATAATCCCCTCGACTCTCTACCCCATTTTGTTTGGTCTAAGCCTATGTAAGCCCATCTATGCAGAGGTAAAATTGTAGTTGGATTCATAGAGTTTTCCCAAGCACTGGCACCTTCATTTGATATGAGAACCACTTTTCTCTTTGCCTTACTTTCTCCTTCCCTTTTATGGTTTCTTTGATTTTGATCCACTCCTTAGACTTGGAGACCCACCTCATCAACAAATCTGAGTAATTAGAGTGATGGAAAGCTTCCAAGTACATTGCAACGTTTGACCAAAGGTTTGAGCTCCTGAGATGACAGTGCATGCCTTGAGATCTATTCTACACAAGCTACACAAGAGAGCCCAATACTTGCAACTCGTGCCTTGGGCTATACTTGCAGCAATCCTCAAACGAGAGGGCAAAAGCCCCTTAGTATGTTGACCTTTGGGATATTGAATCTCATGGGTACACTCATAGACACCAACAAAATTGAGGTAGTTAACTGCTCCTTGGTTCATGCTCGTCACATATATCATCATCAAAATAAGCAGTGGAATACTTATATTCATGGATTGCAACATAGTTACAATAGAGCTATCCATGTTTCTACGGGTAATTCTGCATTTGAGATTTGTTATGGGTATCAACATCTTGTCCCCAATGAGACTGTTGTAGCTCTACTCACAACATCATCTCATGAACAAAGGGGGAAGCTAAGGCTTCTTCTTTTATGCAACATTTGGCAATAGTTAACCGCTCCTTGGTACATGTTCTCCGCATATATTATCATCAAAATAAGCATTGGGACACTTATATTTATGTATTGCAACATAGTTATAATAGAGCTATCCATGTTTCTATAGGAAATTATCCATTTGAGGTTTGTTATGGGTGTCAACCTCGTAGATCTTCTCACAACTTTATCTCATGAAAAAAAGGAGAAAACTAAGGTTTCGTCTTTCATCCAAATTTTGGCCAAAGTTCAAGCACATGTTTATGATGCATTATTAAAGAGTTAAGCCAAATACAAAGAGCTCCATGATAGACATTGAGTTCCTCCACATTTTCAGGTTGTGATAATATTTGGCTCTATGTAGATAAGAAAAGATTTAAATCTCAACAACATTATAAACTCAAATATTTGGTATGAACCTTATGGCACGTGAGGTGGAATTATGGCACCTTAGTATAATGAAATATGTGAATGTTGGATTGTGATAGTGACCAATCTAAATCTTTTGTTTGTTGTAGGAAGCATGTGAGTACAATGATGGTAGGACTTGATTGTTCACATGCTAATTCCAATGTCTGATATAAAAATATAAAGGTTGGGAATAAGGTAGATTCTAAATCCTTGAATAGAGTATTTTTAAAGGAAGGCACGAGAGAGGATTTGAATTGTCTTCACATGGCCTCGATCATTATCTCTCTGAATGGTCAAGACTCAATATGGCCCATTGTTTCCTTCATTGAGAGGACCATGTCAAGGGGATCCTCTTTCCTCTTATTTGTTTATAGTAATTGTAGGCTGCTGGTATTGTTATCAACTTCTTATTAATTACATGTTTGTAGTCAATGTCGTTGTGTGGTTAATGATTGTATTGTTGATGTTAGATAGTTTGTAATGATTGGGTAGTTTGTAATGATTCTTGTTGGTTATGTTTGGGTGTTGAGGATGTGTCAACTAACAGCCATTAAGTCATTTGTCTTATAAAGAGAAGGATATACATTAGGGTAAGGGTGCTTGTATCAGGGCCTCCATGTAATGTATGAATTGTATTGAGAACTATCATTAGTGATACATAGCTGCTATTGTTTTGATACTCTTCTCTGCCATGGTATGTTATGCAATTACTATTTTGTATATGTTGTTTTTGATAGTATAGCGTCTTTGTAATCATTCTACATTTTAGTGCCATGCCTTTAAAAAACTTCGGGTCAAGTTAAAAGTCGGCTCAAAGTGAATGTTGGTCAACAATAATTATCTTCGACAACACACTACATTATCTTATAAGATCTCTGGGTTGAACATAACTATGAAACACGACATAAGAAAGTTCAATAGTACAAAGTGTTCAAGAAGAAGAGGACCTTCGCCGTGCAAGAAATAATTAATGATATTGACTTCGAACGAAGACAGGAAAAGAGGGAAACCTAGTCAGGTAGGGTTCCAAGAAGTTAAATAGTTTATTTGATTGGTGAAGCAACACAGGAGATAGGTTGCGACAGTGTTATGCCTTTAGCGTATAGCGTGTATTGGGATATATGTGGCTGACTTGTGGCTAGGTAACCTTTAATTAAGTCATACGATCATTTCTATAGCTTCATATTACTGGTAGAGTTGGCCTAACAAGTCTCCATAGTATAGGGTATATATAAGTGGTAGTTGTGAGTATTTGATCATCATATTGCGAATTCTATTCTTGTTGTGAGGTTGTGGAGGTTGCCCTCGCGAAGTGGCTTAGTCATATACTTTATTATTTTACTTTTATTTCAATCATATTGTTATTTATTACTATGATTCTACTTTAGTGGTATAGTAATTTCATTATAGATAGGCAGCCAATTTGAAAAATCCATCAAGTGGAGTATGAAGCAGAAGTCAAAACAAAAGCTAAGCCCAAAGTGTAAGTGGAAGTCAAAGCTGGAGCCGAAGTTGGAACTGGTGGACCCTATGCCACTTGCGAGTAAGGAGTGGGTAGAGATTACCATAACCTCTTTTGGAAGAAGGAAATTCGGACCTTGCCGAGTAGGTTGGGTTAGAGGCTGCAAGAGAATCATGTGAAGATTCACAAAAAGTGGATATGATAGTGCATGGATCCTCGCCAAAGGAAGGGTCGAGCATAGGGACGTGTTTGATAGTGCAGAGAGAGTAGAGGAACATCAAATGCAAACCTTCTTAAGGAGTAGAATTATATTTGACGAGCCACTGTAAGAAACCCATAACTAGAGACATGGTTACCCCATCAACTCCATCTCCTAAAAATTAGAACTTGCCACGATCCCCTATGGCATTGCAAGACGTATTACAATTCGGATTGTAAATGGGCACATAAATGAATGTCATTGGTTGTGGTGCTTTCTAGCCACACGTCAAGGAGTGGCCATTGATTGTTACACCAATGCACCAAATATTGATAAGGTTACATGGTGTTTACCTTTATTCTGGTTTAACTCAAAATAGGAATAAACTAATTGCAATTAAAGAGATCTAAGCATACATCCACGAAAGTGTAAAATTGAAATCTATCTAGCTAGCTGAGCTCAAGGAAACATGACAAATATGATAAAGGAAACTAGGCCATACAAAGTAACTACAAGAGGTTAAATAATGATCACACTTGTTTACTGTGTTGGAAATATGATCTTGTAGAATGACTGACTGTGTGGAGTGTCTGGTTCTTGCTCTTGAAATATGGAACTCTAAAATTGTTTTTGGGTAGACACACAGGGTGCGGGTTTGACATGGATAGACACGCACTAGTTAGAATCGCACTCCCTGATTTTGTTTGTGTGCTTTCGAGTCTTACTTGCACAGGTTTTCGCAAACTAATCTTTCTATGACTGCTGCACTGAGTCTTTTTTGATGTTCTTGTACCTGCACCTCCCTATTTTGCTAGGTAGAATGTGCATAATTGATGTTCTTTCCTTTGACTTAGTTTGACTCCAAAACAAACAAATAGTTATGGAGTCAGGGAACCGCTGAAGTGGCTTGCAAAAAATGTATCTTGCATGCTCGAATTCAAACCTGCACATAGTTTTGTGTGTGGATGGAAATACCTAGGTTGAGGGTTTCAACCTCCTCTTCCCTAGAAGTGATAAATGCAACTATATGCAAACTAATACCCTCCTTTGGCACAAGGAGAACGATGAGATACCAAGAAGAACAACTTCATTGCAATTGTGTAGGATGTGACTCAGTGAAACACAAACTTGTAGTAGGAGGAAAGATATTTGATTCTTGGCTCTGACCTATTGATATTAGATTTTACGTGTATTCTATATTTTGATTCGTCTCAAATGGCTTGACATGACTTCGCATATATAGGCTGGTCTAGGACAAGTTATGCACGTTTGCTGTCTTTAGAATTGATAGGGGTGCGTTTAAAGGTGCACAACCAATGACAACAGGCAAGACTCACAAAGGAAAGAGGGATAGACACACCGAAAGAGGGATAGCCACGCGTGGCATGTGTCTGACCTAGATGGATCGAAGCAAACTTGGAGATGACACATGCTCTGTTTCAAGGCACAGTTTGATAACAGGGGATAAATAGTCCAATGATGCTAACAAGTAGTCTCTGATAAGTGTTAGACAATACTTTTTAGTCTTAAGGGCTAAATAGGGATCTTATTGAGACTAGATGGATCAAGAAACAAGCCACATGTACAAGTTTGCCAAATATGATACACTGGGCATAAATGGTAGAAATAAGGTTCTTGTGCCAAATTTGGGTGTCTACAAATGGGAGACGCTGAGGTAAGCATTCGAGAATGAATTTAATTAAGCTTCTTAGAGACGACAACGAGGTTGTTGTGGAAATCTATAATATCTGATAGGGTAAACACGAGAATGTTTGAGCTTATAACAGAAGACTCAGAGAATTATTGGGAAAACTTTTAAAAAGATCTCGCTGACAGCTTGAAGAAGAGATGGTTCATCGAAGGGGCACTACCTCTATTGTAGAGGACGATGAAGGTGGTCCCACCCTCATCTTATGTAGATGCATACAATCGAGCCATGGACATTGAGAAAGAGAATATGACATCCTTGCACTCAAAAAAATGTGAAGAAGATAATCCTGACTCTTGTGATGTTAATGAACCTAGATCGGTGTGAGCCTTGAGAAATGACATGCTTCGGGTGATGAAGGAACTAAAGGGAGACACTAAGTATGAAGGCAAGGATATTTTGTGTGAGATTTGTTAATTAACAGACCATTCAATCAAGGACCACCTATAAAATTTGTGGAATACGAGCGGCCAAGTACTTTCACACAAGGAGAGCAAGAAACTACTAATGACATAACAATAGTGGTGTTGGGAGTCAAATTCAATACGACTCCCAATGACAACCAATTGTGTAGTGGCAAGTGTATAGTGAGTGGGGCCATTTCGCTAGAGATTTCCCTAGTCAAAATAGCACTTGACTTCACTATAGATGGTTTGGTCCAAAGGATCATAATGATGGCAATTGCCCAAAGCAAGCAAACAACAAAATGATTGATGTAGCTGAGGGCATGAAAGCTATGGAAATCACAAGAGAACAAATGAAGGAAGCCAATTACCTTGACCCACGTACGAAGGAAAGGTTGGTAGAAGCAAGGGTGGGAGAATGACGTCAGTCACATGAACATACCAATATAGTGGTAAGCAAACTAAAGTCCAACAATGCTATTGCACGACATGCCCTGTAGGCCACTGTACCTGTGAAGATAGCTACCTGTTTCAAAGCATTCTAGAACTCAAGAACTCTATAATTGCTACCATACAAGATAGTGGTTTGGACATTGAGCATCCAACGATGCACATGGTGTCAAATGGTTTAGTGTCGAGTGATGGGAAGGGCAAAAATTGAAAGAATGAACCCATAGGTGAGCCTTTATTATCTGGTGACCAAGTGATTGATTCTATGCTCCAAAGAATGAATCTAGCATGACGACTGACAATTTGCATATAGAAATCTAGGCAGGAATTTGAGAAACACTATCGTTGACCATGGTTTTGGCGTGAATGTTCTTCCAAAGAAGACTTGGAAGATTCTTGTGAAGCCAACTATGTGGCCTTTGACATTCTTATTGGTAAGAGCAAATCGACATGGTAGTAAGGTATTGGGTGTACTGACGGAACAAAAGGTAATTATTAGGACCCAATCATTTTTGTTGAATTTTGTAGTCATCTCATTGCAAAAGGAGGCCTATGGTGCACTTTTGAGTCAGGGTTGGTTGATTGTAGCTTAAGTTGACCATAACTGGAAAAGGAATCTAATCTCCATTGATAACAAAAATTGAAAGTATGTCATGGATTTTTAAGAATTAGGGACTTAGTGAGGAAGCAACGTCATTAGACTTGTCAGATTTGGACTCCAAAGAAGAACGCTCAATGGATGGGAATCGACGTACAATGAAGTCGAATGATGAAGGGGTCTTCGAGTTACAATTGTGCTCCGAAGATGAGATAGACTCCCTAAACAATATGTTCCATTGGCAAATGGAAGACTATGAAGTGTTTCAATGAGATTGCAATAGGGTAAAGATTATGGAGATTAAAGAAGGCCAAGGCTGGCAATGGGATGGGCAAAAGAAGTTGTCGGTGATGCCAAATCCTTCTAAATTGTTAAAGTCACTATCGGCTTGCCCACTCAGTCTCACAAAACACAATGTCAGGGGTGTAAGATGATTGGTTGGCTGACTAGTTTGAACTGGTAGCCGACATGAAGTCCACAGAGCCAATCTCAACAAGCGTGAACATGGGGTATAATGAAAAAAGTTTAATAAAAGGTGAAGTACAACCTCCTAACGTATGGCCTATTTTTGAAGTAGGGTTGGATACAAATATGCTAGCCTGGGATGAACAGAAAGTCATGGCACATAGGCTAATTGAGGCTATGTCAAGGCAGAGGAAGCGTTGTTGTGACCAGTACTTGTAAAATTTTAAATTGAGGGCACTTGTGTTAAATAGACAAAGGAAGCATGAACATGATAAATGTTTCCAGAACAAAATTTTTATAATCAAGGTATTTAGATTAAATCTTCATGGTCAATGGTAAGTAAAGTCAAAATACTTTAAAATGCTTACTTGTGTTGAGTGAGTGGGGTGTAAAGGTGCAGTGAGTGGGTTCCATTTCAATTAATATGATTAATGTGGATTGTCTAAGTTAGGAAAATGTAGTATTGGGACATAACAAGCACAAAGATAAAGGGATAGAGAATGATACGTGTATAATTAACACTAAAAGGTCATCAATGGTGGATGCAGTGTCTCCAATTAAGGAGCAATAAATAGGCAATAATAGCAAAAGTAAAGGGGAGACAATCTGTACAGTTGTAAAAGCCAAATTCCTAGATAATATTCAAGGATATTCTAAAGGGCAAAGCACTGTACGCTCAAGGCATAGAGGCTCAACGACGTGCTCGTCTTGTGCATCACTCATACACCCTAGTGGACGTGCAACACCGTACGCCTAGCGCTAAAACTTATTGCAAAGTCAACACCGTATGTCTAGTGCCCAATAACCATATGATCACCCACACTCATCGTATGACCTAGGGACCTCTTATTGAACCTCCAAGCCTGCCTTATGTTTAAACACTCAATGCATTGGTACGATTGCTTTCGTATGACCTTGCTATTTTCACCATGTATCCTTTCATGTATATGCATAGTTGTTTCACCGTACCCTTGTTTGTCTCTACATGCCATGCGACCCATATAAGTGATACTGCAGCATATAGTTCTATCTATCCTACACCGTACACCCATGTTCTACTTGCATGGTCTTGTTCCATTTCGTATGTCCATGTGTACTGCTGTGTAGATGTACGACCCTCTTTGCTCTTTGTTCTATGCTCGTTCCTTTGTTGAAATATCGTACTCCCAATCCTTTGCATCGTTGGTCTGCATCCAGTCCATATGTTCAAATTTCTTCCCATTATTGTACGACCTTGCATCGTACCCCGAAGTGGCTGAAATTTCACTGCATGCCCTCCATAGTCACCACCTGGATTTGTTCGCTCTGCTGTTGTGCCGTATGGCCTCTTCCTCGTATATGTTTTGTTTGCCTTCATGGCTTGGGGAAGTGCTGGACTAGTAGAACCAAAACAAAATCCAATAGAAAAAAAATTCTTGGATTTGTGGGTTTTCCAAACCATGTGAGGTAGTAGTTTTGTAGAGCAAACTCAGTGCACTCCACTTGTTAGCAGCTCTCAAGTTTTTGTAGAGATATTTTCAGCATGGGTGTTTTGTTGTTTCAGCTGTGCGGAACATTCTTTGGTTCCACTCTTCATTTTTATTTTTATCATGTTGTATTTGGGTTGTGTTAGAAGGGACTTCAACTTGTTTTAAGGGGGGTATAATATAGACCATTAATATTGTTATCAATGTCTTATTAATTACATGTTAGTTTCCAACATTGTTATGTGGTTAATGATTGTATTGTGGGTGTTAGATAGTTTGTAATGACTCTTGCTGGTTATGTTTGGGTGTTGGCGATTGTGTTAGCTGACAGCGATTAAGTCTTTTGTCTTATAAATAGAGTATATACATTGGGGCAAGGGGGCTTGTATCAGGTCCTTCCTATTATCTATGAATTGTATTATTATTATTATTATTTTTTGATAGATAATCGTTTTTGATCGGAGCTACGAACCGGATCCGGGGCACAACAAGGGGGCCTAGTCCCCGATAACCATTAAACCAACACAAACGGCCACCACTGACCACTGAAACCACTAAGCCAACTCAAACGACCACATCCGGCCAAATGCCCCCTATGAGATTCGAACCTGGGTGGGGTTGGACACAACCAACCCACTTTACCAACCCTTATACATCTCATTGGCTGCTATGAATTGTATTATTATGTATGAATTGTATTGAGAATTATCTTCTATGAATACAAAGCTGCTATTGTTTTGATACTTTGCGTTGCCATGGTATGTTATGCAATTGCTATTCTCTATATGCTTTTTTTGGTAGTATAATGTCTGTAATCATTCGACAGAAATGAGCGAAGGGCTCAATAGATTGCTGGAAAATGCTATAGGGTTTGAGGCAGCTATATGGTTTATTGAAAACTCCCTAAGTTCAACGATATGCCAGCTTCAATTTTGCCATTGACACACTATTGATGTCTACTCTCATGGTAATAGAATTTTGGACTCCCAAAAATTTGCTCGGTCCCTACCAACAAGAGATAGGACAGTTTATAAATGCTGAAGAAACATTTTTTTCATTTCCTCATTACTTCATTGGACAGGAAGAGTGACATCCAAATACACTCGGGATCTTAGGAAAGTCAATTCTGAATGGCATGTTTGGGTTATCCTCTCCAAGTAGAAACCAAATCAAATCCCATTTGGCATATTCTGAAGGACCGAATATTGAAGAAGTTTAGGCATTAGACACAAAAGTGGCTTTTCTTTGCAGGAGGAATATATTTAATTTATTTTGTACTTCAAGCCATGCCAGTATATCTCTTAGCTCTTCTCCCCATTTCGAGAGAGGTAGAACAGGCAATCATCTGGATTTGGCAGTAGTTTCTTTGGTGAGTGTGTCAGAAAATTTTAATTACCAATTGATTCATGGGAAAAAATCAGACTTCCTAAAATAGCTCAAATGCCTCATACAACCGGGGTTGTATTGTAAAATTCAAGATGTATTGACAACTCAATTTTTGGAAGATGTCTGGATGGTTTTAAAACACTCACTTAGGAACCAGAATTAGCTCAACTACAACAAGCTTTAATGAGCAAAGGCTGGCTTGTGACTGATTATTGCTTTTGCCCACCCGACTGTTTCCATACTCGATGGGATTGAGATGACATTACTGATCTTGCAAACACACATCCGTCAACTATGGATGGTACAGGTGCAATACTCCAGCAATGAGTTCTTCACAGTGGAAACGGGTCTGATATTTGTTTTTGGTGGCCATAAGAAAAGGAGGCTACCAAAACAGTATTGCATATCAGAATTTGATTTCTCCACCATTTAAAATTTCGAAATGTTGGGTCCAACTTTAGTCCCTAAAGGTGTGGCTAAAAGGGCATTCATGTGAAGTTATTTGCATAAAAAATTCTTACACAATATAATCTTGAATGAAAAGGATGGATGGGTTTCTCATAATGCGAGAACTGTAGAGGGGCTGAGGAAACAGTGGAGCATACATTCTACTGAAATGCTTATTAGCTGTTGAGATCTGGATTGTGCTTGCTATAAGATTTCTACAAAAAATGTCCCCACACACCAATCAAACTCAGATTCTTCAGCAGTAGTTTTGCTTCCAAACATGCCAAAGTTCCACATTGCCTTATTCCCTCGTTTGTGTGATGGACAATATGGACAGAGAGGAATAAACAGATTTTTGATAACAAGATATGACTGGACATGGCCTTTGTCAAACAAATCAGGGTAAATATTATCACAACATTTCGTGCATGGTTTGTCCCTTCTCTTCAAACTTCAGGCATGTGGGATTTCACTATATTCAATAATTAGAAATTATGTCCTCACTATGTCTACCCAAGGTTTACTCTCACTCTGAAATTCCACTGGAAGAAACTAACTAGGCCCTTCATTTAACTGAATTTTGATGGCTAAAGTTTGGTAAATCCAAGCAAATCAGGGGCTGTTAGGGTGCCTAGAGACTTTGAAGGTGATATCATCACAGTTTGCTCAGATCATCTTGGGGTTAACACCAATAACTTTACGGAAGCGTTGGCTCTCTTGTGATGTTTGCTAATTGCAAGGGAACATAAAGTTAGCAAAATTGAAGTTGAAGGGGACTCCAAACTTATCTTGGACACAACATTGAACTACACCAGGCAATCTAAACTGAATTTGGGAATTAATAGCCCCCCCTGGTACTGTGATTCCACTCAATGGAATAATTCCATATATCTCTGATCTTCTTCTCAAGTTTCAACAAATTCATATGATTCATGCCCACTAAAAACTCAATCAAATGGCCTATTATTTGGCTAACCTAGTTTCCACCACATTGTTGGTATCTCATGGATTTAGAATATAATGAGATTGAAATTCCAAATGCATGTTTAAAAGTTTAAGAAGACCATAGCGACTATCCTTTGTTACACAAATGAAAAAATTACTAGCCCATCACGCCACTTTGGAAATATACCAAGTGTTTAATATTTAGCTACCGCAAGGCATCTTTATTATTATTCCACAAATCTCAGGACCTCTTTCTAGAACACGTCTTGGTACTCCCATCCATAAACATTTATTATTTCTTATTTTCCTCTTTTCCATTTCATCATTTGATCTGCTCCATGTGTGTTTTATTCCGAGGTATAAAAATTCATACTCAGCAATTAGTTGGCAGCCAAAAATTTTGACCCATACTCGGGCCTCAGCAATAACTCAGCAACTTTATGGCTGCTTTAAAAAAAAAATATAAATTCATAAAATACACTGAATAATTATTTTGGAAGAATAGTTATTAGTATGTTTTAACATACTTATGCCAAACCAACGATGAACAGTAGACATACTGGGGTCGTGACTGTCTGCCCTAGAGAATAAGCAGGGTTCTAAATTCTTTAGTGCACCTATGTATGCAGTTTGGAAGAATAATTATTTAGTGTTCGTTCTGTTTCTTATAATATATCAAAGGCTCTTAATTGCTAACTATTTTCTTTTGTATATTTACTTTGTGCAGTGGAGGATTTCAACTTCCATATTTACGCCAAACCAAATGATGAACAGTAAACCGATATAAAACAACCAGAACGCTAGGGCAGACAGTCACGACCCAACCAAATGACGAGCAGTTCGAGGTCGTGGCTGAGGAAAACACCCAGATCTGATGCTAGGGCACGACAAGTGTACATTTATGGAAGCAAGCAAAAACCCAGACGCAGATAAATGAAAAACTGTGATTCTATTTCTAGCTAAAATTTAATGCAGATAAATGATTTTTGTTTGATAAAATGGGGGCTCAAAACCCGCAGTTAAAAGCAAGTAACTGTGGTTAGTTACTCGCTGTTAACCATGGGTTTTGGGCCCCTACCTGCTCGCGGTTAAATGCAGTGGGTAACCGTTTCAAAAATATTTGCAGGTTTTTCGAAGGTACCCAGCGGATACCCATGTTTTTTAACACAGTAATTTATTCTATTCACTCTTCCAGGACTTCTCTGTATTGGTGTCTACTGTGGTGAGTGCAGAATGCATCAAATGCACATGGGGTGATCTTTCTTGATCATTATGAAGTATTGGTCGAGCAGAAAAAGTGAAGGAAAAATGACACCAATGGACTATATATGGCCCCTCAAGGTCTGTTTTCTCCACTTCAACATGTCACATCCCTGATAGACACAACACTCTGAACAAGGGGCGGCTAGTGCAGCAATAAATATCTTGATTTCTGTATTTTTTAGACACAAATGAACAATAGAATGAAGGTGGTCTGAAAAGGATGCACAAAGTGCCAGTCACGAGGGTCCCAGCACTACTAACAGCCAGTCTTTTGACGCCCCCAGCAAGACCGAATTAGTCACATGCTAAATCATTCATTTAGAGCTTTCTGTTTCATTGATCCAAGACTCAAATGGATTTTTCAACTAAACAAAAGTGGGGACATAGTGTAATGGCACTTAACATGGAGATTGCAGCATTATGGAAACAACTGCTTGTTAAGTCATATCAGGCCCACTGATACAAAGACTAATGCAGGCTTAGATACAAGCAGTCAACACTCCTGTAGCAGACAGGACTTTCGTAAGGCTCTCCCACTGCCTATTAGACCCAAGTACACCATGTCTTTTCTTTCAACAATATATTCATGGAAATGGCTGCATTCGGCTGAGTATGTTATGAATTCTGACGTCTACTTTCCACAAGATATAATATTTATTTATGCTGGCACTTATTCTTGAAACCTATACTCTCATTCCTTCGATCCCTCAGTACAATTTTTCGATATCCTTTGCCATTCCAAATCTTTCTGATTCAGAGATTGTAATTTCCTTTCTATCTCCCTTCCCCATATGGCCATTGAATACAGAAGTTAAAGGCCCTCTTATTCAGGTATAAATGGCAGAGTCCCTCCCAACACAAAGGCGTGACACTCATGGTAAAGAAACAAAGTTTCAATCATGAAATTTATCATTGTCACTGAATATGGAAAAAATATAGGGATCCTAGATACTACTGTCATTCCAATATAGATCCCAGTAACACGCTCCGGCCTATAAAGCATCAGTCTATGGTTTCCCTGGGAGGAAATATCCATTCCCTGTTGAGTGATGCAATAGCTGAGCAATACTAGCCTGTTGAGGAAGTCTGTATGCTTGGGATTCCCCAGCTCTTTTGAAACTTCTTATACGGGTTTTTCTGGTTTGACTGCATTGCAAAATCCCTCCGACCCCCTACTTAATATGTTCAAGGCTCACACATGAGGAGAGTGGTGCAACAGATGCATGCACAATGTATCTTTTTAATTCACAGGGACTTGGGGGACATTACAATGGGCCTTGCACTCACCTGTTGCTAGGGAGCCTTTCTCCTGGATCTAGCAGGTATGACCATGAAATGAGCAGAGAGCCCACCCCATCTGTAGAGGACATGTGTGTCCATAATCACTTGATTCAAGTAGGTCCATCTGCCAGTTCCTTCTCAAGCCAAGGGGCAATGCACCTGAGAGCCTGTTCTCAGTTAGAGGACTTACTGCGTCAGATCCTAGGCAGTGTGTATAGTTTGATGGCTTTCTTTTGATTAAAGTGCCATACAGGAAGCCTTTCCAGCTCAGTTGTATTTAGTCTCTGCTCCAATGTTGCAAGTGCCACTGCCAAGCTCAGTGGTCATTTTAGAGGGTTCACCACCATTACAGAGTGGCAAGTAAACAAGTTGAACCTCCATTACATTACCTCAACCAACCAACAAGAGGGGGGACGATAAATTACTTTGGATGAAAGTGAGAGACTGGGACCAAGCAAAAGAGGCAAGCAGTCGGCATAAGGAAACACGTTCATGAAACAACGGGCTTTTCCTCTCCCTAGGAACTGGTTAGGACTAAATAATTGTTGTTCGGTGCTATGTTATATACATATTCTTATAGATTAGCTGTGTTCACTCCCCTCTTGAGGGTTTGAATTTCTTAAGCCTGACACATGTAGTAGTCAGGTAAGTAAGCAATTCGTGTTTTTATCTTTTGCAAGCTCCTTCAGATCTGAATTACAGTCTGCCCTGTCAGGCATTCAGTTTTGTTTTCTGTAATTTAATTTCTTTAAATATAGATTTTATGATTACCCTAAAAAAAGACTTAGCTGCAACAATGATTGAATAGAAGGAGAATGGCCTTATGTTTGACCTTGGGTTTAGTGCAGCTCATAATCTAATTTTGGAGTATCTATCATAGTATAATGTTCTTTTTTTGTACAGAGATAACTAAGACTGGATTTTTGGGTGTGGGATTAACATTTTTAGTGCTATCTATGCAGGTAAGAGAAAGACACAATTGATATTGCTTGACCATGGCTTATATAGGGTGCTTGACCGCTCAACACGGGAGCACTATTCTAAACTTTGGAAGGTGATCACTCAACGCGGGAGCAAGACAACATTGACTACTACTGCTTTATGGTAACTTATATTGGAAAATCTCCTGATTGTTTTGTTCAGATGGTGCTTTCTTTTCTCTTTGCAGGCTCTTGTGTTTGCGGATGTCAATGGGATAAAACGCCATAGTGTGAATTTAGGTGCTGGAGAGGATCTATATGTTCTTTTTGCTGGCATTCTCACAATGAGGCCATGGAACAAGGTGGTTGATCCATCAATAGACCATTTACGTTTGAATGGGACAGATGAGAATCGAGCAGAGCTTCAGGTAAATGGTTGCTGCTTCTGTAGTATGCTTGTGTTTGATGTGGTGGTTACCATGTTAACAATATGGTACATTTGATTTTGCGCATCATTGAAAAAGAGTAATAGTTTTACATATGAGTAGCTGTAGCCTGTACCTCAGGTTGAAATTGAACATTTCTATTGAAGAGACAGTTAATGCTATCTGAACACATTTGTATTTTGACACTACTTTTCTTTTAGGATTACATAGAGTATCATATAAATCAATAATATGCTGATTACATTTGATTTGAAAAGTCTGTTCGTAAACTCTATGGAGCTTTCACATAAAAGATTAGACTTTTGGTCAAAGATATTTCTTCTTGGCAGTGCTTTTTGTAATATGATTTTGCACTTTCTAGTTGACAGTCACTCAACATGATGCGTGCTGTAAATCAAGCATCCTGGGTCCTAGTCAAAATCTTTTATCAATAAAAAATTATTAAAATAGTCGAAAGAAAAAAGGGCCCCTGCCATTTGCCCAAAAACAGTCACAAGCCATTTGCTTGAATTGAGCATCCAAGAATGCTATGGGACTTATTTAGCACTACTACAATGCTCTACATGCTTGCCTTGCCTAGAAAACTTGCTCAGACAACAGGTTTCACTAATCCACTCAATTGTTCATACATTCCGCAACTCTAGACTGGGAATTACATGACCCCAAGGGATTTATTTATACAATCAAATGAGCGATTGAATAACATAGAGGACCCCAAACGTCAGTTTTTATGAAGAGACAGAACAGGGAATGCTTCAACTCATGTTCTGGGTGGTTGAAATTCGGATTTTTTAGTCTTTTATTGGGTGAATTTGGGAGTGTTGAAGTAGCTTGTATATTCTCTCCTAAAACAGGATGTCTTCAGTGGTGCTGAAGTTGACATAACCTGTTTTCTCAACTAATGCCATCCTGTACTTGCTCTGCTTCTTATCAACCTCTGCACTTTCTACATGCATGATTCTGCATCATGGAGTGAGTGGAAATATTTTCAAAACACTTCAATAGTCCTACAAAATATGACTTAATCCGATTAAATCAACTAAACTGGATTACAACAAACTTTCATGATCCAATCTGGATCATTTCAGATTATTCTGGACTATGAAATCTTGGATATAAGGTTATAAGCTTTACACATAACAAGGTACTATAATCTTTTTATAGTTTCACATCTTCATATTTTCACTAGTCGCGTATATTGCATGTCTGTCTTGTATTTAAAAGCTTCCAAAATGTTTCTCCGTATCTTTGGATAATGTTGCGTATTTTATATTGCCTGTTTGTCTTTTGTCTAAAAGCTTCCAAAATGTTGCTTTGTATCTTTGGATGTAATGTTGCATATTTTATATTGCCTTCTAGTCTTTTGTCTAAAAGATTCCAAAATATCGCTTCCATAGTTTTTCCATGTATCTATTACTAGTCCTGAATTCATTTTATATCTATAATACCAATGAAAGTTGGCCCGTTGAAATGTACAGGTATTGTAGGAACTCTATATATTTCTGTAATTTCACAAAATTGAGAGTAATGATCAACTGACTTGAAACATGGTTGATATACAAAGTTGCTTTTTCATCAAAGACCTGCAACTTTGCTTTCATGAATCCTTTTTGGTAGTGGAGGCAAAGAGTGAAAATTATGAGACAATAATTTTTAGGCTTCTGCAGTCCAGAGCTTTAAGAAGAAAAAGGTTCTAGATAAAACACGAAATCAAAGAATCGAGGTTTCAGGCAATACTTCATGACCCATCACCAGGAAAATGAACAGTGATTGCAAATAAGGAGTTTCTTATATAGTTAACTCTGTACATATACATGGTGTCAGCTGGGCCTGATTAAAAATTATAATTAATTCATTAAGTATTCCACCAAGTTTGACCAAGTTGTCAGGCCAAGAATGGACTGTGAAAATCAGACATTGAAATTGGTGCAAACCTAAATTGTATTATTCATAAAATGAGAAGAGTACAGATAAATAACAATCTATGTGACTGTTCAGTTCATCTCCAAGACAACTGTGCAGATTATACAAGAAGATGAAAATATAATTCCTAGGATTATATACATAATATTACATCTGCCCTTAATCTGTAGGGGTTATAGTGAGACCAAGCATGCCTTTGAATTTTTCAAATTTTTATCTTCCAAGTACTTCTGTTAGAACATTCGTTGGTTGCGTTGTAGTTGGACAATATATCTATTTTACACTACCGTCTTTCACATAATATTGAATCAAATAGAATTTGGTGTTGATGTGCCTAGATTGACTATAAAATATTGGATTTCTTGTTATTTGGATTGCATAAGGGTTATCAACCATGAGTGGTGTTGATGAACCCTGTTTTTCCTGCTAATTTCCAAGAACCCTTTTGAGCCATATTAATTATTTGGTTGCCTTTGAAGCTGCCATATATTTTGCTTCTGCTGAAGAAATAGTTGGCACTGACTATTTCTTTGACTTCCAAGTGATGACTGCTATTCCTAGATTCATCAGGAAACCTGAAGTAGATTTCTCATCTTCAAAATCATGTGCATAGTTTGAATTTGAATATCTAACGTTTGCATCCCTAGACTATTTTAGCCCAAAATTCCATGTTCCCTTTAGATATTTAAGAACTCTCTTTGTTACTACCTAGTGACTTTCTCTAGGTTGTTGCATGAATCTAAAAAGAACAATAACAAAATAAATGTCTGGTCTAGTTGTGGTTACATAGATCAGACTTTGAATGAGATGTCTATATTTAGTTGCATCTACAAAGTCTGTAGTATCATATGATGTCAACTTCAAATTTTGTTCCAAGGGCATACTGAGTGGTTTACAGTCCGCCATTCTAAATATGCTCAGAATTTCACCAATGTATTCTTTTGTATGATGAAAATGTACTTGGATTTTTGAAACACATCAATACCTAAATAGTAATGAAGGTGACTTAAATCTATTATTTCAGAACTTCATATCAATTTTGTTTCCACTTTTGCAGTGTACTCATTATTTCTTGTGTGAAGTAGATCATCCACATATACAAATGTTTTGACCAAAAAAGAGTTGCATCCCCAAATTCAAAACGCTTGAAGTTCATGCTCAAGATGTGCTTAGTGAGCTTTTCATACCATGCTCTTGGGGCTTGTTTCAATCCATACAATGATTTCAACAATTTGTGTACTTCGTGTTTTTGGCTGTCAAGTGCAAAACCTTCTGGTTGAGTCATGTAAAATGTGTTTTTGAGATCACCATTTAAAAAACCAATTTTCACATTCATCTAATGAAATTTCCATCTGTTTTGTGTTATTAAAGTCGACAAAGTCTGAATAGTAGTCCATTTCATTGTTGGTGCAAAGGTTTTCTTATAGTCTATTCCCTCTTTTTGAGCATATCCCTTTGCAACAAGTTTTGCTTTGTGTTTGTCAAGTGAGTCATCTGCTTTGTATTTGTTTCGAAAGACCCACTTGCAACCATTGGGTTTATAATTGAGTGGATGATCATCTAACTCCCAAGTTCCATTCTTGACCAAAACATCATATTCAATTTTCATTGCTTTTATCCATGCATCAAGCTTTGTAGCTTGTTTGAAGGAAGTTGGTTATGAATCAAAAGCATTATTGATTTCTTCTGGATGGTCTTCCAAGGTAAACTTTTCTAGATTATCTGGAACTTGTCTGAGTGTTGTGGCTCTATATGTACTTCGAGTCCCTGTTTTTCCAAGTTCATTAGTGTTGACATCTTTCAATGTCTTTGTGGCCTATTTTGTCATATTTTTTGTGTTTCTTGTAGAATAACCGGGGCCTCATTTTCTTGATTTGGAGCTCCTTCATCTTTTGACATGTGTTCATCTGTTCATCTGGTGTCATTCTCCCCTCTCATCACAATCGGGAACATGTTGGACAAGACAAAGGACGTATCTAATCCTATTTATCACAAAGGGATTTATTCTATTCCTTGTAACTGTGGAAAGGTTTATATCGGTGAATTTGGGCATTCTATTCAAGTTAGACTCAAAGAGCACTACGCTGACCTCGTGCATAATCAGTTCCAAAAATTTGCTATCGTGGAACATTCACATAACACAGGTCATCAAATCTGCATGGACGAAGCTAAAGTTATAGCTAAAGAAGACTATAACTTGAGAAGGGTGCGAGAAGCTATTGAAATCGAGAAAAATTCTTTTAATTTAAATAGGGATGATGGTTGGAGATTGAACATGAATTGGAAACCTATTACTCGGATTATAAAGAAAGAATCTAATATTGCTCATCCTTCTTATCCGACCCCCTATTTTGACCTTTAGACGTGTACTTATAGAATATCACTTTTGTCTTCTTATTCATCAAATCCACTTGATGATAGGCCTATCGTAAGGTCTAAAATGTTAGGCATCTAAATTTCTAAACACAGTTTCGCTTTTAATAGTTTATTCCCTGCATATTAAACATGACTCTTTGTGTACATCTTTTGAAGAAGTTTCAATTTCTACCTTAGTGGAACTTTCATTCTCAATTACAGGTGACAATGCGAAATCAATCGATTCCCAATTGTAGCCGCCCCCTCACTATTTGGAATCTCCATATCATTCTCCTCAAAAACATCAATTTTTCTGCAAATTTCTCAAGTTGACTCAATACTAGTTGTGTCCTTTGTGGTTTCATGAAAAACATCATCTCTTGCAATGAGAAACTTGTTTTTTCATCAAATAATCTATAGGCCTTTGAGGATTATAAATATCTCAAGAGGATGCATTTTTGACTTCTATGGTCCAACTTCTTCCTTTTCTCTTTTGAAATCAATGCATAGCATGTGGATCCAAAACCCTGAAGATGTACTGAAGGAAGATGACTGCACCAAACTTCATATTGTAATGTCCCTTTTCAGGATATTTTCAATAATATCAAATTTCTTGGGAAATCCCTTATTTAAATTCGCAATGTACAGAAATAACTTGATAATCAAATTGCAAAAATAAATATAACTCAATAATTTGTAACAACACTATATTAATAAATTTGGACTCCTCTTACACAAATAGATCCACAATGTGATCACAATCTTTGGCACAAATGTGATTCTTGGATGGAATCACCTCACATGAACAAGAGTGTTGTCATCCTCCAATCCAACAATGGAAACCAAGAGGGTTTGCGTCCTCTCAATTCCTCACTCCAAGAGTTTTTGTCCTGGGAGAAAAAATTGAACAAGAAATGCTCAAGTTCCAGCAAAAGGGTTTGATAAAAATATGATAAGGGATGAATGGGGAATGAGTGTAGGAGAGGAGAATAAATAGTGTCGAGGGGAGTTGTGAAGCACACACATGACAAAAGGATCCAAGGAAGGGGGGCCCAAGAGAGGGCGTACCACATGGTTAATGGAAAATGTGGTCCAATAAAGAAAACACATTTCCACCATGAGGGGCCAAAAAGTGGTGCAATAGTGAAGTCCGCGAGCAAAAAGCTTGCAATAGCAAACTCCACTAAGCATGTGCACACACATGTGTGCGATAGTAAATTTCACTAGCAAAAGGCTTGCAATAGTGAAACCCACTAAGCATGTGAAACACAAAATGGTCCACATATCACTTTTACCCTTTTCTTTTATTTTTACTTTTCCCACCTCTTTCCTAATTATTTCTAATAATAATCAGCTAATATTGAGTTGTCACCTAAAAGTAAGTTACTTAGACAACTTTTATTATTTTTATATTGTTTGAAAAATGGGACATAACAGTTTGTCCTTCTCAAAAATTGCTTGTCTTCAAGCAATATCCGTTCACCTCATGATTCTAAATACTAGGATCTTAAATCATCGTTGGAAACTTGCAATCTTATGCTATGAATCCCTTGTGCACAAGCTGCTGACATGAGTCTAGAACTATCTTTGCACACAAGTGAACAGGTTGGATTGCACCACACTGGCTTGCCTTGCACATTACACAAACACATTATGGGAAACAAAATATCTCTCATTATGGGCTGCCAATGGTCCATTCTCCACATCATTCATGGCTGCTTTCTCATCTATCATCTCTCTAATTTCAGCTTCTTCACATGACTGAACAACCACAATCATCTCCTTATGTGCACTTGTGTGCACAACCTCCACGTCCAATGCTTCCCCCATGGAAACTTGCAACTCTATTTGGCTGCTCTCTTCACTCATCTGCAAATCATTCCTATGTAGCATGGACTCAATCATTGGAAGATCGATGGGCATTCCTTGAACCTGAACATCTTTTTCAATTTCCTCTTGTATGGTGGATTCCTTCATGGGTTGCTCACTAATCACTTTCGGATCTGCATCTTCTTGCTTCTTTAGTTTCCTATTTTTACCTTCTTCGAACATCTTCAAAAATTCTTCAAAGGTAAATTCAGACTTTTCATGATATGTGGGAAGCTTGTTGAGATGATTTTGATTGATCGTGCTTCCTCTTCTTCTTGGCTCATGCCTCCTTTTTAAATCACATAAATATTAGAGGGTCAGGGCAGCTTGCACTTTTTGGCTTAGATTATGATATTCTTCATAGTAGGCCTCATAATCAAGTTTGAGTTGTTGCTGCCGTTCTTCTGAATCTTGCTTCAATTCTTTTCTGTCTCCATGATTTTCTCTCTGATTCACAGGCTGGCAAGATCAAAGCTTTGATACCCCTATTATGTTCTTTTTCAGGATATTTTGAATAATATCGGATTTCTCAAGAAATCCCTTATTTAAATTTGCAATGAACAAAATGACTTGATTATCAAATTACAAAAATAAATATAACAACTCAATAATTTGCAGCAACACTATATTAACAAAATTATATTCCTCTTACATAGATAGATTCACAATGTGATCACAATCTTTGGCACAAATGCGATTCCTGGATGGAATCACCTTACATGGACAAGAGGGTTTTTGTCATCCAATCCAACAATTGAAACCAAGAGTGTTTTCGTCCTCCCAATCTCCTCGCTCCAAGGATTTTCGTCTTGGGAGAAAAATTTGAACAAGAAATGCTCAAGTTCTAGCAAAGGGGTTTGATAAAAATATGATATGGGATGAATGGGGAATGAGTGTAGGAGAGGAGAATAAATAGTGTGTTGAGGGGAGTTGTGAAGCACACACATGACAAAAGGATCCAAGGGGGGCCCAAGAGGGGGTGTACTACATGGTTAATGGAAAATGTGGTCCAATAAGGACATTTTCAACACGAGGGACCAGAAAGTGGTGCAATAGTGAAGTCGACTAGCAAAAAGCTTGCAATAGTGATCTCCATTAAGCATGTGCACATACATATGTGCAATAGTAAATTCCACTAACAAAAGGCTTGCAATAGTGAAACCCACTAAGCATGTGCAACATAAAAGGGTTCACTTATCAGTTTTACCCTTCTCTTTTATTTTTATTTTTCCCACCCTTTTCCTAATTATTTCTAATAATAATAAGTTAATATTGAGTTCTCACTTAAAAGTAAGTTACCTAGACAACTTTTATTATTTTTACATTGTTTGAAAAAGGGGACATGACATTGTGGATCTATTTGTGTAAGAGGACTCCAAATTTTCTAATATAGTGTTGCGACAAATTATTGAGTTATATTTATTTTTGCAATGTGATTATCAAGTTATTTTTGTTCATTGCAAATTTAAATAAGTGTTTTCTCGAGAAATCTTATATCTTTGAAAAGGGACATTACACATATGGACTCTACATTTGAAGAGCTGCTGATAGTGACTTGTTGCGGAGATAGACTATTGTTTGAGTTGCTTCTGCCTAGAAATGCAGATTTACTCCTTTGAAATACACCATTGTTCGAACCATGTTCATCACAGTTTTGTTTATCATCTCAAATACTCCATTTTGTTGAGGAGTGTCAAGGACTATGAGATGATGCTTGATTTCATTTTTCTTGAGATAGGGTTCAAACATCTTTGATGTGAATTCACTACCATTATCAATCCTCAATGTCCCATTATGGGGTTGTGCTTCATTTCGAACTGTTGTTTGAACCTTTTGAAAAGTTTGTAAAGCTTATGAATTTTTCTTCAGAAAATAGATCCAAGTCATTCTGCTATAGTGATCAATGAGCAACATGAAGTGTAAGAATATTGTCATTGATGTCAAAGACATTATAATTAATGTAACAAAAGTCAATGGAATTGCCAACGAAAGTGTCATTAATGCAACGGAGTTATTATTAATGTCACAAGATTGCAATTAAGGATTTCAATTCAGAGGGCCCAAGAATAGACGCAAGTGATTTTTTGAATTCAAGGTGAAGGGCAATCAACAATAATTAACAAGGCCGACCAACAATAAAATATATTTAATTTGCAGCAGCGATTTGTGATGAAGGGACCAGCATTAAAGAAGTTTTGAATGAGTTCTCAAGGAAGGTTGTTTAAGGCTTAAATTGACCCTCTTAAGATATGTATTAATGCCTATCATTGTTGGGCTGACCCACTTGATATATGGCTGCCTTGGGAAATTGCCCCACTTGGTGATTTAATTAAAATAAAATTAAATGCACACTTTTTGATGAAAGGTTGTCTCTTGGATGGGACGCCTCCTTTGTGAAGAGCCTTTGGAGGTTATATAAGGTGGATAGAAGATTGGAAAAGATATGAGAAATAATTCTTTCCATCATTCAAGCATAATCAATTTTTGTGGAGAAGAAGAAGAGGAGATTGAATTTGCCATCATTCATTGATGAAGCAACAATAATAAGGTGAAAGATTGTTTTAGTGGAGGTCGGTGCCTCAGAACAAAGAGATTGGTGTCTCTTGTTAAGTGGGTGCTTGGAGGTGGGGATTGGTGTCTCCAAGTAGGTTGATGCTTACGAAATTTTGTAAAAGGATTATTATTTTACGGCTGGATTTGGACGTTAGATCCAAGCAACTTTGCTTTGTGGTTTTTCCCGAGAGAGGGTTTTCCACATAAATCTTGTGTTTCTTAATTATTAGATCTTGTGTGAATGCTTTCTTTGTAAACATTAGTTTATGAAAGTTAAAGTTTTACTATACACTGATTCACCACCCCCTCTCAGTGTATCGTGTGCTTAGCATGAATTACTTATGACCACCACTAGAAAGAATTGGTAGAGAACACAAATTAGAGTGAATTAACAACAATTTCCTTTTAGCTTTACAATTTTATTTTTGAAATGGTTCTCTTTTGTGTTTTATCCAAGATTTATGCTTCACATTTTTGGACAGAGTGGGCAGACCTACAACACCATTATTTTGCATTGTTTGAATGTTGTCATGGTTGGTATTAGCGTAGCTTTGGGTGAATTCTTAAAAAGACTTAATCACCAATCTGAAATTCTCTTTGATTTCACTTTAGATCAGCATAGCTCTTTTGCTGATCCGAGCCTTCTTTCACTTTTTGTCTTATAATTTTCATTTGTGTATCATATTCTTGCAAGACTTCAGGTCTAGGAGTTACTTTGTTATCTAAACCATCCTAGCCAAGTGGAATCTTGCATTTTATGTCGTTCAAGACCTCAAAAAGTGCCATCTTATAAAATACACCAACTCAATATGTATGTGTTATTATAGGCGAACTCAATTTAGACTGAAAATTCACCATTTGGATCTGGAATCAATAGTACATGTGCTGTTGTAAGCAATTCTTTTAGCCTTTGAAGGCTGATTCTCACTCGACAGTCCAAACAAACTTCTTTCCTTTATGGTGTAGTGAATTTATTGTGTTGGCTATCTTGGAAAAGTTCCAAACGAACCACATGTAGTACTTGGTCAATCCCACAGTTTTTGACTTCATGCATGCTTTTCGGTCAAGGCCACTCGATGATGGATTTGATCTTGGCAGGTTCAATGGACATGCCATCCTTGGAGATCATGTGCCCCAAATAATGAATTCATCTTGGAAAAATGAACATTTGGACAACTTTCAAATAACTTATGTTCGCGAAGTCTTTGCAACACTATTCGCAAATAGTGCTCATGTTCTTATATATTTCTTGAATATACCATGATGTTATCAAGAAATACTAGCACAAATTGGTCTAGGCAATCCCTAAATACGTTGTTCATCATGTTCATGAATGCAACCGGTGCATTTGTTAACCCAAAAGACAACATTGTAAATTCATGGTGCCCATGCCTTGTTCTAAAATATGTTTTATGGATATATTCATCCCTAATTCTGCGTTGATGGTACCCAGATTGTAAGTTGATCTTTGAAAACACTGATGCACCCTTTAGTTGATTGAAAATATCATCAATACGGGGCAATAGGTACTTATTTTTTACGGTAACCTTGTTTAGCATTTGATAATCGATGCACAAGTGCAACGTTCCATCGTTTTTCTTCACAAACACTAGTGCTCCCCAAGGAGACACGCTAAGCCTTATGAACCCTTTGTTAAGCTACTCTTGTAGTTGTGTTTTTTATTCTTGCAGGTCTGTGGTGTTCATACGATAGGATGCTTTTAATTTTGGGCCTGATCTTGGAAGTATGTCGATTCTAAATTCAAACTCCCGTACAGGCAGCATCCAAGGTAAATCTTCTAGAAATACATCTCAAAATCCCCAAAGCAAGTGGTGATTTCTTAGACTAGGTTGTTCTTTTTTGGACAACTCGCTAATATGTACTGAATACAACATACAACCTTTCTTTGTTGTCTTTTGCAGCTGCATGGCTGTTACTAAATGAAGATTAGGGCCTTTTTGTATTTTGCAATACCACGGTTCGTTTTTGCTTATCTAGGAAATGGATTGCTTTTAGAAAGAGTTCAATCTTGCCTTGTGCTGCTGTAACCAATCCAAGCCCAAAATTGCGTCATAAAACTTGAAGGGAATTACATACAGATTTAATTTTGTGACCATTTATCCTAAATATACTTCAGCTTGTCTAATCATTTTCATGATATGACAACGTTTTCCGGTGCCCAACTCTACCTTCCAGTTCTCTTTCATTTTTTTCAGTTTTGCATCTACAATTATTTACAGTAGGGGAAATAGGATTGTTGTTGGCGCCAAAATCAACCAAAACAAAAAATTGTTGTTTGAAAGGTTACCTTTCAGCTCCACGAGAGTGGATTTCTGTTTTGTTGGCCAAGGTTGCATAAATCTGCCCTGGTCTTTGCCTCTTAATGAGACAGTCCCGCTCATAGTAATCCCCATTATAAGTCCAACAGCCTCCAATAGGTCCTCTAGTCACAACAGGTACCTTATTTTCCCTCTTAGTCGGTGTAGTAGTAAATCCATTATCCTTCTGAGAGCTTTGGTGTTTATACCCTACCTTTTGTTTCTAAAACTTGGAGGATTTTTTCCTAGATTTGCCATAGTTCTTGTATGGCTCAGTATATTTCTTAAAATTTTTAGAGTTCTCAAAATATTTCTGCTATCGACTTTTCTTTTTAAACTTTTGCATGGACTAAAGTGGGCATTGTCCTTTTCTTCAGCTCTATATGCAGATTCCATTGCTTCATACAAGGTGGAAGGGTTTGCCAGATTAACATCAAACGTGTTGTTGTGCCTTAAGCCTAATTTAAATTTGGAGACCTTTGCCTCTGTCATGCATGTGAGGTGCATGGCACAACAAGCTCGTATATTTTGCCTCATAGGCTGCTATGAAAGAAGATCCTTATGTGAGGAGTTGAAATTTAGACCTCTTTTTCTCCCTGTGGGCAGCAAAGACGTACTTATTCTTAAATTTAGTTTCAGATAATTCCCATTTGTTTGTAGTGTCAAAATAGCCCTTCTGGTTGCTCATGTTCTCTCACCAAAGCGCTGCTTCGGCATCCAACTGAAAAACGACAAACTTTGCCTTCTCATTGGTGTTCATAGATTGCAGCCCAAAGTACTTTCGAAAGGCCAACAACCATGCTTGTTTAGCATCCCTAGCTCCTTCACCAAAGAAACGGGGTGTTGGTTGCTTTTCATATCACTAAGGAAGGGACTTAAGACTGATCCCCTTTCTCCCTGGGCTTCAGGGGTACCCTTTCCCTGCTAGTCATTCACAACATATCTGTTATGATCGTTGTTTTGGCCAAAATGTTGGGCCTTATGATCTTCTTGCACGAGCATCCTTGTTGTAAGGTTGTCCAAGGATGCGAGAATGCCTTGCAAAACCTCTGTTGTATCAAGAGTGTTCTCAATCCTTTGTTCCTAATTATTTTTAGGTTTGTTATTGGCATTCTGATCCCGTTGATTCCTGGCATTACCCTTGCCCCTAACGCCTCCACAGTTGTTTGCTTTGTTGCTGCCACCCCCTAACCAAGTGCTCACCATCCTGTCCATCGACATCAGTCACAGGTGCAACATACAAAACCTTTTTTATTAAAAAAAATCACCTAGATATCCTGAGTATTATAAGTTAGGCTTTGATGCTAGATGTAGAGACCCCACAAGTGGGACTGCAATAAATTTTTTTCACTTTCTCCATTAATCAAGTCTTTATTGCTTGAAATGCTATTAATCTTGGTGTATAAACATATAGCTAAAACAAGTCAGCGTTCTTCTAACGTTACAATTTATTTCAATGCAAATGTAATCTTACTGATGCGACACGTGTTACAACCAAGACCTTAGGCTTTACATTGGACAAGGATGGCCAGTCCTATCATCCGTCTTAACTGACATAGCCAATAGGCATTCATGTGTACAATTAACATTTACAATTGTTTGACAATGTTCTGGTTCCTTTATAAGTATGTTACAGCATAAACCTACTATCTTATTTTCACTCCAATTTTTTGTCTAATTATTCAGTTGATCAATTTAACACTGTTCATTTGTCATTTATTACTTAGTTGGGACTCGTGTTTTAATAAGAGTCAATTTGTTGTGTTCACTTATAAGTAAACCTGAAGGACATCTCTCTTCATTAAGGCCCTCTATAATTATTTAATCAGGGTCCCCTTCCGAGGTCTATATAATCTTCGTAAAGGATTACTTATGTATTGGAATACCCAATTTTTAGTACTTTACTCCTAAGTTGGTCTACATTTGATCTTGTCATAGTTTCAAAACAAGTTTCATATTAGAATTTCACTCTATCATATAAGTCGTCACTTGACTTAGACGACCTTTTAACAATTTATAATAATAAATAGAAATTAAAACAGAGTTTCATCATGAAAGGGAGATTCCATTTCAATTCGTGCAAAAACTCTACCACTAGCCTTACTTCTTTTCAAACATTGAACCGGATTGATTTGAAACTCAATAGTGAACTATTACATTAACAGTCCATTAAGATGTGCACTAGACAATCCAATATCCACATATCAATTATGCATCCCAATTCAACAAGTATAAAGACTATTATTTATTTGTTTTTTAGTTTTTGTAAGAGAGCATGTCTACACAAATACTATAAGTTTCACATACAATCAATTTCTTCCTTTACAATAGATCCCTTATTATACATAGTTCCATTTAGCTCAGACATTTGCTCAAGAAGCGTAAAACAATTGCTGGTTTAGAATATAATAATCACAGTTGTAAGTAATATTCCGATTCAAACCTTCGTATAATATGATTTATATTTCAGTCAAGTACATGCACAGTTTTCAATAAATGTCATCACATTTCTAATCATGAGAAATACCAGAATCAGTTCATATAGTGGCTCCAAGGCCCACTAGTCAATTTTCAGGTAACAAACTTTCTCTAGTTTTGATAACCAACAAGTACAATCAAACAATTTCTATATGAACTACAACAAAAATAGAAATTGCTGACTCATGGGAAAGAAGAGCTGCTCCCCTCCCCCCGCTCCCGATCGATAAATATTTTTAAGTTCGCATCCGTGAAATGGGCTGTCATGTGGAGCAATAAAATAAAATAAGGAGAAACCAACTCTTTGCATCGAGTGCATGCGTCAATCTTGGTGAGAACACGTTGAGTTTGCTTGGCGTATTTTGTCAATTTTGACGAATCCTTGACCTGCGTCAATGCTACAAACACTTGTAGTCATTTTCCTGGTACAATCAAATTGCATTTAATGCTCTAATAATCAAACGTAGAATATTTAATGGTTTAAGTGTTCACAGATCCAATAAATCTTATTTGTTCAGGGTTTTGTTTCAACAATATCGAAACTTCATACAGTTCATATGGTCACATTAAATGCATGACTAATAAGGGAAACTCCCATTTTAGCATTCAGATACAAGTCTTTTTGCACAAACAGTCAATATAGTATGACCATCTACGTGTCTGCAGATGATTGTATATGCCGATACGTACTTGACTGTACAGATGCAAATTTCAAAAGAAACACTCAGGTTAACCTATGCAGCTGACAAGATTAATTAACTGTAATGCAACAACTTCCTTTCATACATTCCAGTTGGTTTAATAGTCCATCACCTGCGAACAAGGCATCATCAAAGATAATCAAACATCTCAATTACATCCAAGAGGACGGCAAGAGATAGAAATGCAATTCAACTTTTTCCACTCCGTACTACAAAATTCAAGATGAATCATTGCCTCCTTTCTACTAAATTTTCTTGCAGGTGAAAAGAAATATGCAAGCCCAGGTATACGGATAGCTCATCCGTTGCACTCACGGGTGTAGCTTATTACCTTTTCAAATCGGAACTTCAAATTTAAACAAACATTCTGCCCTTCCCCATTTCCCGTATATATATAGTTTCAAAAAGTCAAAATAACCCTTGTCCTTCAACCCTAACTGCTTAGTTCAAAATCTAACTCTCAATTTGAGATAATTAAAATCTGCTCAACCACGTAATTCAAGGCACTATCAACAACATTGTACTTTTGGTCTGGTCCAAGTGGTAATGCCACCACTCCAAAGTCCATGCCTCATTTTAGTGCTTCAACTATTGCCATGGTGGGGATATAGTCCCTTTAGACCAAGCTATGGTTCTAATTTGAGTTTAGTGGATTGACCACTTTTAAATAACATTTAAACATTACCCCCTGCTAATGCTTAGGCCTCTTAAGGCATTTAACACAATTTTTTTCCCTTAACCAATGTTCTTACGTTACTTGGCTCCCATAGGGTCAAATTTCGTGATGCTCAAGAAGTCATAAAAGATGCCAATGGACCCACAACATGCAACTACATTTGAATAGTGTTGTTTTCGAGATGAATCAATTAGGTCAACAGGGGTTGATAGTGTGATAGCCTTTGGCTATTTGCATTATCAACCCGATTGTTAAATGATAATCACGCAAAGTACCCATTCAGACACAAAACACAAATGATCAATTAGAATAATATCAAAACTAAGTATACAAATTATATCCTTGTTAAAATGACGTGGGCTACATGCAACTCCAGATTGAGCTTAAATGCCAATTCAAACACTCCAATCCACATGTTCTTACAATCACAAAATGTCTGCAGCATTTGTATGTTCCAAGTATCAAGATCTAATCAACAACAGACTTGAAATAAAACATAATATTAAACATGTCATTTTCAATAGTTTCATAGTCTAAACATAAACTGTCGCTGTTCCCAAAATATTTATATAAAAAACAATTATTACTGTAATCCAATTTCGAAGTTGCCCTTTGCCACAAACGAAAAAATACGATCAAATGTGTGGTAACTGATATTAAGAAACAAAAATCAAGTTTTCACATCTGATCATATGACGACTCCCTAGTTTGGTCAAATGTATAGTGTTGGGAGTGCAATGAGTTGGGCCATTTCATAAGATATTTTCCTAACCAAAATGATACTTGACTTCTCTATAGATGGTCTAGGCCTGGGGACCATAACAATGGTAATTGTCCAAAGCAAGCTAACGTCAATATGATTGATTTAGCTGAGGGCAAAAAAGTTATGGCAACTACCATAGCACAAGTGAAGGAACCAATTACCTTGAACCATTTATGGAGAAGGAAAAGCTAGTCAAAGCAAGGGTGGAAATCGAGAGGGCCATGGTCAAGGAGTGACGTCAGTTGAACAAATATACAAGCACAGTGAGGAGCAGACCAAACTCTAACAAAGCTAGTGCACAACATTTCTAATAGACCACTAAACCTGTGAAGATAGTTGACTTATTGCAAAGCACTCTAGAACTCAAGAATGCTCTAATTGCTACCTTAAAAGACATTTACCTGAACATGGAGCATACAGTGGCACAACTAATGTCGGGTGATGGGGACAACAAAAGGCAAAAGAATAAACCCCAAAGCCGATCTCCCTTATTAGGTGACCAAGTGATTGATCCAATGCCAACTTGGCATTAAGGTCCTGGGTGTACTGGTGGGACCAAAGGTAATTTTTAGAACTCAACCCTTTTTGTTGAATTTTGTGGTCATCTCATTGCAAAAGAAAGTCTATGATGCACAATTGGTTCGGGGTTGGTTGATAACAACCAAAGTTGACCATAATTGGAAAAAGAATCTAATCTTCATTGAAAACAATGGCCGAAAGTATGTTATAATTTTGAAGAATTAGGCAGTCAGTGTGGAAGCAACCTCATTAGATTCAATGGATTCAAACTCCAAAGAAGAATTCTCGGTTGATGGGAACTGAAGTATGTAGGAGACAAATGATGAAGTGGTCTTGGAGTTGCAGTTGTGTTCCAAAGATGAGACAAACTCCCTCAACATTCTTTTCCATTGGCAAATGGAGGACTATGAAGTGTTCTGACTTGATTGCAATAGTTTGTACATTATAGAGATTGAATAAGGCCAAGGCTTGCAAAATGGTCACCAAAAGCAAATATCAGTTATTCCAGGTTCTTTGTGACCATCAACATCATAGTCAACTTACCTACCAGAGTTCAAAGAATATGTTAGGGGTGCAAAGTTCGATGCAAAGTTGGCCTGCTAATAAGAACAAGTAGCTAAATGAAGTCTAAAAAGCTGACTTCCAAAAGCGTGAAGGTGGGGGTCCAAGGAAAATTATTTAATAGGAAGAGAGTTATGACCTCTTGAAGTATGACTTAATTTTGAAGTATAGTCGAGTAAACTATGTATGCTCGAACTAGATGAACATTGTGTGATGGCACAATGGGCAAATGAAGTCGTTCATAAAATTAGGATGTATTGGCACAATAAACACATTTGTTGGGTCTACTTTACAATTGGAGCTATAGTTTTGAGATATAATGGTAGGCACAACATTAAGCCGGGTAAGTTCAAAGTATTGCGACTTGGACTTCTTAAAATTTTGGAGATTTTTGAGAACTGGACAGTCAAATTAGAAATACCTAGATGGGAAGCCAATCAAAGACACAATAAATGGCTCTAAATTAAAACTTTATCGAGTAAGAGCCAACGATATCCATATGATCGACAACCCTTCCATAAAAACAAGGCAAAGCAAAATTGAAGCAAGGATACGTGAAAGGGACCCACATTAAGAGAAAATTATTGACAGTCAATTATTTAAAATTGCATGACCAACCAAAATTTACTTACCTTAAAACATTTGAAACCCTTGCTTCACTCAACCACAATGTGTTATAATACACCAAAGGCAAAGCACATTTCAACTACATCAAAGGAAGATCATTCGAGCATAAAGAGGATATAAAAGATAAAAACAACACTAGAGGCATTAAAAGAACCGTTCGACTATGCAGCAGGACAAAAGCCACTGTTCAAACTCTCCTTTCTCCCAACATTCGACCTCCCCACATGCTTTCCATTTTACCACCTTGTTCCGATCAATCGTGTTGTCGCTTTAACCACCCCCTACTGCATGCCCTATTGCTGTTGCCTCTCTTGATTGCCCTACCATGGTGGGATTCTCTATTCAACCCAATCATCCACACAACACAAAAAGCTTGGTACAACCACCCACCATTGATCATTCAGATCGGACCCTTGCCACAACAATCAATAGTGGCCCACAATGCTTACAACACCATATGCCTGCAAGCAGCCACTCGTGACCATCCCCGCTTAAAATTGCATGACCAAGCAAAATCTCCTTACCTTCAAACATTTGAAACCCTTGCTTCACTCGACCACTATGTGTTACAATACACCAAAGGCAAAGCACATTTCAACTACATCAAAGGAAGATCACTTGAGCATAGAGAGGATATAAAATATAGAAACGACACTAGAGGCATTAAAAGAACCGTTCAACTATGCAGTAGGACAAAAGCCACTGTTCAAACTCTCCTTTCTTCCACTGTTTGACCTCCCCACATGCTCTCCATTCTACCACCTTGTTCTGGCCGATCGTGTTGTTGCTTCCAACCACCCCCTACTACATGCCCTACTGTTGTTGCCTCTCTTGAATGCCCTACCATGGTGGGATCTTCTATTCAACCCAATCGTCCACACAATGCAATAAGCTTGGTACAACCACCCACTGCTGAGCATTCAGATCGAACCCTTGCCACAACTATCAATAGTGTCCCACAATGCCGCCAACTCCATATGCCTGCAAGCAACCACTCCTGACCATCCCCGAGTTGTTCAACAACAATTCAAATCCTTGTAGTGATCATACACCCTTCAATAAGGAAACCTTTCCCGTACAACCTACATGATCATCTGTATGGTCCAGACGATCTAGTGGCTGCTCTTGTTGCTCCTTCCCTACGACTGTCTAACCCCTATACTCCCTTAAAAAATAAAAATAAGAAAACTTTCGGGGCACTGTGGATGTATGACCCGACCATCGTACCCTAGCAACAACCTTATCCATTGTATGACTACCATACAACCAAAAATTTAAAATATATATGAATTTTGTACGTACATATATGAATGTAAATCTAGAGATTGTAAATCATGTAAAACATTTGAATGCATCCACCAGTTTCATCTACGATAATCTCTACATCAACAACTCCACTCAAAATGTCCTTTGTCTCCCCTCCTCATTGTAATTTTTATCATGTTGTCTATGCATTGTGTTGGAAAGGGACTCCAACTTGTAAGAGGAGGATCATGTAGACCATAACATTACTATTGTCATAAGTATCTGCATAATTACATATTTTAGCAACTGATGGGATGTGGTTAGTGAATTTTTTTGTTGGCCGTAGGTAGTTTTGATGTAGGAGTATCTGGGTTGTCAAACAATCTTGCATCCCTCAAAAGCAATTAGTGTAGAATTAAGAAGTTTGCAGTGTTGTGTGCATGTCTTTATTTGCATGCAAGTCTTTTGGAGTTGTTGTGCAGCCATTATGGACACACATTTATACTTTTGTGTAATTGTTTTGGGTGCGCGCATCTTGGAATAGTAAGTGGTCAATGACTTTAGATTTAAGCAACTTGCGAAGTTTTGTGCAAGCTTGTTTGGAGCTCCTTGGGAGATTTGTGCAATGAGTTGAAAGTTTCGCGTAGGAACGTGAAGTTGAATCTTGTGAAGAAGCAATGGCGCACTGCAATGTGGTTGGGAAGGCCTTGTTCAACCTTGCCCATTGAATTCTATGTTTAGAATTGATTTGCAAATGTTGCAAATTTAGCTTGTGACATGCAATCTTCGTGCATTGCCTCGGTGCACATTGTTCTTACAAGCCTTGCGAATGTAGTGTGATATGGCGTAGACAACAAGTATTTGACGAGTTGGAGAGTTGGTCCTTCTGCATAGTAGCATAATGATCATGACACACATCATTTAGGTCTGTGTTCTATTTCAAAAGCCAAGTGTCATGTGCCTTGACAGGTAGTATAGATTATAACCGGATGCATCACATGTTGACAACGGTTATCTGATACCTAGAAGAGGGAATCTTCCTAACGTTCATAATGGTTTCTTGTTCCCATGCCTATATTAGGTATGAGCATCTTTGTGCAAGGGCTTGGCCATTTAAGAAAGGATCGACTATTGTTTGCAGTTTTTGAGAGAAGGTATATTAAGGGAGAATTATGCAAACCCAACAAGTTAGCAAGATCTCTAAGAAGAAGAGCCAAACTAGAGAGAACCAAGCATAGTTCAAGAAGGGATTTATGCAAGTCATAGATTTGAGTAGAGAGATAGGTTGTAATGCATCTCTAAGGAGATTTTTGTAATACTGCAATTGGTTTGAATGTTTGTAACTAGACTATAGGTGTGTGTGTAAGTTATATCTCCTTTGATAGTAAATTATGAACATTGTTACTTCATTTTATTTTTGCACGTAGGACTACTTGCTAGCACAATTGTTTGTGTTGAATATGTGGGCTGCATGATAACAGGGCATCCTTCGTTGCATGCCCTAACCGCAACTACATCAAGTTTTGTAATAGCTCTCATGAATATGTTTGGTTTTTGACGATTGTGTTAACTGACAATACCAATGGGGCTTGTCATATAAATAGAATGATGTATGCTGGAGAAACATGGGGTCTCTGAATCCCTTGGCCTGGGAGGAAACCCAGTGGACAAAACTCTAAATGAGGATTTAGATGTGTTATATGTGTATGTGGAAGCTATATGAGATAATGTTGAAAGTCAAGAGAGAGAGAATAGAACTAGAACATAAAGTTTTGGTGATTTGTGTGTTTTGTACATGGCATATTCTTGAGATATGTATCATTGTCTATCTTTTACTCTGATTGCTAACTAAACCTACAAATGTGTACACATATATTACAAAGTTGCAAAGGTAGAAAGAACTATTACAAAAGTTGAAATGGATGAGCTTTTATGTGACGCTTCTCCTTCTGATGGTTGTGTTGATCGACATTAGAAGTAGTGCTTGACATTTTGACACATGCGCTTCCTTGTAAAAGGGGTGCTATTCTTCAACCTCAAACCAACTAAGCTTTGAAGAACATGGGCGCTGTACCTGTCAGGATGGAGGTAGCAAGTTGTTGTCCTTGGTAGTACCTCATAGTGTTATTTGTCCTCTACGATATGACATGGAGGTGTGTCGGACCTTATTGACATTGACGTTGATGGTTGGATTATTTTTTGACATCATTTGGAGACAAGATGATGATCATGGAGTTATTGTAGACCTCTAGATGTGGTTGTGTAGTACCAAAGACCATTAAGAAAGAACCAAAATTACCACACGTGAGAATAACCTTGGCAATACCACTAGAGCCGTTTTTAGGAGATCCTCTTGGATCAATCGCCTCTCGTTTTAAATCAACGGTCTTGATTGAATTAATTCTAGGAAGCATGTGTGGAAGCTTGGTTTCCAGTTGATACTCCGTCAACCATTTTACTTGTGGGAGCTGACCGCCTTTGATGACTTTGTACATTGGCGTAGAACAGTTGTATATACATGGTTTCTATAATTTTATCTGTCTTAGCTGGTTGAGGTTGTGTGTCAGTAGGATGTGAAATTTTGAAGGCTGAATATGCATAGTTGTGTGGCATAGTCTTCTTAGGATTTGGTGCGACATGATTAGAGCATGGAATCACTTTAGGGATCCGAGACTCTTATTGCTCACTGATACAACTATGCTTCGAGGATTGGCATTGTACACACATTGGCAACTGTGCATGTATGGATGCCCAAGGAGTACATCACAAACATCAAATTGCGCTACATCACAAACTAATTTTTATTTGAAAGGATGGATAGAATATGAGAAGCGGCATTTAAGGGTGACACATATACCTTTGTTGTTGTAGGAACCAAACCATCCCAATTTGGAAGGTTACTTATGAGGCATGGTTGGAAGATTCACTTGCTTGGCAATTGTTTTAGAGATGGGGTTATTCATGCTATTGCCATCAATTAGAAAAGCCAATGGCTGCCTTGGCACACACATTTGTGAATGGAATAGGCATTCTGGTTCAACATCTTGTGCTTTTGTACTTGTGTGTTGGCTACTAAAACATTTGGCTCTGTTTCAATTATTCCATTAGATGGTTTGACTCCATAATTCTTTGTTTTTGCCTGCGTAAGCAAACTCTTTTTAGCATGACACTTTGTGTTAGAGTGGCTGCTGCATTTGTGCTTGTCACACTATTTACCTTAGACTGCTATGGATTTTTGTCTGAGGAAGGTAGCTTCTTTGGTGCAAACAATGTGTCCCACTTGCCCTTCATCTTGAACTCTTCCTAAATGGTTGTCGCATAGTGATAAGTTTCTCCCATCATCTTGACCTTATTCAACTTAAGTTTGGACTGAATGAATGGCCATAGGCTGCACTAGTACATTTCAATCACTTGGACTATCATCAATCAATGAAACAATGAGACATCAATCACTAATTAGAAGTCATTGGTGGCCAACTGCTGTGCTATTACCACGCCCAGACTCCCCATGTTTGGACTTCTCCCAGTAGAAGATGATCCAGGGCCTAGTGGGAAGTTTGATGGAAAACACTCTAAATGAGGATCTAGATGTGTTATATGCGTATGTGGAAACTAGATGATATAGTGGAGAGAGAGAGAGAGAGAGAGAGAGAGAGAGAGAGAGAGAGAGAGAGAGAGAGAGAGAATAGAACTGGAACATAAACTTTTATTATTCTATGCGTTTTGTAGATGGCATACTCCCGAGAAAGATGCATGGTTGTCTGTCTTCTACTCTGATTGCTAAGGAAAGTTACATGTGTATGCATATATTACAAAGCCATGAAGAAAGAAATAACTATTATATAACTTGAAATGGTTGAGCTTCTATGTGACTCTTCGCCTTTTGACGGTTGCACTGATTGGCATCATAAGTAATGCTCAACATTTTAGCACAAGGCGTTGCTTCATGAAAGGGGTCACTGCCTCTCAACCCCACACCAACTAAGCCTTTGAAGAACACGCACTTTGGCCCTATTGGGATGGAGGTGGCAAATTATCGACGCTTGGCAGTACCACGCAATGTGAGTTGGCCTTTATAGTATGGCATGTTGGCGTGTTAGACCCAACTGAAGTTGATGGTAGGTCTGACGTAAGTTTTGGCACATGCATAGGTGGTGCCATGTTGAATTTGCGTAGATTGCATTGCGCCACTATTGGAGCATGTGCGACATTTGTTGCAGATGGGATAACAATATTGGAGGTACCATGTACCTCTCTGGATGTGGTTTTGGAGTACCCGACTATTGAGCAAGAATTGCAATTATCGCAAGTTGTGAGAACAAGCTTGGTGGTACGACTAAAACTGGGGTTAGGAGATTCACCTCGATCACTGAACTATATGAATTGTATTGAGACTTATCTTCTATGAATATAAAGCTGCTATTGTTTGGATACTATGCTCTGTGATGGTATGTTATGCGATTACTATTTTGTGTATGTTGTTATTAGTAACCTAGTATCTCTATAATGATTATATAGGATGCACTTCATGCACCTATTGCTAGAGCTATTGGAGATGGGATTTCGGGTTATGTTTCTGATTTGGACAATTTTGTGTATTGAGAACTAAGCATATCCCATGAAGTTCATTTGTCTTTTTTATTTTATTTTTTATATCGCAAGAGCGTGAACACAAGCTATATGCCCAAAGGACGGACAAAAAGAAAGCAAGTATTGAATAAGGGCCACAACATAAAAAGGGAACCAACAACAAAAAAATAAACAACACAGGCCCAAAACACCAAACAAAGCCAAAGCACTAGGTCCCAAAACACCTAACTGTCAACAACAGGTCCCAATTGAGTAATACCAGTATCTACATTCATATCATTAACTTGATCAACTTCGATAGGTCCCTTTGCAAACAATTCAAGGCCATTTTTCATGTAACTTAGGTCTCTCTACATTTAATGCAGGTCCTTGTTGAATCCCATTACTTCCATCACCAAAAGTCCGTTGATTGTCAACCTCTACTTGAGAAAGGTGACTCATTCGGGTTTCTTGAATTTGCTCCAACAGTTGGTCCCTATCACTCTTGCTCCCATTATTAATGAATTTTTGAAGTTTGACCAAGAGATTATTAACATTCCCATCAATTAACTGCTCGATACTATTTTGAAGCACACCTCCATACCCACCAACTGGAAACCCCACAACAAGATCGAAAGATTGGGATTATCTATCAGTGCACAAGGAGGCTCTATCTTTTCCCTCATCCCCAGATCCAACTAGGTTCTCATGCCTACTATCAATTCTTCCTTGTCCTTGCTGAAAGTGTTGTAGAGAGATTTGCAAAACATCAAGTAGTTCGTGATTATTCTCAGCAACTTCTTTACCAACTTCTTTACCATCATGCTCCGAAATAGAGTAGCCTGCTAAAATGGGGCCAGGATTGGAGGCTTGCTTGAAGTAGGCATCCTTTAACATGTCCCACGCATACTATGAAAGATTAACATCTGCCACATTCCCATGAAGGGTTCTCCAATCTAGGGGAGGACTTAGTCTAGGAAATTTGCTTGTAAACAATAGATAGTTGGATGTGATCTTCATCATGCCCAATCTTAGGAATTTATCCATCTCAGACTGTGGTACCTTTAGCCGAAGATAAATTTGCAAAGAAACAAGTCTCATGATAACTTTTATCAAGAAGTTAGCAAGAACCTTACCCTTAAACTGAAAAACCTTTAAGTTTTTTTGCTTTTACAATAACCAGATAATCTCAATTGAGAAAATCAACCACAGTTTTTGGAGGAAGACATGGTTTTAATTTTTAGCACAAATATAACCAAAAGCAACATTGAACCATGTGATATCATAAGAAAAAATACTTGATCGGACATTCAAACAGTTATTCCAAACACAAACAACAAAAGGGCGAGTAAAGAAAAGATCAATATTTTTCAGCTCACCACACAGTACAAATGGATTACCAAACCTAGATCTAAAAAGAACCTTAGCAACTGCAAACTTATTGTGAAGAAGTAACCACCTAAAACAAGTATTCTTAGGTTCAAGACATGTGGACTAGATGACTTCAAATCTAAATTTCCAACTATAGAAGGATTCACAGACAACCCACTTATTGTTCAGGGTAAGGTAGATACTTTTAGTGAATGAGAGCTTATGGTATAACATCTTGGTAGTAAATTCCTCAAGAGGAGGCCAGTGAGCCCCCAAACTCCTCACTCTCCAAAATAGACACCGAGTTGGTGTTATGTAGATAATTAATAAGCAATGTATATGTTCTTCTTTGCTAGGAAGGGATTTGAAATCGGTGTTTAATCTCAATCCACAAGGCCCATCCTCCCTGTGAGGAGATAAGTGAAGGTCTTTAAACCCTTTGAAAACCAAACAAGAGTAGAGCAACCTCTAATCAAGGCCAACGAACAATTGTTGATCTTGAGGTTCCCAAAGATCCATAACCTTGACAACTCGACCCCAACCCATTGAATATAGATGTATGCATGCTAATTTACTTGCCTTAATCATTCATCTAACCTCGTCATTTATCCTGTCTAATTTCATTTAAGTAACTGATCCTTTTTCTAATTAATAATCTAATCCCCCCTTCCTCTATATATTTCTTACACCATACCAACCTTTCTACATACCCCACATTATATTAATACATCACTTATTCCATTAATATCCAATTAAACTAATAATCATATTCCATTCAATCCCCACTTGCAAATGTTAAATTAGCAATATACTAACTACCCCCTATCCACCAACCCATAACCTTCCCTACAAACCTAGTTCCTTAAATCCTATCTAAAACCCCTATCTAATCCTCATTAACTCCTAATGAAGTCTAGAATTCTCTAACTTTAGAAACTTCCTCCAATCTCCCCACTTCTCTAGAACCCTCTAAATCTAGAGGATTCTTAGGAATTTTAAATTTCCTTTTATTCTCTCCACCTCCCTTATAAATAGCCATGCAAAGCTCTTGGCTAGACTAATTGGAAAATCCATAAGCTTGCATAGCCTTCATACTCTCTTAACTATCACATTGCATCTATAATCCTTGTTTGTATCCATAGTCATTAATCTTTTGCATCCATTTGAAAGCTTTGAAGCCATCTTGATCTTGCAATTCAACATCATATAATCAAATTGTCTTGGAGAAGCATTTATGATCTTGGAGGGAAGACTCGAGGAAGCAAAGTGATGATAACATTGCTTTGATTAAATTCTGATTGCTTCCTCATTCTCTCTTTTTGATGTTTTGTAAATTTTGAGTATATTATAGCTCGTTGTGTAAAAGTTCAAATCTATCGCTCAAATTTTACATCATACATTTGACGACTAGAGTGGGAGCCCTCCTTTGTACTAACCATTGTGTGTGTAAGGTGTGAAAAATCCAATTTGCAGGACTGATTAGGAAGGAATTGGGCTAAAATTTCCAAAAATTGTCACGTTATTGTGAAATGGTGATTTTGTTTTTGGTAATGGTGATTTTTCAAATGCGATTTTGCTCTCGACAATCATGATTTTGGCTTAACTGTGCAAATTAACCGGTAACAATTAATCTGTCTGGCGGTTTGTTAACTGTTTTCAAATTCGCTTATACATACTTGCATTTTTGATTTCCACCTGCGATTTTGCTTCTGCTAGTCGCGGTTTTGATTTGACCTATACACTAATCCTAATCTAGCTGTTAAGCTTTATAACGGTGGATTTACTAGTGTCTTTGCTTCCTGACCAACCTTGTAACCTTATAGGTATAAGACAAAACTCTGCTAGTCCAAAATTGATAACATCTTTAATACTGAGCAAAATTGCTTATTGTAATTTGCGATATTGATTTCTATTAGTGGTTTTGATTTTGTTAGTTGCAGTTTTGACTTGGATCGTGAAATGACTTTAATCTGACTCATAGACATTGCAATCTAGTTTTGTTGGCTTTATTGCTCTTTGCTTGACCTTGTTTTGGTTGCAGAAAAAGAAAAAACTCTGTCAAGATAAGATCATTACTTCTTGGTCAACCTCTTTGATATCTTATTCAACATCGCTCATAGAAAGTAGTGGTCTTGATTTAAAGTTACAATTTTGACATACTAAAAGTGATTTTGACATAGTTAACCATAACTCTTGTTTTCATACTAAAAATCCTTGTACTTAGTCTAATCTAGCAAAAAACATAGTTCACTGCTCTTTTGTAAGTGATTCTAAGTCCTTTCATATTTTGTATACATTTGAGTTTTTATATAAAACACATAATCGCCTCTAGCTAGTAGCGATTTTGATTAATAGAAGCGATTTTGCATTCCTTGCAATGATTTCGACTTATCTACAAGTAGGGTTTTGAAAATAGCTATATTTGATAACATTTAGTGTAATTTTGTTTTAAATCCTACTGGTCCTTGGTATTGCCTATTTTGCATTTTGGTAAAACCATTATTTTATTTCCTGAAAACTTGCAATATTGCTTGTTTCTTTCTGTGATTTTGTTTATCAGTTGCGATTTTGTACAAGCCATAAATGATTTTGAATAACTAATCGTGTAGTAACCGTCTACTAACCATTTGCAAAATCACTTATTGCCTATTTGCGATTTTGTCTTTCTGTAAGCAATTTTGAATAATTTTGATTCTGTAACTGTGTAGAAGCAATTTTGAGGAAGCAAAAGGCGATTTTGACTCATAGCAAAGTGTTTTATTAAAACTACTAACAACTTTTAGTGCAAAACAAACAAGCGGAAGACCAAAAATCAAACTCCTAATTTGTTTACTTGCAGGACGGGGGTTTAAGATTTAGATTTTGATACGTTCTAAATCTCTTTGTTTGGTTTGTCTCTCATAATAAATTAAACGGTTAAATAAATTTGTGTCCCTGTGCGTTATCCACTACATTTTCTTTTATAGGGTGCAACATGGTGTGGAATTCATTCCCACGCACTTACATAGTCTTAGGGGTTGGTGATGCGGATTTCATCATCACGCATTCAACCACACTTCATGTTCCGGTGGAGTCTAAAAATCAGGGACAACCGTCGTTAGGCCAAACGGTTGACCCTATACAGGTCTTTGGTGAAGGAAAATAATTAATTCTGTAACCCAAGCATTAGACAACACCCTACACGGATTTGGGCCTCACGTACCTAGCGTATATCGGGGATGCCTCTATAAAAACCTTATCTAGCCTAGAATAGGAGCATCGACCATAATAGGCAACTCGTTGCCGGAGTTAGTATCAACGCCTAAGTGACCGTTATGTGTAGACGGGGTTGAGAGGATTTGAGAGATTCCATAATGGGTCACTAGCTTACAGCCTCACTTGTGTAGCCATTAGACGGTGTAGTCGTCGGGTTACACTCCCGAATTAGTTTACCAAATAATAGGGCTTGTGATTTGCTTGATTGTATGTGTGTTGTACTAGATCAATGTTGTTTGTGAGCCGAGTCAACCTTTTTACCCTTTGCATTAAACACACCTATAAATCCTTAGGATATACTTGTCCCATATAATGTTTGGGTTAAACTATGTTCACCCTTTCTCACCACCATCTCTTCATCTATTCTATTCTTCAAAAATCTTGAGCATTATATTTGCCTTGTGATTAAGTTATAGTGGTCGTCTATCCTCTCTTAAAAGTCCTAGATTCACCCCACTTATTACCCCGTGTATTCCAAAAACTGTTTCTTCGATCAAATATTGTCAGCTTGTGACTCTACCAGATTTCATCTAGCACATTGTTGTCTTGTCATCTTGCTTGTTCATAACTAGCTCTATTCAGTCCTCGTCTTGCTAGTGTGAATATAGGCACCTAGTCGTCTTATCATCTAGTCCTCTTGCTAGATTGGATTCCCGTAGAGCTGACATATTGTCAATACTTGGTCATATAGTTTAAAGCCCACTTTTATCCAAACATTTAATCCCAAAATCCAATCTCATCCCATCCATTGTCACATATAGATATCTTGTCCGCTTTAGTTTAAATCCAAGACAAATTTATTGCTCAAGAATCACATTTCTTTTTGCCTCAGATGAAACTTACATCCTAAAACACCTATAACATCTATATCACCCATTGTCATCAATCATGCCTATCAAAACTCGTGCACAAGTCTTGAGATTGGGACAAGGATTAAACCAAGAAGATGATATCCTAAGGACATTAGGTAAACAAAGTGTGAATAATGAAGAGAACCAAAGTGATATGCATTCTCCTGGATGAGAGGAAAGAATTAACAATGACTTTTTCAACAATGATGAGATTAGAGCTCAATTTGACATATACATACATACATACATATATACATGAGAATCAAGACCAAATGTTGGCCCAAGTTTTTGGAATGGGAGGAAGATTACCCCTTACGTTTAACCCTGATCTCCTACAACATTTGATCGAAACACCATCTCGGCATAACACTCCTCGCCAACATGTTATAAACCAAGATGGGGGGAACCCTAAGCTAGTAGATCATGAACAAGAATTAGATGATGAAGAAGAAGCTCCTCAAAACAACCAAATTGGGGTTGATAAAATAAAATCCACCTTGGAGGATTGTCTCGACCAACTCACGCAACAAGTCAATTCACTAGCGTCTCAAATCCACTCTAAAGCCCATAAACCCACGTCAGCTAAGAAAACAATGAAAAGCCCTATAAACATTAGCATTGATCCCCTAAAGCCAAAATCAAGCGAGACTAATACTTCCAATCCCCTAGTGGACCCCTCCTTTGCCCAAGAGTGGAAAATGATGGAGCCTCTTCAACAGATAGATCCTCGAACTCAAGCATTGAAGTATAAATATGGAGATTTTTGCACATCCACACTAGATATGTGTATTTTACAAATACCCTTTCTGACACATTATGAAATTCCAAATTTTGACAAATATAAGTGGAAAGAAGACTCTCGTGACCATGTTCAAGAATTTTATGTAGCATGGCATGAGGTCTCTTACAATGATGCTTACTTTCTTTGTCTCTTTCCAAAATGTCTCACAGGTCCTACTCTGGAATGGTTTATGCATTTACCTAAAGGGTCCATTACATCATTTGAAGAATTAACAAAAATTTGTAACACACTTTTCCTTCAATATTGAGCATATCTCTATAATTGATCTTTATAATACCAAACAAAGGAACAGAGAGAGTCTTGTATCTTTCTTACAATGATGGAGAAGCTTGGCTAGTCGTTTTCGATATACTGTCCCAAAGAAAGAATTAGCCAAAATCTTCATTGATAATCTTAATCCAAAATTAAAATATCAACTAAAACTACAATGTGCCAAGTCATTTGATGAGATTATAGAAAAGGGTATCCAAATTGAAAAAACACTTATTGAAAGAGGGACTATCAAGTTATATACCTGAAATGAATAAAACCAAAATCAGTATAATGCTTCTTCGGGTAAGCCCAAGATCTTTAATAAAAATAAGAATGTGGTTGGGGACAGAGTTACTGATTCTAAACATGTACAAACAGTTCAAAAGTCCTCTCCTACTACCAAAAATCAAAACATTGCTAGCATCACTGTACCAAAGGGAAAGCCAAGAACTAGAATGGGAAAACGTCATCTTACAAGTCTTGGTGTACTAGTTGAAATGGTCCTGAAGAAATTGATTGCTGCTAATATGATAAATCTTCCAAAAATTAGACCTTTGGATGATAATAAGCCATGCCCTGATTAGTATCATGAAGATGAATTTTGTCATTATCATCGAGTGAAAGGACATGATACTGAAAAGTATATGCAGTTAAGGCATTTCATCCAATATTTGATAGAAAAGGGAGATAGAGATTGAAGGTGAAAGCAACTTAGGTCAGTCTAAAAATTAGCAACTAGGAATATATCAAGATCCCTTACCAAAGCATGATAAAAAACATAAGAAAACACCAAGGGATCATAGTCAAGCCTTCAGTTCCAATAAAATTGACTATCATACCGTGCCATATCATCACATTAATACCACTAAAATCAAAAGCCTCCTAGAACCCCCAAATCCGCCTTGTCCTATCCTTAAGATTAACAGGGCCACTTCGGATTGGGTGGTTACCACAAGACGTGGTAAAATAACAGTTCCTTGGGCACCCCATAGAGACTCACCTCCCCTTTCGTCTCAAAAAGTCACTATCCCTGAGAAAACTCCAAACACTCCTATTAAAATGGATGACATTATTCAACAATTAGAGAAGACTCCCACCACATTTCCATCATGGATCTTCTCAAAACCTCTTCTGTTCATCATAAATATTAAATCATATCTTACATGAGTCAAAGGTTCCTAGGGATATTGATACTAATCAATTTCAAGCTTTAGTGCCCAAGACATGCCACCAACAGGGCCTCATCATTATTACCCTCTATTCATAGAAATATCTCTTGCCAAACATAAGATCCCACAAGTTCTTATACACGGAGGATATGCCTTAAACTTGTGCAATATAGAGTTTCTCAAGAAATTGGGATATTCAAAATCATATCTAGGGCCTACTTTGATCATGATAAAAGCTTATGATGACAATGAGCAACCGTCGGCAGGAATGATATACCTTCCTATAGCAGTGGGACCTATAGGTCATCAAACATTGATTCATGTAGCAGATGTTGATCTTCCATATAACATGCTTTTGAGATGACCATGGATCCATGAAATGAGAGTTGTACCTTCTACTCTTCATTAGTGCCTTCAATTCCCACATCAGGTATGGAGATCACCATCCCTGGTGAAAATTGAACAATTTCGCCGCTGTCAAATGGAAGGATTAAATTTTGATCTTTACTGTCCAAGCACTCAAAGTTCATCTTATGATCCAAAAGCTATAAAATACATACATCCTGATAGCTTATCACCTTCTTCCTCTGAGCCATCAGAGGCTACCTGTTTGAAGATGATCTCTAGGGGATGTGGAGAATATGAATACAAAACTCTTTGCGTAGGAGATCTTCCACTATCCCCACGTAGTTATGGCTCCCCTGCTATGCGGGAAGTTAAACCTACTATTTATCAGTTCGGGTCGACTGCCTTCACTAGCTTAGGGATGCTATCAGAAGAACATTTTGAGGACCCTGATGATTCTTGGATAATTCGTGAAGACGGCCATTTGTTTTAAAAATACAGAATATCCCAAAGTGCACAAAATGCTTCAGAATATGAATTACAAAGGTCAAGGACTAAGTCGAGAAGAACAAGGGATTTTGGAACCTATCAGTATTCAAAGACATCCAGGATGACTTGGCTTAGGGCACAAACCACTAGGCATCAACCTTCACACTATCATCACAGACTCTTTTTCGATTCGCAAGGAGTCGACCTTTGATGAGGAAGTCGAAACATGTTCCGTCTAAAGCCTTTATGAAGGTCTTGCTGCCACGAACCTATAATCTAACACATCCATTTCTACCATCAATATTTTCCTTCGCTACCTTGAGTTGATAGATTGGGATCAGCAAAAAGAACCATCCTTTGACATATTTCAAAGTGATGAAGCTGCCATTGAATATATGGGAGCCCGAAGTTTCATGCTGTCAGGGGATCATAAAAAAGGATTCGCTATTAGTCTCAATGATTCAACATATTCTGGAGAGCAATTCAAATCTTCGAATCAAATAGAAGAAGAATATTGCGAAACTGATCTTTCTCTGATCATAGAAGAAATTTAGCTGAATCTTGATGAGCAAAAGTTATATCAAGAGCTACGTGCAAAGTTTCCAAATGTATTTGCTCCAGGTGAAGAATTGCCACCACCCCCAGCATATATACAAGATCAATCACCTTCCTTAATTGAGGAAGTTATAAAAGTGAATATTGGAACTGAAGAAAATTCTAGAATAGTCAAACTGGGGCAATTCTTACTCATGAGGAATGGCTAATTCTTACTAAGCTTCTCAAAGAATTTATAGGTATATTTGCATGGAGCTATGTAGACATGCCCGAATTAGATCACTTTGGTGGTGCATCATTTAGTGGTACATCCCAATGCTAAACTGATAAAACAGAAGCTTCGAAAAATGCACCTTAAAATGGCATAATTGGTCAACGAAGAATTGTAAAAATTAGTGGAAGTAGGGTTCATTTGGCCAATTGACTATTTTGAATGGATTTCTAACATTGTTCTTGTTACAAAGCCATAAGGAGGAATACACATCCGCACTGACTTTCGAGACATCAATAAGGCATGTCCAAAAGACGACTGTCCTTTGTCCAATATTGACATGATTGTGGATTCTACAATAGAATATGAAATGCTCTCCTTTATGGATGTTTTTTCAGGATACAATCAGATCAAAATTGCTCAAGAAGATCAACACAAAACTGCCTTCATTACTCCATGGGAGATTTTCTGTTAACAAGTAATGCCCTTTGGACTGAAAAACGTTGGAGCTACCTACCAAAGGGCCATGACAGTTATTTTCCACTACATGATGCATGTCATCATAGAAGATTATGTTGATGATATCCTAGGAAAGTCCAAAATAAGAATAAAACATCCAACGGTCTTAAGGAGAATCTTTGAGAGACTTGGAGAATATAAAGTTGGATTGAATCCCAATAAATGTGTGTTTGGGGTTACTTCAGGAAAACTTTTGGGTTTTATTGTATCTCGACAAGGCATCGCAGTAAATCCTACTAAAGTTAAAGTCATTGAAATGCCTCTGCCCAAAAACTTGAAGTAATTACGCAGCCTTCAAGGGAAGCTACAAGCCATTCGTCGATTTATTTTTCAATTAGCAGACAAATGTCATCCATTCACTCATTTATTAAAGAAAGGAACTCATTTTGATTGGAATTCAAAATGCCAAATAGCATTCGATAACTTAAAGCAATATCTATTGAAACCTCTATTTCTTTCACTTCTAATATCAGGAAGGCCGTCACACCTGTATATATCTGTTACTCCATGTGCCATCGGGGCTATATTGGCACAACACAATGATAAAGGAAAAGAACGAGCTATATACTATTTAAGTAGAACGCTTGTCTCATATGAGCTTAATTATACTCTTATTGAGAAAGCATGCCTTGTTGTCTTTGCATTCCACAAGCTTAGACATTATATGCTAAACAATCAAGTAAAGCTCATCATTAAAGTTGATCCACTCAAATATATGTTATCAAAGTTTGCTTTAACATGAAGGATGGCTAAATGGATTATGCTTCTATGTGAATTTGACATAGAATATGTAAATCAAAAAGCCAATTAAAGGGCAACTCATTGCGGATCAACTAGCAACGACGCTTGTAGCGAAACAAAACCATTGACGACAACCTTCTTGGATGAATCTGTCTTAACCATTGAAGAATCACCAGGTTGAAGCTTTATTTTGATGGATCCTTTCCCATGCATGGATCAGAAGCTGGTATCCTTTTGGTCACACCTCAAGGAGACTTGATCCCAAAGGCTTTTCGAATATCCTTCCCAGGGACTAATAATATGGTTGAATTCATTCGAATATTCAGTAACTTCAAGTTTTGGGTGATTCTCAATTGATTATTAAACAAGTCAATGAGGAGTTCCAAACTGAGGATGATAAGTTAATTCTGTATAAACAAGTGGTTGATCAATTAAAAAAAAACTTTTAGTGTATAACCTTCGAACAAGTACCAAGAGGAAGTAAAAAATCGGCGGATGCAATGGCCACTATTGGGTCTTTGTTAGATCTCCTAGAAGATGTCCTTGAAGGCAACTTTTTGGTTGAACAACTACTTTTACTTGCACATTAGGGTTTTGCTCAGCATCAAATATGTGCAATCACTGGTCCCAATCGGCCATGGCATCATGATATTTATATTTACCTCCATGACAACACCCTTCCCCCAAATCTTGACCACCACCAATGCAAAGCCTTCATCCAATGTGCCTCCCATTACATTTCCTTGGTAGCATGCTCTATTAGCGAGGCTATGATGGGGCCTTGTTGAGATGTCGGAACTCAGAGGAGGCTCTTCTGGGAATCAAGGAAGTCCATGATGGTATTTGTGGAGGCCATGTCAGTGGAATGGCTCTTGCCAAGAAGTTACTCAGGGTTGGATACTATTGGCCTACAATGGCTCATGCTTGTTAGTATGTGCAAAAATGTGTAGCCTATCAAAAACATGGGAATCTTATACATGCCCCCACTCAAGAACTATAGCCTATCATGAGCCCGTGGCCTTTCTTAGCATGGGGATTAGATCTCATTGGTACAATTAATCTTACTTCATCGGATGGTCACAGATTCATTATTACAACCACAGAGTATTTTACAAAATGGGTGGAAGCCATGCGCTCATATATACCACATGTCTTCAGATATCTAAATTTATTTTGAACTAGATCATCTGTCGCTTTGGAATTCCCTCGAAAATAATATTTGATAATGGCGAGTCTTTTAAAAATCAGGGAGTTGAAGACTTGTGCAATAAGTATCATATTGAGCAGCATTTTTTAACACCCTATTACCCTCAAGGCAATGGACAAGTATAAGCTACAAATAAAACACTTATAAAGATCCTCCTCAACAAGATTGTCAACAATGCTAGAAGGAATTGGCATTTGCAATTATACCCAACATTATGGTTTTATAGAACCAATGTTTGTACGTCTATTGGGGCCACTCCGTACTCTTTAGTGTATGGAACAGAAGCCATTCTACTAGTTGAGGTTGAACTCCCCAATTTACACATCATTTTTGGACATGATCATAGATAATGCATATAGAACTGAGTAGCTACAAGAGTTAGAGCTACCAGATGAAAAGTGTCAAAAAGCTCTCAACCACCTTAGAGCATATCAAAATCGGTTAAAAGGCCAATATCACAAGAAAATCAAATCTCGAGAATTCAAAATTGGTGATCAATCCTTAAAGAAAATCAAAAGAATACCATTGTTGTTCAGGAGAAGGGTAAATTTGAGCCCAATTGGCTAGGGCCTTGCATCATTATTGCCAAATTTGGTTCTGGGGCATATAAATTAGCCACTTTGGAAGGAGAAGAATTCGACAAGCCAATGAATATCATGCATCTCAAACGGTTTTATACCTAAAAGCCTTGAACCATGCTCAAAATCCTGTGCTTCATTGTGGAAAATCCTCCGTCTATAAGACTCTTGTTCCCGATCCTCACCCGTACTTGGGGGCGTTCCCGTCCATGTTGTTCAACTTCTATTATCTCGCACATTCCACCTCATCTGCCCATCTTCCATGTAACCTTATCCCAATGGTGTATGTTGGAGTTATATGCTTCAGAAAGTAAAGATACATGCTTTATCAAAGTTAGGGAAGATTGATGCTATAAGAGTACAGAGGAGACTATTGAAGAGTCATCGAGAATAATTAATCTGCTCATTTCCTTTAGAGCCAATAACTATTCCTCATATCCAAATTCAAATAGTTAAAATCTATTTTCCAGATGGCTTTTCTTTTATCAACGTCAATATCAAACACCCTCAGTCTCTAATATTTGCTTAAGCCTATATCTCCCATCCTTAATTATCATATCACTATTGGAAAAGGTCATTAGCCATCCCTCCTCCAGGATATACAACAAATAGCCGAATCTCGAAATGTTTTACCCGGTCCTTGGGGAATGTAATCTGGTTTGATCCTATCAAAATCATCACAAATTGTTCTATATTGTTGAATGTAATTGCTATGTTTTTTGTAAATATTTTTCTGTACATATTTGATCCTATCAAAATCATCACAAACTGTTCCATATTGCTTCTAGATTGTTTTATATGATTATTACCCTTTTTGTAAATATTTTTGTACATATTTGCTTTATTAATTAGCTCAGTAGTCTTGGTATTAAAATCTTTTTTTGTTTTGAACATAAAGGGAACGAGGATGTTATGATGACCACCCCTTTATGATGTTGGGATCTCTTTCACGGAGTTCCCTCTTAGCCTCTACGCATTATGATAACATGACATTGCGGATATACTCATATCATGATGCATTTTATTTGGTGCAACATTAAAATGAATTGCTGACATTTATATGGCTTCAAGTCGTCGTCCACATTTCGTTTAATTAACTCATCACCTACTAACCATTAACCCATTCCATTCTTCATCCTATCCAATCTAACATATTACTTAGCCTATTCCCATTCCCCATTATCTTACTAATTTATTCACTCACTTCGCTTGTGCAGGAGGATTACCTATTATCCTTCCAAACTAATGAGACAAACGGTTAAATTTTAGGGAAAAACTTATTAAAATTTTGGCACATTTCAAAATTATAAACATCCATTTTTTATTTCATCATCACATCATTCATTTTCCATTATGTCATCTCAAAACATTTTCTTATAATATCGATTTGCTATACTAATATTCCATAATCCAAATTATCCACATCAAAATCCATGTCATTACAATCATAACATCAATTTCATTCAATCACTATATGTATAAAATCCAAAATCAACCCTTCCATATAACAATAATTTAAACATACATCTATAATAAATCCATCCTATAACCATACATTTGAACCACATCATGGTCATTTAACTCTCAAAAGGCATTCATTGCAAAACATACTTCAGAAAATATCATCACAATCACCCCACATTATATCACACTATTCATTACCAAAACTCATCACAAATCATTCATTCATCCCAACACATGTAAATATTCCTTTATCATCTCATTTACAAGATATTTCCACAAATAATTATGAAAACAAAGAGAACACATAAACACAATCGTAATCTTAAAAAACATTATACATAAATCATCCTAAATACATCAATCAATCAATTCCATCACCCATATCATTAACCCTTTGTATACATCACCATCAACCATGTAAATACACAATCTCATAAACATCACAAGACGAATATCAATAATTATATCATAGAAAGTCCAAATGCTTAGAACCATTTTCATAACACAATCTTCTCATAACAATGCATTAAATAATCAAATTTCACCATCTAATCTATCATCACATCATAATCACAATAATTCAAATAAATAACATGCAAATTCCACAAGCACATCATATCACAATAAATTGCTTCATCATATAATCAAATCAAATGTCCATGAGTATGTCAAAAATCATATACATCATATGCATCATGGACATCCATGTGCCAAAAAATGAATAACACAAATCCAAAATATAAGAGGTGTCTCATATTAAGACCTAGGTAGGCTTGATGGTCTCCTTGGAAGTTGATGAACAGAATGAGAAGTACTAGCTTTGTACGATGGTGCTTGTTGATCTATTGGTATGACACCCTCATATACTCTTATAATACTAAGCCTTCCTGGGCAATCAAGATATCTGACAAGTCACATCCCCTAAACCCTACTTCTGGAGCAGTGTTGTGCCCTCCTTCCTCACCCTCTCAGCTACTTGCAGCTCTGCGTCCCTTTGACTCAACTTAACCTAAATCTTCGTAACCTGTCCTTGAAGAGAAGCTATCTGCCTATCTCTGTCAGAATTTGCCCCAATAGAGTAGTCAACCGTGATAACACAAGACCTATCTGTATATCCCTCAGGGCTATCTGTCTCTGTAGATCAACAACTTGGCTCTGATATCTCTCTCTCTGTAGTAATACCAAATATCTCTACCAATCTAGCTCTCACTTTCTACTCTAAGCTCGCTATACGAAACTGGTCCTTAGGCCTCATAGGTTCTCTTGACGACCCAACATGTCACTAGGTCCTATCCCTGTACTTTTCCCTGTAGCTTCTTGTCCACCTCCTGTATCTCCATCTATAACCATCAATGCATGTCCATCTCCACCATCTCCCCCATCCCCCCAACCTGTTGCTACCTCACCCTGTGCCCTCCTTCCTCACCCTCTTAGCGACTTGCAGCTCTGCGTCCCTCTGACTCAACTTACCCTAAATCTTCGTAACCTGTCCTTGAAGAGAAGTTATCTGCCTATCTTTGTCAGAATCTGCCCCAATAGAGTAGTCAACCGTGATAACACAAGACCTATCTGTATATCCCTCAGGGCTATTTGTCTCTGCAATCAACAACTTGGATCTGATATCTCTCTCTCGGTAGTAATACCAAATATCTCTACCAATCTAGCTCTCACTTTCTACTCTAAGCTCGCTATACGAAACTAGTCCTTAGGCCTCATAGGTTCTCTTGACGACCCAACATGTCACTAGGTCCTATCCTTGTACTTTTCCCTGTAGCTTCTTGTCCACCTCCTGTATCTCCATCTATAACCATCAATGCATGTCCATCTCCACCATCTCCCCCATCCCCCCCAACCTGCTGCTACCCCCTCTGAATCCTTTGCCTCCATAAACAAGCTTGTGCCTGAAGAACTCTCCTAACTAATCCTCTCCTGCCAGGCCTCCGAACCAGTCTCAATAGTCTCCTAGGCCTCCTTTGTCTCCACCATGATGTATACGCCGCAATCATCTAGGGTTGGCCATCATAGTCTAAAAATCCCAGATAACTAGGGCTATGCCATCATAATCCATGTGGGCTACATCTCTGTCTACTGTGCGACCCCACTGTGGTCTCTCTCTATCACTTCAAGCAAACAATGCTTCTCCCCAGGAACATCCGATTGACGACCAAATTGATGTTGAACCCTATCAGGCCGATACCTCTCCACCACATAATCACGACGCCCTATCAAATAGCACTCGATCATCATATAGCTAATGTATACAACATACTCGACCCAACACCACTGAACTTGTCTATAAGGAATCCAGGTAATCTATGCATCTGTCAAGTTGTTGAACCCCTACCTATAAAATCTCATATCTCCCGCATGAGCCGTTTGTACCCCAAGAATAATCCGCCACCCAAAAATTAGTGGTTGATCTAGCTCTTGATTTGCTCGTGTGCCCAGTGGTCTCTCTATGGCCACATGCTCCCATGCCCAAATCTGCAATAAGAAGGATGGGCTGAAACTAGCTGCTTCTCTATGAGGACCATATGCAACGCTTTGTGCAAATGACCTAACACATAGGCCCTGAGGCAAAAGCCTTGTAATCCTGAACCATATTTGCCACTACATCTCGCAATCCCAATTGAAATCATTGACCACTCTTGTCCGGTAACAATATACCAGTCACAATAGACATAAATATCAAGGTCAACCAATCCACAGCCCCATCCCTCAGGGCCCTATCAATATCAATACGAGAATCCCTAACACCAACCCGTAGGTGGCCACATAATCTTTGAACGATGGCCCTAAGTGACCGAGATCTCCATTATATAGTATCTCCCCTCATCATCAATCTAAAAATGTGCCAGACGTCCTCAAGGGTCACGAGCATCTCACCAGTGATGAAGTGAAAGGTACTTGTCTCCGAGTGCCATCTTTACACTAAAATACTAATTGAAGCCTGATCTATCCTAAGCGATGGCATAGTCACAATATAATATAAACCTGTCATCCCCAACACCCCGTAATCTGCTGGTCTCAGTTGATGCATCTCATGTAGCACCATTGGCCACCGTAATCTCGATGCTAACACACCTAGATCCTCTTGCACAAATTACTTTGTTAACCTAAACTAACCACAAACCTTTTTACTTAACCCAAGGTCCTAAATATCCTCTTCCATCCCCCCCTTATCCATTCATCCTACCCATCCCTCATCTAACTCACTCCCACCTTCATCCTCATCGAAATCGCTAATCGTCTTGTGCCCTTGGTTTCAGTTATGCAAGACCACAATTAACCCTTGCTGGTTTACAAAATCGCGCATCATCAGTTGCGATTTTGCGAAACTGCAGATGTCGACCTCAACATCGTGGATTGCAATTGCAAAACCGCAACTCGAGTCAATGCCCCCAGTTGAGATTTTGCACTCTCCCATTTTCCCGCCGCCCGCCGGCTCGCGCCCCCCGCCCCCCCCCCCCGCCCTTCCCCCCCACAAGTAAATACATAATAAACCAAATACAAATCTAACAAGCTAAGGTGGAACACTTACTGGTGGTCCAACATTAGTAGGCCTTTGGTACTCCCGAACTCTCTTCCCGATGTGAAGAGTGTGGAATCCAATTCATGGCTAAGAGTTCCAGAGCGCAATTTCACTATAGCCTAGGGTAAAATGAACTTTCTTTTTCCCCCGACTAACACCCGTTTAACCTTTACTAACCTTATCCTATCAATATATCACTTCCTTCTAATCATTTCCACCTAATTCTCTTCACATTTAATCTCGTTCCTAGAAAACACTACAATTCATTAATCATTTTCGCAGACATTCTAGTCTTCGGGCGTTTGTTCTTACTCCGAAGATTGTCATTTAAACCCCTCCCGGGCATATCTCTTGATCCAGGGAATATGCTTTCTTCCCCTATGATCATTTTCGTTATTGCTAGGGGCATGGTCCTCCACCTTTCCACTCCTCGTCTAGTACCATCCACATATCCCAATAGTCAAAACTACATTGGCTTGAGGTCCCTTCAGACTATGTAGGCCGTACGTGGCCACTTTTTAGCACCCAAGGGTAGCTCGGCCACCCATTCCTCGTCCTTTCTCGCCCCCTCGAGGTCACTTGAATTCATCTCTACTAATTATTTTGAGCCACAGTTTTATCCATATCTGTCATATCGTTATATCGGATCCCTCGTATTGTTCTTTTATATTGGCCCACAACTTTCCCTTTCATGCGTCTTTGCTGGGGATATGTCGAAAGCTTGTTGCCTTTATCATATTGGTCTCCTGGGCATGTGTACTTGCCTTACGCTTGTGGCCTTATTTGTCTCGGTTTACATATTCCCTTAACATATGTCTTTGTCTCGGGATTACTCATCTTATCCATCAAACCCACTTGCCTCTTTCTTGGGCATTGGTCATTGCCTAGGACTCATACTACGAGACTAATCATTGTTGCTACGGTGCGTTGCCCCTTGGGACTAGTCATACATCTGCAACCTTGCTCATATTTACCCCCTTGCATCCTCGCTTGGGGCATCATATTGCTTGTAGCTCAATTATCGTACTGGGCATCCCAACCCCTAATCATCTTGACTATTTGCCCACCCCTTGTCTCTTTTCGAGTGGCCATCCGGTCCATTCCTTCCCGCATGCCCCCTCGAGGGGGCATCATGCAACCTTATTTTTACTAACTCTTCGTGCATTGATTTTGCTTTGAAAGACCATTTCTCTTTTCACTTCGTCCACTCGCAATGCCCTTTCAAAAAGGAGCAAAATGTATGTATGTTAATTTAATCGCCTTAATCATTCATCTAACCTCCTCATTTATCCTATCTAATTTCATTTAACCAACTAACCCTTTTTTTAATTAATAATCTGATCCCCCCTTCTATATATTTTGTACACTATACTAACCTTTCTACATACCCCACATTATATTAATACGTCACTAATTCCATTAATATCCCATTAAACTAATAATCTTATTCCATTTAATCCCCACTTGCCCACTTTTTAATTTAAAATTAGCAATATACTAACTACCCCCTATCCACCTACTCAGCCTTCCCTACAAACGTAGTTCCTTAAATCCTATCTAAAACCCCTATCTAATCCTTATTAACTCCTAATGGAGTCTAAAGTTCTCCGATCTCTCCACTCCTCTAGAACCCTCTAAATCTAGAGGATTCTTAGGGATTTTAAATTCATTTTTATTCCCTCCACCACCCTTATAAATAGCCATGCAAAGCTCTTGGCTAGACTAATTGGAAAATCCACAAGCTTGTATAGCCTTCATACTCTCTTAACTATCACATTGCATCTATAATCCTTGTTTGCATCCATAGTCATTAATCTTTTGCATCCATTTGAAAGCTTTGAAGCCATCTTGATCTTGCAATTCAACATCATATAATCAAATTGTCTTGGAGAAACATTTATGATCTTGGAGAGAAGACTCAAGGAAGCAAAATGATGGTAAGATTGCTCTGATTAAATTTTGATTGCTTCCTCCTCTCTTTTTGATGTTTTGTAAATTTTGAGTAGATTATAGCTCGTTGTGTAAAAGTTCAAATCTATTGTTCGAATTTTATATCATACAATAGATTTCACCGCGACTAGATGTTTGAGACTCTCCCAAGCTTTTCAGATTGATTGAAATATAGAATAGCCAACAAGATCCAATATGTGCAAACCTTGCCACTGCTGCCTACCTTTAGGGTAGTCTCTCACTATGTTGTTTCTAACCAGAATTTTCCATGGCTCATTAGCTTCAAAAGCTCTAATAATGCACTTAACAGCCAGAGTGATCCCTTGGATTCTTAAATCCTTTAGGCCCAGTGCACCTAACACTTTGGGCTTGTAGCAAAGATCGTAGGCAATATCATGTCTTTTCCTATTCCCCTTGCCATTAGTCCACAAGAAATCCCCAATGATCTTATGGAGTTTATTAAATTGAGTCTTACTGAACAACCAACAAGAGTAGTAGTAGATGCTGTAAGAAGAGACTTTTCTGACAAATTTGAATCCTACTAGGCAAAGAGAGAAGATGCCCATACCATTTACCAATCTTATTAATTTTCACAGGTAGCCATTCCCACATTTCTTTGAAGGATGGAGAGAGCGAAAAGGGAATACACAGATATCTAACCAAGTGTTTACGACCTTTCCATAACCACCCAAATTCATCAAGCCATTCAGGGAATAATGCAATACTTGTGGTAAGCAACTTTAGAGCTTGAGGCAAAGCAATACACATTAAATCTAGAGGTGATGTTGAAAATTGTCTTTTTCTAGGATAGGGAGAAGAGTAGTATCATCTGCAAACAACACATCCAACATCTTAGACTTGTTAGGGAAGGAAAGCCCTCTCACAGGGGGACCCAAGGAGGCATCCCTTAATAGGTAGAGGTGAGCATTAACTGTAATAAAAAAGTGGGGGCTAGGGGGCATCCTTGCCTAATGGAATGTTGAAACACAAAAGGTTAAGAGATTTAGTAAGGATCCCATTGACTTTAATCACAACTGAGACATCTTTGAACAGAATATTGGCCATTCTACATATCCTATTTTGAAAACCAAAAGCATGGAGCATATAGTCTATGAAAGATCACTCAATTCTGTGATAGGCCTTTTCAAAATTTAGGAGGGTCATACCCACCTTCTGATTAGAGTCATGAGCCCATTGCATGCCTTCCCAACTGGGAACAAGGTTATCAATAATGTATCTCTCTTCAACAAACCCTATTTGGGTATCGGAAATGATGTGGGGAAGCAGCGAGGATATTATCCTAGCAAGCATAGTTGGAAGGATTTTGTAGGAGACATTTAGTAGGGTTATCGGCCTCCAATTTCTGACTTGTGTCTGATCACTCTCTTTAGGGATAAGCCTAATAACTCCCTTGTTGATTTTAGGACCAAGATAACCAACCTCTAATGCTTCTCTATAAACTTTAAGGCATTCCTTGGCAATCGATTCTTTATTCACCTTTTAAAATTCAACGGGGAAGCCATCAATGCCATGAACCTTATCATTCTTGAGGGAGTCAATGGCTAACAGGACTTCATCTAAAGAGAAGTTAGTATCAAGCAATGCAACTTTCTCTAAAGAGTCCTTTTTGGGAATGCGTTCTGCACAAATCCTTCTATTCGTTGCTCGTTAGAGCCATCCGAGGAAAACAAGCTGGAGTAGAATGCAAAAAAAAAAAACATTCTTTATCTCACTAACATCTTCAGAAGTCACTCTTCCAATGTCAATTTACTGAATTTTTTGTTTATTGTGCTTAACTTTAAGCAATCTAAAAAATATTTAGTGCCCTTATCCCCCACTTTCAACCAAGTAAGTCTAGATCTAATTTGAGCCCCTCTATCAATCTGTTGCTATGTCATTTTCATGTTATGCTTGAGAGCCACCAAGTTGCAAAGGAGTTCTCCATTAGAAGGGTCACCTTGGAGAGCATTTTCAACCATAATCAGTTTTTCCTGAGAGTCTCTAAAGAATTTTCTCCTTTTAACCTTGATTTACCCATAGCTTCTCATGAATTGCTTGCTCAAATTCAAACAGTTATTCCCAGTATCAATGGCGGAAGAAGACTCACTTATCATTTTGGCAATGTTCCATGAAGCTTGAGTTCCATCTCTACAATCTCTATCTTGCAATCAAGACACATTGAGCTTATACATTCCTTTCCAATCAATGCCCTTACTAACATCATCAGTTTTGAGAGACACATTGATCTCAATGGGGTGGAGGTCAAAAATAGTAAACAAAAGAACATTGACCAAGTTGCCCTCAATACTCTACTAGACATTAAAAGAATCCTTATGAAGATAGAATCTATCTAATCTAGAGTAGACTCTCTTGTTCTTACTCTAATTATTGCACCAAGTGAACCAAATCCCTTTGTTAGAGGATTTACTTTTACCAAGGGGCTACTCTAGCTTATGGATATACTTCAGCTTTGACCAAAAGAAGAGCTCATTGCCTTTCCAAGAGAGGGGCTTCCACCCTTCTTATCTTCTTTCTCCTCAATCCTATTGAAGTCTCCTCCCATAATCCACGGGAAATCTTTTAGGTTTGAGGCAACTCAGCTTTAAAGTTTTCTTCTCTCTATAGTCATTAGGGGCACAGACATTACAAAACCCAAAGATTTGATTCTGATGAGAAAAAATAACCCATTCAACACTTTGATAGGGTGAGGAGCCATGTTCCACAATAACATCAATTTGTTCAGGGTCAATGAGAATAGAGGCACCACCTTTACCCCCAGAGTGGTCAGTTGAGAAGTGAGCACATTTCGGCCACACATGATTCAGTATCATATACAGTTGGCATCTGACTTCCTTGACTTCTTGCAGCATAAAGAAGTCATCCTGGGCTCTCAAATATCTGAAATGCTTAACAAGGGGCCTTCTGTCAAATGATTCAAACTGACAAACTTCATGAAAGATGGATAGAGGTTTACTTAGTTTGTCCTTGGGGCTTAGACCCCCCTTTATTCTGGTAAAGCCTACTAAACCACCTAGGCATTTTATTTTATTTATCTTTGGTGTAATTTTTGGAGTCATCAAGATTGCTTTGAAGTCCCTTTAAGCTTTTTACTATTTTCAATACTAGCAGAACCTTGAAAGATCGAGCAGTTAATCTCAATTTTAAGCCTCTTAATCCCAACTTTAATTTTTGTTTGCGTTTGTTGACCATTAAAATGCAATGGGGTAAAGGGCTCTTTCTCTTGTAAGGGCACCTCTGTTTCATTAGCCACATATGGCAGGGGTAAGATATCCATGGAAGCAACCTGATATCTCAAAAGGGGGATTTTTTATGATTTCTTGAATTTACTGAAAATTCAAACAAAATTAATATTTTTCAGATTTATGACAACAAACCTTAGCTTCTATAAACCCTCTACAAATAGCATAAAAATATGGTGAATTGAATGGCCCAAGTAGGCAGACCTACAAGCAAGTTTTTCTCCCAAAAAATAGAGATTTTTCTACAAACCCTAGGTGCCACCAATAGAGATAAACACAATTATTTTCTGCCCTTACAATGCAGAAAATTAGTATTTTCACTCCCCAATGCAGCCCAATAATAATGAAAGGTATTTCTGAATTTTTTATCCAAGAAATTTGCCAAATTAGAACTCAATTTCAGATTTGAATATTGGATGAAATACTGTATTTTTGTCTTTTTTCTGAATGTTAGGCTCAAATGCAACCTTAAGATGAAGCTGCTCTAGATGAGAAATGAGGGTTTGCATCCCCACTTTTTTTTGGGTTGAAGGTTTTTGTCTCCAATTCAATAGCTCAAGCTTTTTCGTGTTTAAAACTTTAATTTCAAAAGATATTCCAATATGCCCTTTCAAATGAGCCCTCCATTGCCTTTATACTCCTCTCCCAAGGGGAGTGCCCAAAATGGAGGGAAATACCTTTTTTTATCTTTTTTTAAATTTTAAAAAGAACACTTCGTATAATCCATTTAAGTGGATTGGGCTCCAATGACCCTCAAAGGGTCCCGACTTAAGTGAATTCATAACAATAAAGTGTTTTTTCAAGTGTTCTTAAGAAAATCAAATGTTTCCCTTCTTTTTTTCTTTTATTCCCTTAGCCCTTGGGAAACTAAACAAGGCTAAAGATCTCCAATGGTGTCATGATCAAAAGGGGGACATGACAATCCTCTCCGCCCAAAATTGCTTGTCAATTGCAACAACCAATGGGCTGTTCTAACCATGGGCCTTATGCAATTCTCAATTCTAGATTCTTCCCATGGAAGGGAGACCTCGTGATGAATCTCCTCATTGCTGTATTTGAATATTCTTGGTTGATTATACAATCTGGAGATGATAAAACAACCTCTAACCTTCCCTTCCCATCTCATGGAGGCCCTATACGTCGGATGTACCACAAAGATGATAAAAAAAAAGAAACTTCTTTGAAATGACCACATTGTGGTGGCTGGAAAAGTGTATTCCAGCAATGAAATCTTCATACTTTTGGGCCTTGATTGCCCCTATATCAGCACCTACACAAGACACAAACACATTAGTCAAAACAAGAGTTCGTCTCTTCCCCTCCATGTTTGCACTCTTGACAACGCCCTCCATATGTGTAGTGGCTGGAAGTATGTGTGTAGCTGCCCATGTGAGCATAGGAGAGATGACCATGCTGCCTCCATACTCAAAATTGGCCCCCAAATTCAGAGTTCTTTCAATTAGAAGAGCTGGGAACTTCATCACAATGCATGCATACCACCCTTCGCTATTTGACCACCAACAAGCGTCCATATACCCAAAAGGGAGGGTAGAATCAGTCACTTCCCTTTTGATTAGTTGGCTGTGTGTACATATTTCAGACTTCTTATGACCCTTCCATAAGGACTTAGTCATCCCCAATTCACCCTTGTGGGGTGTCATCATGAAATCAACATCCTGCAAGCATTTTAGGGTTCTCAAACTCACCCAAAGAGATCTGGAACCCTTTGTCTTCTCTCTCCTTCCTCTACTGAAGTGACTAGAGGATGAAATAAATCAGCTTTTTAAGAACTCCCTGAGCATGAACAATTCTGATTTTTTACGGAAACACTGAATTTTCTCAGTATGAACAATTTTGATTTTCCACGAAAAACTCGGAATTTTCTAAGCATGAGTAATTCTGATTTTTCATTAAAAACTTAGAATTTTCAAAGCACACTCTAGGTCTCTTCTCTATGCAAACTTCAGAACTTTTTCCTTTCTGATCTGAATAGTGGATGAAATACTAAATTCCTTAAAGACAAAAATGCTGGAAATATTCCCAAAAATTAGGGAATAAATATATAAAATTTTCAACAATATTGAGGCCCAACGCCCCTCCAAAATACCTCACAAATTTAGAAAAAATAGCAGAAATATTTATTTAAAAATCAAAATATGGTTTTGGCTCCAAATAGGCCCCCAAACCCCACAAAGTAGCTCCACAACCAAGTTGCCCTAGCTGAAAATGGTCAATTCCAACACAAATCCAACACAACACTCCAATGAGGGGTCTTCAACCTGTCCAAGTAACTCCTTAGGGCTTCCAACCCTAGTCACTCCTCTCACAAACAATCAGCTCCTCCCACAAACAAGTTGCCAATCTTCCAATGTTGTCTTTTTATCTTTTTTTTTTAATATTAGGCTCAAATGCAACTTCAATATGAAGCTGCCCTAGATGATAAATGAGGGTTTGCGTCCACACTTATTTTTGGCTTGAAAGTTTTCGTCTCCAAGTCAATAGGTCAAAGTTTTTCGTACTTAAAACTTTAATTTCAAAATATATTCGAAGATGCCCTCTCAAATGAGCCCTCCATGGCCTTTATACTCCTCCCCTAAGGGGAGCATCCAAAATGGAGGGAAATACATTTTTTGATTTTTTTTCAAATTATAAAAAGAACCTCTTATAATCCACTTAAGTGGATTGGGCGCCCATGACCCTCAAATGCCCCCAACTTAAGTGAATTCATAACAATAAAGTGTTTTTCCAAGTGTTCTTAAGAAAATCAAATGTTTCCCTTCTTTTTTTCTTTTTTTCCCTAAGCTCTTGGGAAACTAAACAAGGCTAAAGGTCTCCAATGATGTCATGATCAAAAGGGGACATGACACAACCCTTCCATTAAATAGCTTGGCTTCAATGGTGAAGAGCTTAATGCACGAGGCTAGAATGACAACATACTCATCAGATGATCTTTTTGTAAGGGGAAAGCTACCTTTCTTATGAACATCTTTTTGACTTTCTGCCCATGTTGAAACTACAGGCTCAAAGGATGGTGTAGGGGGGACCTTGGGGAATGAAAAAAAAAGGGGAATCAAAGGGAGGGAGCAAGGGGGCTCGAGAGGGGAGGGGGAGCATTAGACCCACCAACCCCACCCAAATCATAGGGAGCAGTCGAGGTTGTCCCTCAGGGAGGAAGTTCATTTTCTTTTTCAGACTCATACTGTGGGTTATCCTTCATAACATCATTTTCTGTCAAATCCATATAGTTACTGACTCAACCCTGTAGTTTGGGGATCTACTTTCCCCTCATTCTAGATTTTGTTGACCGACTAGTTCAAAAGAGGGCAATTCTTTTTTTGATGCCCATCTTTTTTATTAAAAAACAAGCATTGAGACCTCCCAAACCATTAACTGGGCAAGAAAAGGACCTATCTTCAATTTTGAAAATTAGGGTTTCAAATAACACTTCGAATATTCTAGGGAGATTAGAACTCTTGCATGGATGTGAGCCAATGATCTTCTGGTGTCTTCTATTCTTAGCACTTCCCCCAACGGTTTGAGAGCTTCAAGGAGAAATTTCCAAATTTGAATTAGAACATTCTTTATACCAATCCATCTAGGGGAAGTTTTAAAAATAATATCCTTGCAATCAAGATTAGGGTTCCAGGGAATTGCCCTAAAAATAGATTGGCCAACATTCCACATAGATTTACTAATGGCTCTCCTTTGCATATTAGAGTTTTTGAACATAACCATGAAAATTCCTCTCTGAATCATTCTCCAGAAGTTGATGTACAAACTCATCCTTTTTCCCCACATGGAATTCAGCAATTTGTCAAAAAAATCTCGGGATGGCAGAGAATCTCTATTCAAACATACACAAAATATTCCAATTTCCTCCAACTGTAAATATTTTTCCATGGCTGTATTGAGAGACAAGGTTAGGGTTTTACATAGGTCAGAGACTTTCCAATTTGTTCACTGTTATGTTTGTTGCCTCTGCAAACCTCCGTGGTGGATCTATTGAAGTTAAATGTCGCTCCTTCTGAATGCTCAGTGTTTTCTTCCAACTGCAGGACCTCATTGAACATTTTCTTAACCTCTCCTTGCTTACAACCTTCTAGAATTTCCAAACTCAAATGAGCGCCTTTGTCTGGGCAATTTTTATTAGAATCCTTGTCTGTATAGACTCCATTAATGTGACCTCCATTTTGCACCTCCTTACCAAGGTTCCCATGAGCATGGGTGCCGTCAGCTCCGACCTCCATAAAATGGGGGAAATAAAATGTTATACCAAAATTTCACTCACTAAAGTAAACAACCTAAACATAGAAACCGAGACAACCCAACAAAACACAATACAAAAAGAAATATATTATTCAAAAAGCAAGCAAAAAGACCAAGCATAAACAAAAAGGGGCATCAACCAAGACTAGGGACCAAGATCGACCAAGGCAAGCAATGCAAAGTTAGGACCAAGGTGGTGAAGAGGACAAAGGTGAACAAGCAAGGGGCTTGAAGCTTCATTAATGGAGGAAGACTTTTCTTCTCCTCATTTGCCGAGCTCCAAGCATCCTCTAGTTCTTTTGTCTTTGACATGTACAACTTAATTTATAAGGACTAATTCTGAACTTCGGTTTTTTTTGGCATACATGGTCTAACATATAAAGGCTAGCTATTGACATTATGCATTGTAATTCTACATGGAATTTGATTACTAATTGTATTTTTTTGTAAATTTATCGTCTAGTTTGCTTGACTTTATAAAATCTGTCTATAATTTTTATTTATTATTATTTTAAATTTAGCCATTTCTGTGTCATTTCCCATTTCAAAAGGGTTTGTGTCATTCATTTGCAATTGGGTACTGTTGTGGAAAGCATGCACATTTTGAAATTTCATGCAACTTAAGTTTGTGGCTTTTTGGTTTGAACTCGGTGGCATCATTGGACTTAATGATTGTGGTTCAAACCCTGTAGTTTGTCTGATTTGACATTGGGTCTCCATTTATATGTAGTTTACAATTTTGTAGTATGGCATTTAATTTATTTAAAGACAATCTTAATGTATGATACTACTATTGCTTAGTTGTCAGGCACTGACTATTGGATTTGCTCAAACTGGAGATGATCCAAGGGGATCTGGGAGTTTGATTGTGGTGTGTCAACCGACTATGTCAGCAAATGATGTGTGCCAATCACTACTGGCTTTACCACATCATCATCTACCTATGGATGTTGGCTGACAACCTCATTCTTGGTTCTTGATGCTGAGAGCTAATAGTCTCAACAAAGCCCAAGACACTCGTCCCATGTTGATGTGTGAAAATTGAAAACTCGGCTGGAAGACCAAACGAAAAAAGGACGAATTGTTGCACATCTTGTAACTATTTAGCTAGGTTTTACTTGTACGCTTTTGTATGATTATGTAATATAGCCATTCAATAAGGGTTGACCTGTAGTTTTGAGTCACCATCCAGTTTTATTGATTTGTACATACGACCTTTCAAATCTTGTATAGAACTTATAGATTTATGAATTAATATATCTATTTATGTTGTTTTATGGCTTCTTTAACAAGTGTAGTTATTTATTTTGTTTGTCTTGGTACTCTCATTATATTCACATGCATCAATATAAACCATTTACATTCATAACACAATCGAATTCTTGTTTTGGTGTGTTGACCCCCTCCCCTGGTCACCCTCAGGGGTCTGTATCAGTGTTGTTAGTGCAAGAATCTCTCATCTAATTAATCCTAGTCACTCTATTTTTGTATCCCCACTTGTATGACACCTAGTTAGAAGAATCTTAGTTTCGAAACTCGTGATCCTTAGCTTTATCTTCTTTTTGTCAATAGTGGACAAATCAGCACACCAATGGGAGAGCACTTGGTCGACAAAAGGAGATCGAGGAGGCCCAACATGCTACCAAAAATGAATTAAAATGCTTTGCAGCACTTTGAATGGGAAAATGTTGAGATGATTGAATTCAAGTGCAATTTTATTCTGAGCAATCGTCATGGGGGATTCACCTCAATAAGTTGGTAAAAACCATGTGTGATTATACAAACGGTAATTTTTATTTATAATTTTTGTACCAATAATATTGGTAAAAATAGGGTTATTATTGTAAAAGGGGGTTCTAACAATAAGAGGAGTCAGGACGTAGAGATAAATTCCAAGCTAAGAGGGAATGCTTAGAAGCTTATGATAACACATCTTTTCAACATTTTTTACCGGTGCCCCTTGTGGCAACTGTTCACATCATTCAAGAAACCATTTGGAGGCCAAACATCATATAAGATACAAGAATACTTGGATAACATTTCAGGCACATTTAAAGTTACCATAGAAAAGTAACCTTCGAGGCAACAAGAGTTGTATACACACACCAACACACTGCAAATACACACTCTACACATGAAAGATGATAATACACACACTATAACAAGAATAATAACTTAATTGGCAGGAATGTAATTGCAGAAACGAAAGTAACAGTACGAAAGTAAATGCATTGCAACTATCCTGGTTATCGAACAGGGAATTTTTCACTGTGCCTTTGGTGGCTACGAGGGCCCTGGCTCCCAGCAACTCCTCCATCTAGGTGTCTTCTAGGATAGTATGCAAATATATTTACTTGGCACAAATTTGGGAAAAAGAGCCCCAGTTTTAAGAGGTAAATTGATTAAAGAATTTTTGGGAAGGTAATTGGTGTCCCTCTCCTTCAACTAGATTGACTTTTATGCTCTGGGAGAGCGAAGCCAGTTGGCAGTTGAACCACCTTACATCACTGACTTTTGTAAGAGAATGCTTAAATAACCTTTTGAACCCAAGTCAAAACTTTACAACTTATCACATCAACCATGACATTATCTTCGGCAATATCATATCATTCTTCAGAATCAGGCAGATTGAAACTTCATCAAACAAACTGAATCTTCATCCCAGAACAATAGTCTGGCAACTGAATTTTCAATTGAATATCAAGCTGAATGGAAAGAAAGAAAACATAATGGAAGCATAAATGTGGAATTGATAGTCTCCACTGCTTATTTTTCTCATATTTTTTATTCAGTCAGAATCTCGTTCACTTCCAATTCAAGCAGCTCTTCATCACAACTATCAAAATGCAAAGAACTCTTTAAATATTTAATTTCTCAAGTCTGGTTAAACTGCAGGTAAGATTTCTTTACACTGCAATTGTGCAAGAGAAGCGTTCATTTGCATTTTTGAAAATGCATTTAAGACTGCAATAAGATATATCATTAAAATTTAAATTTGCAATCCTGAACATTCTCCATTAATACCATTTATACATTTTAACCACAAATATATTCAACCATCATAGATAAATCAGGAAAGGGGCAAAACCAGAAAACGTGGTAACATAAATAAGCCCATATTATAAGCAGTGCATGAAAGCTTCAAAAGCTAGTGTTCACTCCAAAGTCCTTGGCAAAGTAGGGATCTTAAATACTAAATAATACTTACCCCAAATCACTACAGTGCCATCATGCATATAGACTCGTGATCATACCTATTTTTGAAGGAAAGATGTTGAATGCTCTTGATAACTGTTTTAATCAAGTAGATTCTTACTTTGTCCTAAATTTGTTATAGGAGTCCCAAAACTTTAGATTTGCTCTTGAAAGTGTGCTGTATGTGAAAAATTGGTAGAAATGCTATTGCAATATCCATAATCAAGATGAGATCCCTATAGAAGCTTGGTCCTGTTTTGTTGATGCGATGAATGAGTCTTATTACCTGCTGGCAACTATGAGGATCAACTCATCAAATTGCAACTACTTTGTGATCAATTTGTCCAAGTGTATACTATTTTTTTTAATTCCCAAACTGCTAAGCCAGGTATACATGATACTGATAAAAATGAATCTTGATGTATAGTCAGGCTTGAAACGCTATATTCAAAAGGAATTTGATTTCGTTCAAATGAGTAAACTTGAAGCAAAAGTTAAGACAAAGTCCAGGGATGATAGCTCCAATTCATTTGATAAAACCCCAATTAATTCTCAAAACAAGAACTTCAATTCTGCAGTGAAGACAAATTGTAAGAATGAAGGAAAAGGAAACCTGCATCAATTCCAAAAGAAAAAAACACTTGAGGAACAAAATAAGCAATATTTGACAAGCGATGTAGCATAACTAATTCCAACAACCATTCTGATGAAGAATGTCATCCTTGGAAACCCTTGCTTGCTTAAGTACAGGCATCTAGTTCTATTGCACAAACACACGGAAAGGTTAAACATACCATATATTTTGAGCCTAATGCCATCATAGAAACCACCCCAATAGTGTCATCTTCTAATTTTGATACATAAGAAGCCAAAATTTTGTTCCATTTTTAGATGTGGGTCAATGGACAACTTGCGCTCATCATTGTGATTAATGGAAGTTAGAAGAACTTGATTTTACCAGAAGTAGCTTGAAGTTTGACCTATCAATTACAACCTCACCCTTATCCATACAACCTCTGGATGGTTAACTTTGGATTCTAAGAAATACTTCTCTCTTTAGCACTGTTGTACAAAATCAAGCCTTTTTGAATGTTGAAGCCCTTTGTGAGTTTGCACCATTGAAGGTATGTCATGCTTTGTTGTGGAAAACATTATCTCATATTTATATATGCCATGCAATTTGAGGAAAATCCTGGGGTTGTTGTTAGAGGTTGTTGAAGATAGATGTGGCAAGTAAGTAGTAGTTCCTAAGATTTCATTCATCACCGTTTAACAATGCAAACCGCTGGTTAGCTAAAACAAGAAATTTGCAGTCTTGATGGTTAGACCTAAAAAAGGAGAATATCCTTGTTGTAGAAGCTAGTGAACCTACCTCTTTGGTAGACCAAACACTGATGAACCAAGTATGGGAGGGATACAGGGATCTCTTTCAGTGTCCAACCGGAGTTCTATTGCATTGTTTGTTGATGCATACTATTGATCTGATTCCTGGATGACCTTTTCCCAATGCTTTGCTCTATAGACATCCATTCACGGAGATAAATAAATCTAGTGGCAGATAGAAGTTGTGCTTGCATCAAGTAGGATTGCACATGGAAGTTGTGAATCAACTACAGAGGATTGAACAAGTTCACAATGAATAATTGATATTCTCTATCGAGGATAGATGACCTTTTGGGCCAACTTTGTGGTACCAAGTTATTTCCTAAGATCCTCAAGTCAGGCTATCATTAGATCCCAATGAACCTTCAGATGTATGGAAAATTGTATTTAACACGAAGGAAGGCTTGTTTGATTGGTTGGTTGCCCTTTGGCTTAACCAATACTCCAACTACATTCATGAGGATGGTGAATGAAATCCTATGCGCCATAACAAATATATATATTTTTTTACTTGGATGACATACCCATCTTCATTAAGATATTCAAAGAACACATAAACAATCTTAACATGTTCTCCACGCTTTGTGGAAACACAAGCTATATGCCTACTTGTAGAAGTGTTCTTTTGCCATGAGGTAGATACAACACTTGGGGTATATGGTTGACGAACATGGAGTACATATGGATCCAACAAAGATCTATGTCATTCAAGAATGACCTGCACCAAAGGCGCTCACAGAACTTCACAGTTTACTAGGGATGGAAAATATATAAGAAATTTGTACTTGTTTTTTCTCATCTCTTGCACTCGAAAACTACCAAAGGGAAAATTAACCTAGTCATCTGCACAAAAAAATGTGTTTGAGTTGAAATGCAAACACTATTTCATGTTAATGCTTGCCTTTCCATATTTACAACAATCAATTGAGATAGAAACCGATGCATCCGTGTATGCACTTGAGTTGTCCTTCAATTTGGGCACTCAATATCCTACCACAATGAAACATTCACTGCTGCGGTAAGGATATATCCCACATATGACCGAGTGGTTTATGCCATCATCCAATAATGTAAACATTGGAAACGGTACATATTGGGAAAAGAATTCACAACCACAAACCATTTCCGTAATCGTAACCCAGAAAAAATTGCAGCAGGAGTGGCATTGAAAATTATAATATACATTAAACACTTCCACTGAACTTCAAGCATAAGAAAGAAAGTGCCAATCCAATAGCCAATTGTTTGAATAGATCTCCATTCGATCTCACTGTGCTTGATATGTGTGGGCATACAACCAGCACTTGGCCAGAATTGTATCACACAAATTTAGACATTGAAAAAATCTATCAAACATTGAGCATTAGCAGGTCAAGTTTAGATTACTACTTGCAAGATGGAATCTTGTATCACCTCGAACACTTGTGCATATCATCTGAAGCTGAGTATCAAAAATTGATATGGGAACTACATTTTAGCAAGGTTGCATGTCACTTTGGTGTTGAAAAGACTAGCAGTATTAAGAAAGTATTTATTTTTGCCACATTTTAGTCAGATGTTACAAAATACATCAGTTCCTGTTCCGCATGTGCCACATTCCAAGCCAACCAACAAAACACAAGGAATGTATTCTCCTTTGCTGGTACCAAATAGAGCTTGGGAATTAGTTTCCATATATTTTCTATCAAGTTTGCCTACTGCCAGGCATGGTATGATAGTGTTTTGTAGCAGTAGATAGATTTTCTAAGATGGAAACTCTTGCACCATTTCAAAAGCCTATTTCAGCTCAAGTTACAACCAAGCTATTCTTTTGAAAGGTATGGGTTCATTTTGAATTTCCATCAATCATTGTATTTGAAAGAGATACCCGGTTCTTGTGTAAATATTGGAAAGCAATTTGTTTAGTAATGGACATAAAGCTGACGGTCTACAATGTTATCCTTAGATTGACGGACTAAGTGTTGATTAGGATGATTGTACATCTGAAAATGTACAATCTGAAGCATAATGGTTCTTAGGATAAAAGTATACAAAACAGCTCTTCACAACCCTTTTCAAGTGCGTTTGGATTTCAAACATCTGGTACTGATTGATGTAGCTTATCCTATTCTGCCAACAACAGAAACTTATTCGACATGTAAAGAAGTTGACAAATCAACCAAGTTTGCAGAACACATTCTGTGGATTTAGCAACACGTGCAAACCATCCTACAGAAGACCGATGCTAATTATAAATAGCCTCATGATTGCTATCGAACACTGCATGCCTTGAAGGTTGGTGATCAAGTGTGGATGGCTTAATTTTCAGAAGGAAAGAATCACATGACCCTACCCCAAGATCAAATAACATGTTTGAGGTAAACCTTTCATCTCACCCTTGTCTACATCTAGTTGTCAATGCAAAATTCTTGCATCCATACTTTCCACCTTTGTTGGATCCACTAGACACAACAAAATAATTCTAGCCAATAGAGTTCTGATTGCAGTATGGCAGTAGAAATGGGTCAAGTTATAGATGCAGAAATGAGGAAATCACACTTAACAAAATCATCAAACATGGTTAGATGCCTTGCCATGGAAATGTTATGCCAAAGTACAAGTTGCAAAATACTGTGAACATTTACTTTTTAAACTTAATGCAACGGGGCCCATTTCTTCTATAGGAGGGGCAAGGTATTTAGGAGGATGTTAGGATTTGATTATGGTGCACCAACTTATTATATCATCCAATGTTGTCCGGCAACCACTATTATCTTTCCCATATCATCAACCACTTGTGGACATTGGTGCACAGTGCACCCCCTAATTCTCATTCCTACTTGATGTTTGGATGGCAACTATCCTTGCAAAGACGAAGATTCTCATCATTTGTTGACTCTGGAAAATGATAACTCATCCTGGAAGATGACTGAAGAATGATGGCACATCTTGTAACTATGTAATGTCCCCCTTTCTAGATTAAAATAATTAATAATATTATTTAAGTTGGGCTTAATCATTTCTAATCTTTTGGGCAACTTAATAATAGTATTATTATTAAAATAAAAAGTATTCATAAATACTTTAAAGTAAACTTAATCAGATGACTAAGTGGCCAAAAAGTAATGTTGGCAAGTTATGTTTTATCATAAAAATAAAGTAAGTTTGGAGTTTGAGTGGAAAAGGTATAAAAAGAAGTGGAGATTTCTAATTTTGGCATCTATGTCATTTTTATAAATCAAAATTATGAGTTTGAGCAGCTTGCTTGACTTTCAACTTTAGAAGACGAAACCCTTCTTTGGTATTCTGAAGTTGAGGACGAACACCTTCAACCTTCAGTAGGGTGACTTCATTTCAGAGGTCATATTGGGTAAAATTGAGCAGTTTGTGGTGTCTAGCTACCATTCCAGGTTGAACACGACAGTGGGACAACAGTTGAAAGGGTGGCACAACAACTTTTGGGGTAGCAAACCTTGTTTGGAGCTCTAGCAAGCACAATGACCTGATTTGGTTACCTCTCCTAAGGCAACAAACCCTTGGGGGGTTTCAAAGTGCAACTTTGAGGCAATTTGGTTGCCTATTTTGATGTTTGATTACACATTCATACAACGTATATTTTTTGTAATTTCCGGCTATATATTTGGTTCAAAAATTCAGATTTTGAGGTATTTTGTATGGTTGTACTCTTAATTTTTGCAAGGGTTTGTGGCAATTAAATATTGAATTCTAATCTAAAATAAGTGTTTGTAGAATTATGAAATTTTATGTGGTTAGGGTTTGATAAAAAAAATCAGAATTTGTATTTTATTTCAAAGGTTTACAGCGATTTTCAAAATTGTTAAAAGGGGACATTTCAATGGTATTAGAGCTTGTTTCTTGCCAGCGTGTGATTCAAAAAGAGGATAAATTAGTAGTCAAATTTTTTGATGATGCTAGGTTTGAGAGGTTTGCCCAAGGGCAAGAGAGATTGGCTAATATGATGGCACGACTAATCCATACCATGCAAAATCTGAGTGGTGAAAGAAGCTCTTCAAGGGCAAACAATAAATTCAGCAACCAAGGACCATGAGTGATTCTTTGTTTAAGTCATTCTGGCCTACTTTCATTCCAAGAAAAGAAACCATTCCGGTGATGAAAAATCAGCCTTCTATAGTTGATGACATTGTTGCCAGCTATGTCGAGTATAGAGCCCTTCCAATTGATATCCGGGAAGAACTATCACTCACCCACGTCATGTAATTTGAAAAAAAATCGAGTTGGAATTGGATCAAGGTCTAAACCACGAGCTACACAAGGAGACTTGCAATATGCTTTGAGAAAGGAAGATTTTTTTTTCCAAATTGTAATGGCGGAGCATGAAGAAATATCAGGGTTGCAAGGAAGGGAGAGGGGGCACTTATCATACAAAGGGAGTGTGGAAAAAATGTTCCAGCCCAAGAGGAAGAGATTTATGTGCTTTTGATGAGGAAAGAGATAGAAACAAAAGTGGATCCTAGCGTTGAAAGGAAATTAGCTACATTGTAGGCAAGTATAAAAGATGTGATAAGGAACGAAGAAAGATGTGATGAATGGTGGAGCAAAACTAAGGGAGCTAAGTTGATAGCGACTCAAGCAAAATAACACCTTCAAAAAATTAGGGGAAAGAATTCTCCAATTGTTAGGATAGAACATGTAGAGAAATCAGTTTAAAAGGATTTGGAAATGAATTTTTGGTTAATGCCAAATTTCCAAGCGTTCAATATAGTAGAGTTGATAAAAATCTCTCCAAGGCATTAAAAAAAGAAAAGCCTTTGGATCAGAGCTATGACAACCAAGAATATGGAATGAATGTCACCAATTGAGAAGGTTATTAGGTGGAGTTCTCGGAAAACTTTTTTGGGAGGCATGCACATGAAATACGGGCTTCACGAGTCACAAATGTTGGTTTCCATCTTGTTGGAATTTTCAAATCAGACCACTATTAGATCTTTGTTGGTATTAGAGGTGTTGAGGGCATCTCAACAACTTCTAAATCGGCAAAAGAAGGTGAACAATTTGGTGACAACCTAAGGTATGACAAGGATGATCATATTTCAGATTTATTGCTTTCTACTGTCATTGCATGAAGCTTGTCATCATGGGCAACATGTTAAAAATGGTGATAAGATGAACACGTTGAGTAGCAAGGGGCACATAGATCCTTTCATACAAGTTCCAAAAGGTGTGTGCATAAAAGAGTGGGATCTGGGTGTTCATTTGAGTTACAAGGGTGATCACTCCTTGGAACCAAGTTCATCACTTGAAGACAAGGCTATGGAGAAAGTCATTATTGCCTAGACAATGAGATATTGGATGTGGGAAGGTGGTAAGTACAATAGATGTTATTTGGTTGTTGTTCAAGGTCCTATGACTCAACAATGCATGGTTTTGTTGGAGTCAAGCTACATACAAAATTTTCACCCCTGGATGTGTGAAAGAGAAGTCAAGGAGGATAAGTGTCCACAAAATGGCTTCACCATTCTAGATTGTAGCCCTGTTGTTATCCACATTTCCAGCTTGCCTAACATTTTGTTGGCAAACATACTAGTGGTTCCTAGTAGAAAGTTGAGTCTTTTTTAGTTTGTTGTTGCTGTTGAAATATTTTTAGTCAGTGTGGTTGTTTCCAACCTCTAGATTACTGCCATTGATGTATTTTATGAAAGATTTTCAGTATGGCATCTGATGTACCATTCTTTCGTTTATTGCCAGTGACAATTCCATTCCCTTTTACCCTTTTATGACAGCTATAAAAGGATTTTTAGTCACATGGTAGAAGAATTTTCAGTCTGTTGAGGTATGTACAACTAGTGCAAATTGGTTTCCATCCACTACAAATCTGATTTTGTGGAAGATTATGCAATGCTACAACGATGCTTGGAGCAGCATGAATGGACCTTTGAAAGTCCATCATATGAGGAAAATGCAAGCCATGGAAGATAGTTTGGCAACATATTAATGAGGCATGAGGAAGTGGTTGAAGAAGTGATGTTGGAAGCTCTTGATTTCCCTAATGTGTGTGTTCTATGTGCAAGTCCAACAATGGAGAATATAGAAAATAAAATGGATGAGTGTGGTTCAAACCATTATGCTCATAGGTATGAGAAGTGAAGTGAAGAAGTAAAAGATGATAGTATGGCAGCAGTAGTTGAAGAGATAATTGATGAGGATATGATAGCAGTAAAGAATGGTCTCCAAGTCATCATGGAGACAAGAGAGAGTGGGAAAGTGATTGTACAAGGATGTTCCCAAAAAGACATGCAAGAGGAAGTCCAATTGTAGCAGCCAGGAGACATAAAGGATGTTTAGGCAAAGCCATTGCCTCCATTTGAGAAGTGGTTGTTTCTTGACCACAACTATCTCCAATTCTTGGTAGATCAGGTATATGAGGTTATAACAGTTTATACATCTTTGGAGAATGCAATATGAAGTGTAATCACCCTAGAAGGGAGGTAGAGAGTATGAAGGAGAAAGAAGACAAAGAAGAGATAGAGCCACTGAGTTTGTTATCATCTCAAATTAATAATGAAGAGTATGGGGTTGCAGCTGGTGCTAATGGGATGGAGGAAATGCTTCTCCAAGTATTAGAAGCACATGGTGACGAATATGGAAACAATGATGAGGTGATATCATCATATGACAGTGGAAGCATACCGAGGATAGCTTTGGGCCTAATTGCCAGCACTAATGTTGTTGTCATCAGTATTATCAGCCATCACATCACTACATGGGCATTCACACAAGTGATTTTTCAGGGTTTTCCAGTCACAAGAAAGAGTATTTTCTAGTTGGTAATGATTAATGGAGAGCTTTCAATCCCTGTATGGCTACTTGCTGTCTCTACATCGATCACGTTACTGAATTTTGCATGGGTTTGTCATATTCATAGCTGTTACATCATTTCTATATTGTTGGTCTTAATATTTACAATCATAAACAACTGTACATTTATGCAATTTGAGAGGGTTTCCTTGCATGGTAATGTTAGTGGAGGGGTCATATTATGGAAGAAAATCATCCCAGCCATCTTGGTGCTGATTTGGATGGAATTCCAAGTGACTTGTGGCTGTTATGCCTTGTTTTCAGCTCACATGCAAGTTGTGTTGTGCCATGAATTGGAGGGATCAGCCCGGAGTAACATTATGGGACATTATGGGACCCATTGGAGCTCAAGGCCATAGTCATGAAACAAGTGTTTGGAATCCGTCATCATATGAGAAGAGCAGATGGGTACAATAGAAACACAGTGGTGAGTCCTTGGGGCAGCCTTTGGCCTTAAGGAAATGTATGGAAGATGTTCTCATACCACGGATAAAAGACTTCATTGAAGGGGAGCATATAGATGTGGGTAATGGATGGAGTAGACTCCATGATAATTGTTGGCAGAGGTTTTAACACTTGACAACTATGGGACAACAACAACATAATGGGGAGAGCATATGACAACTTTCGGTCTTGTGGGAGTTTGTAGGTGCCTTGAGACAACAACAAATTTTGGAGGATCATCTTGTGGATGAATTGCATTCATTATCCATTTGGGATATCAGAGATATATCACATTATGTTTTTTGGTAGAAGTTATCCCACTTGATAGGGATAGGGTTTAGGTTCTATGGGCGCTATAGCATGACCTATCACTTTGGCATAGTGATACTTGAGTTTAGGAGGTTGCAATTATTTGAGGGCAAGCAATTTTGTGAAGGGTGGATTGTAATGTTCCATTTTTTAGATTAAAATAATTGATAATATTATTTAAGTTGGGCCTGGTCATTTCTACTCTTTTGGACAACTTAAATAATATTAAAATAAAAAGTATTCTTAAATACTTTAAAGTAAACTTACTAATATGACTAAGTTAAATTAAACTTAATAATATGACTAAATGGCCAAAAAGTAATGTCAGCAACTTATGTTTATTATAAAAATAAAGTAAGTTTGGATTTTGAGTGGAAAAGGTATAAAAGGAAGTGGAGATTTCTAATTTTGGCATCGATGTCATTTTTATAAATCAAAATTATGAGTTTGAGCAGCTTGCTTGATTTTCAATCTTAGAATATGAAACCCTTCTTTGGTATTCTGAAGTTGAGGACAAAAACCTTCAACCTTCAGTGGAGTGACTTCATTTTAGGGGTCATATTGGACAAATTGAGCAGTTTATGGCATCTAGCTACCATTCTAGGTGGAACGCAGTAGTGGGACAGCAGTTGAAATAGTTGCACAACAGTTTTTGGGGCAATGAACCTTGTTTAGAGCCCCAGCAAGGGCAGCGACCTGATTTGGTGCCCTCTCCTAGGGCAGAGCATCCCTTGGGGGGTTTCAAAGTGCAATTTTGAAGCAATTTGGATGTCTACTTTGATGTTTGATCACACATTCATACAGCTGGTGTTTTTGTTGTAATTTCCAGCTATACATTTGGTTCAAAAATTCAGATTTTGAGGTATTTTGTATGGCTGTACTTATCTTAATTTTTGCAAGGGTTTGTGGCAATTAAATATTGAATTTTGATCTAAAATAAGTGTTTCAAGAATTCTGAAATTTTTTGTGGTTAGTGTTTGATAAAAAAAATCAGAATTTGTATTTTATTTCGAGGGTTTGCATTGATTTACATAATTGCTAAAATCTGCCCTAAAAGGGGCATTTCAAACTGCTTAGCTTTGTCTTCTTCATACACATTTGGTAGAAATATATAATATGGCTATCCAATGAGGGTCGTCGGCCTTCAGTTTAGGGTCAGCCTCGAGTATTTTTAGTTATACATCTGACATCTTGGATCTTGTACAGAAGAGACAGATTTATGAAACAATATAATCTGTTACTACAGTTCCTATATGTTGTTTTGCAGTTTCCTTAACTAATGTGTTTACTTGTTGTCTTTGTCATGGTACTCTGATTATTGTTCACTTGCAAGAGATTGAAACCCTTCATGAGTCACCTTCTATCCTTCATGTAATAAAAATATTTTTTGCAATGTTTGTAAGGCTGTTGGATCCCAATATAAATGTAATATACTACTTACCTAGGTTAGGAGAGTACAAAATCTTGAATTGAATGATTGGGATTGTGTAAATGTAAAAGCCCCAACCCATTAATTAGAGGAATACACAATCTTGTATACTATACTTATGCAACATACAAGAGACGAGATTAAGAGCTTTCCATAATATCTTTACTACAAATTGGGAGATGAAGAATCTTTTATGGGTGGTTGTCCTTTGTTGTCATAATTTCCGAGTGTCTTGTGCTGTCTTTAGAAAATTGGCCCCGGTATACAGTTGTGGCATTTCCCCCTCCCAAAAGAGTCCATTCCCTTGCACCCGGTATAACCTAGTGAGATGTACACCTAATGTTCAACTAGGGAAATAATTGATGGATGGACTTGTATGATTTAATCAAGTGTTGAGACTAGTTCTCTTTTGACTCATTAGGATTCGTATGTCCATGAATCCATGTTTTCTGCCATTCTTTTACATCTTGACTGGCACAAGGTCGTGAGTACTAGTGGATTCAATGTGTTAGTAGATATCAATCTTTGATACTGTGAATAGGTCCTCAAGGCTGAAGACAGTTTCTTTGGCATTGGCAGATGTATGCATCAAAATATGTTGTGCAGATTTCAGAGCTTCTGAAGAGACTTCCTCGTGTGATTCTGTTGCTTTTGAAGACGAATGACTGCTTACGTGCTGTAGAGCATGCCCTGGTATGCCTTTTTTTCTATTTTGTAATCAAAATGAACTTTGCACTGCATTTGTAGGCAGATGGGAGGTATTGTATTATATTTGAATGGAATGCTTATCTATGCATGGCCTTTAACTGTGTGTATTTGAAGTGTCATCTACATGTCCTGCTTACGTTTTGCCTTGTTTGTGAGTGATTACAAAGGTAACAAAGATAGATAGTTTGACGGATTGCTATAGAATTGAATGTAATTGAATATTCACTGAAGATTTTTCCCAAGTGATAGATGTTCAGTTGCAGCTTTCAAAAGGAACAACTAGATTTGTTGTGAAACACAACAATCTTGAATGAATATCTGGAACAAATTGCTGTATTATAATTTTTTTATGGTTTGTTTGAAATAGTGTTTAAATTCTGGGAAATGTGCAAGTGGATTAGAAAGGCATATATGGCATTTGAATGCTAGAAAAAGGTTATTAGGTGCCTGCCCCATTAAGTGTCATTAAAGGAACGTTTCCCAATTTGTAGAAAATTTAATGTTATCTGTTTATGTTCTTTATCCATGGCATGTTTTTCTAGGTGGTTAACATTCGTTTTTGGGCACTCAGGGAGCATCTGTGAACACATACACCATCATTGGGAGGGTGTCATCAGCTGCAGTTGCAGAGATGCAGCTACGTCAAGAGACTTCTATATGGTCAGTCTTGAGCTTTTATGTAATGATGTTGGAAGTGGAAGTTCGTCTTTTTGTCCTACAAGTTGCTGCTTGGCTAATAAATGTTGAAAGATTTTTCAGGCCATTTGGCATAAGTTTATGGTCCGGGGAACAAGTATTGTAGTATAACCATTCAAATTATTTTTTTCAATTTGTGGGGACTTGATTCTTTCCATGAATGCAAGGACCTCCCTGGGTCAATTTTTCTGTAGGTTAAAGGTGTCCCATCTAATTATTTTCTGTTTTTTTTGTTGTCATTTTATGAGTTCCTACAAATTCCGGATGGATATAATGTAAATTTCAACGGAGGAGCACACTTATGCTCCGAATTTTCCATTGAAATATCCTATCCATACAAGTCCCTCGTCATAAGATACAACATGAATGTTTGGATAATTTGGTCCTTAGTTGTTTGACTATAGATTAGCAATGGAAGGCTACATATTAAGGCCTAAATAGGCCTTTAACTATGCACAAGTCCCTAATCCTTAGTAAAGTAACGTTGACAATTCAAGGGGCATACTATAGATTAAGGACAGGCCCTCGTTTATTTCTATAAAATGACCATTTTATTGTTGTAGTTGTCATCAATTAGAGTATAATTAATGTGCACATGTGCACTTAATTGTGAAGAGAATCTCTTTATTCCGTATATATAGATGTTGGGTTTATGCCTTCCACAAGTATTCATGTACAAAATTCTCTCTATTTATTTGTGGGGTGAGTTTACTTAGTTTACGCTCAAGTAGTGAGAGTATATGAGTTGTGGTCGAACTTCTTTATATTTCATATAGTGAGTTTGAGGTGGTGTTCAAAATTATTTGTATTTCATATAGTGAGTTTGAGTTGGTGGTCAAAATTATTTATATTTCATCTAGTGAGAGAGTTTGAGGAGATATTTTCAAAATTATTTATATTTCATTAGTGAGGGTTTGAGGAGATGCGGTCACTCTTTATAATGCATCCAGCAGGATAATAAAATAAACAAGAAGAAACAAACCCAGAAAATGAAAATTATGTGGGAAACAAAAAAGGGGGAAATCTGGGGCCATATCCACTCATCTTTTTATAGAGAAGATGACGTAGGCAGATTTGATTAAGGAAGAAAAAAACAAATAAACGTCGAAGAAATGGAAAAGATGTGACCATAAGAATTTTAGGTAATATCAGCCCTATAAAGAGTAGCAAATGGAAGTGATAAACTTTGAAACAATGAAGGCAATATGAGAGGGGATGTTTCCTTGACTAGATGTTACACATTGTAGGTGGAAAAATGTTCTAAATGAGAAGGCAAATTATTAAATGCATAGAGGAATACTTTAGAAATGGACAAAGTGGTGAAATAAGAGTAAGGAAGAAAAGACAAACTATATAATTGTTGAGAAGTGACCAAAGTAAGAACATCTAGTTACAATTAAGTATTATGGTGATAGAGAACATGAGCACTGAAAGTGAGTATACATCACTAAAAAAATTGAAATAATGAAGGTAACAAAAGAGGGGATATTTCCAAAGCGGGTAAACCTTAAGCTTAGCCATAATATAAATACTCATGCAAGTAGTTGAAGAAGATCATGGTTGAAAATTGAGGCTAAGAACAAGCGTTTGTTGCATGTTTTATATCGATATTGGAATGTCAGATCTAATATTAATGCCAAGATTTGAAGAGATGCATGCTATCACAATTTGGGTCATAAAAAAATGTAAAAAATCTATCCCAATCCTAGTTAGTTTGTGATATAGGATTTATGATATAACTTTGACGTAATGTTTCTAGATGGCAACAACGTTTTATTATACTTCCAAAGGTATCCACATTGCATAAATCTTTGCATCCAACTAATGTCTAACATCGTCTTTGAGTAATGTCAAAGGCCAAGTCCTTGGTAGTAGAAATATTGAGTAAAGTTTTGTTTACTAATGCATTTTAGTTACTATCTATGGCTATGATTGCCCATCTATGCATCTCATCATGGATCAAGTTACGCTTGCTTTGGCCCCTTGACCAATAAATGATTGTTATATGTAGCTATGATCAATGTATTCCTAGTTTGTGCATCTCATTATAACTAAAGTTAAGCATGCAGCATTTGAGGTGCACTTGATTGTTGTCTACTTTTTTGAATTTATTCTGTCTATAAACGTGTTTGGTTCATTGCTCACATGCACCAAGATCATGGTCTTGGAAATGTCCATGTTTGTGTTTGAGAAACATCCATGCATTTTCCCTTTTCAACATCATATTTAGGGAACAAATATAGCATATGTTTAAATAGCTAACAAGTATCCTTTTCAATGCACATGTTTGAGATTAAATACCCCTATATCATAAGTACACATCATCATTATCAACATCTTTTTTTGAGATGAATGTGATTTTTGTACAAACTATTTTATGGGATTTATTTTGTAAGAAATTTACACTAGTTTATGAGTTTTGCTATCAATTGATTCAGTTTTAAGGACTTCTTTTATTAACTTATTTTGATTGTGTTTACCATCACATTAATAATATCTCATTATTAATGGTATTGCCTTTAAAAAATGTTTTAATACTTAAACCATGTAATCTTTATTTTTAATTTTAGTTGCTTGCTATATCTTAAGTGTACTTAATGGTCACCTTCAACACAATGTGCAACAAACTTGGACCATAGATTTAAGATTTGTAAACAATAGTCACACTTAAATGTACAAGGTTACAAAACTTCACCACATGTTGGAGGTTATGGGTTGCCCCATTGTTGTGGGCGAATTTGACCTAGATGACATTCTCGAGAGTGTTCGTGAGTACTACTACTATGCAATCCTTTGACAATCATACTTTAAATAGTTATATTTAAATACTAAATTTACTTTAATTTATAATAACTTTTTGAACTTATAAAAGGAAAGTATTAAAATTAGCCTTAACAAAATTATTATTTTATACTATTTTTAGTTTTGGAATTAAGGTTTAAGATTATGACTTGATGTTGACAAAAAACATATGATTTGAAGGTCAAATTATCGACGAAGCCATGCATAATATCATCTTGAACATTTCCAACCCAATGTTATCTCCATGGTGTTGTGATCTAAAATGGATTAAAAATAGTTGGAGATTGATTGTAGGACTTACTTTAGACCTCCAAAGGCTACATATCATCTCGGGACATGGAAAAATGTAAGTAAATAGACCAATAATCTAGAATCATGTAACATTTGGGACCCCTCTATATAGTAGATATTTTTATTATAGGGGCTTGGGATATGAGCAGATGGGATGGGTAGATAGATGCACAAAGAAATGCTTAAGCACTCCATTTATATATACGTGGAGGCATTAGAGCACCTTTGATCATGGTAGGGTTTATAAAATTTGAGAATGATATTAGGACAAGTTCCTCGACCAATAAATTTGCCATTGTTTTTTTTTTTTGGATATTCGTAAACAAGTGGGTTTTAAAGGATCCAATAACCTTTATAATAAGAAAAGATATAATAGTTTAACTCAAAAAAAAAAAATTGACAAAAGATAAACACCTAAGAAGTTGCAAGACTTCTATCAAAAACATAGAACAACACCAAAACAAAACTCTAAAGACTTATCAAAGACTAAACAAATGAGTCCTTGGAAACAAAATAGTCTACTAATGCTTCGGGCATAGCTTCCTTTTTAGTTTTCGTGGTGTCTTTGCCCAAATATACCTTGTCTACAACTTTCTTAAGACATCCTCTGGTCTCTTTGTTCATCCCCTTGTTACTCTCCTCCTTGTCCCTCTTCCTTGAGTTGGCCTCCATTCCTTTTCTCACGTTCTTTCCACCCTTTGAAGTGGCTAGGGTGAGTTTTCTTTGTTCCTCTTCCTTTTTGATTTTGGCATATTCCAATTCTAGAGCCTCCTCTAATGTTGGGGTGAGCATACCAATGGAGTGCTTCCATACACCACCCCCACACTTACCTAACTTAGTGGTTTGAAGCTTTGACAAATCCTCCTTGATTCCTCTAGCTTCAACTTTCAACTCCTTCCATGTGCCAAATTGTTGAATCATCATTACCTCTAGGCTAAAGATCCTAACCTCCAATTCTTTTGCCTTGAGGTTCTTGGATAGTGGAGGTTCCTTAGCCTCCCCACTCCCTCCAACCGCCCAGGCTTGAACCCCTTTCTTTAAACTGTTCGCCTTGCCTTTGTCAACATCCCTAGCAAGGGAGTCCCCTAAATCATTTCGAGGGGGAGTAGGCCTCAACTTTGTAGTCTTAGGAGTAGCCTTCTCCTTACCTACACTTACTATCCCCTTCCCGTTTTGCTTAGCCCACTACTTGGCCATTTGCTTGAGAGTGACGTCTTGCCTGTCTGAATCTTTCTCTGAAACCTTCACATTCTCCTTCGAAGACTTGGTTCGTTTGCCCTTCCTAGGCTTCTCAAATATATTTTTCTCTAATGGGTATTTCATCTTGACAATAAGATATATTATAGCCCAATGAATAATTTCCTCTGATAAATTTGACTGGAAGGCTAACTCAAAATTTTCTAGTTACCTAAGTAATTCATCAGGCAAGCTGACCATGTTTTGCCCCTTGAAATGATTTAATAACACAAACTTATGAGAATAGAGAAATCTAGACTTCCCCTCTAGCGTAAGATATTTCATAATCTACAATTGTATTGACAAAGCATAAATCAATAATTTTCTACCAGATTTGGACTAAAGTTTAGCAACACATTCTTTGGTTGGTAACCCTATCAAGATGATTGTTTACTACATTTAGGCGTGGTCAATTTATCATGCCTAAAATTTTGCATTATTGGAATTCACACCAAAAATTGACCTTTAAAAAAAATGAATGAACAACACAACTTGTACAATTTACATATGATGCATGTAATGCGTTGCGACAACAATTAACAACTATCATTTCACAAGAACGTTTCACAACTAGATTTGCACCAAAAAAATCCTTGTTTTAAACTTAAACAAGGATCATTGAAAGAGAGTTTTAAACCTAATTTGAGGATTGATGAAATTGCAACCCTAATCTAGCCTAAGAGCTAGATCCGATGGCCTAACTCAACATGACAACTTACATATCTGCTCCTCAAAATCATGGTCAAATGTACTCCAAAAGAACTAGAGAACTGTTTCTTCACAATACACCAATATTGACAAGGGTTGGTGTTATAAGCCAACAAGAAAAGAACAAACATAACACTAACGAGCTTTTATAAGTTCTAGATGCTTGCCAAATAAGACTAGCGACGCTCATAACAATCTCTATCACCTTGAATTATTAAGGTGCAAACATATACACAAGGGTACTAATATGCTAGTGCGCAAGCGATAAGATAAGGACAACCACATTCCTTTAACTACAAAGAAATGTCTCAACAAACCTCACAATAAAACAACGTGCATTTAACACGCATTTGTTAAGACAATAATATCTATCATTATTCCCACGCAAGAGAAGGCCCAAAACATTACATCCCAATGTAAAACTTGCTAGCAACCCATGCATCACTTCTATACCTCAACATGCATTAACCATGATAAGGATTATCAATAATGCATTCAAATGAAGTTCCATGAATAATTCTTATGTTAGCATGAAATATACAAGCCCATGGTTTATCCAACAAAAAGGTTTCGTTAATGCATGGACCAAAACGGGTTGCAAATTACTCTTTGATAGTAACGCCATTTTGAGAGACTAAAAAAAGTCCATAGATGATGCGTACTTTTTATCTTGTCCATTATAGTTCATTCCTAAATAGAAGTATCATTAATTAAATAGACCATCGTAGACATTCTACAAAGAGATAACTCCTGAAAAAAAAGGTATTACCATTACTAAGACACACTAGTTATCACAACACCCCCACACAAGCAACAAGCTAAAACTATGAGTATTACGTCCACTACTATAGTTAAGTAAAACATAATCCTCAATTACTTAATTTATAGTCGCTATTATGCACCTCTAACCTTTAATCTGACTACGGTATCACAATCGTCTATCTTTGGTGGACAATACAACAAGATTGATTTTACACAAATAAAATCTTTTCAAACCAAATTATCTTTCTAGATATGCGGGATACTACCTTTACACAATCCAAATCGACACTAGCGATATTTGAACATGAATTAATAGGACTAGCGTTGGCTCCAAGCAAGTCCCAGGACACTGAAAGAAATTACAATTCTATATTTACTTGCCAAAAATGGTACAAGAAAAAGTTTCGTAAGCAAAATGTTCTTTCTCAAATCGATCTTCATTTGCAAGATAGCCATTTGCAAGATAGTCCAATAGATGATCGTGAGGCAAATATTGCTTTAAAAAAAATTGACGGCCACCCTTATAGATTAAATGAGTAGTTGCATTGACTTCCAAACAATGTTTCATCATGTAAGAGGTTTAAAGCTTGAATAAATAGTTTGCTAAAAGTTCAAACAAAAACAACGTTTTTGACCATATTTACTCAAACAAATTAATTTTACTATATTTGCATAGTGAAGGCACGAGTTAGATTGATAAATAAAATTTTCAATTATTAACATTTTGAGGTTTGCTTGGAATAATTATGTCGTTTTTTCCATTGGAACAAAACACATAGATGTTTGGCTTTCTAGCTTTCAAAGAGAGCTTTTTATGCATAATTATGATGTTCATTTGTGGTAATTTTCATGCTTGGTGTGATATAAAATACATGGATTAGAATAAATAGCTACTACAAACACTAACTCATAAACATACCAAAAGCATAACATTTAAAGTTGACATGCAATTTAAAATTGCAGTCTGAAATCTGTGTAAAATAATCTGAAACAAATATCTAAAAGTAAACGCTGAAGGGTCCAAAAAGGTCTTCGAAGAAGTCTCTAACCGTAGGACCAAGTGACTGTAACTAATGACTCATAAAAATGGTGCTCTAACAAATCTGATATTATCTGTTCATTGTTATTAATGACCACTAGGAGAGCATACCTTTTGTTTCATCTGAGTCAATGTACAATAGAGGATTAAATCCATACATAACATTAAATGGAAACACACTAATAGAATAATAATAATAATAATAATAATAATAATAATAATAATAATAATAATAATAATAATAATAATAATTATTATTATTATTATTATTGAACCCTATGAAAGGAAGCAAACTACCTCACATGCACATATTATATCTTCTATTACCCTTTTTAACCTTTTTTATTGACTTCCCATCTATGTATTGTCTCTATTGCAAAAAATATTTTGGATCGGGAACCTCTCACTCGCGCAATATTATTTGATAAACCATATTATTAAATAAGTTAATCAATTAAATCTATGATTCAAGTGTATGTCTTTCTGCACTGTCATTTTATCAGGTATGAATGTCTAAAAAGCTCGATGAACTAGAAAAGCTAATGACACAGTTCCTAAACTATAGGATCCTACTTCTATGCCAAATAGATTCTGTTGTGTTGATACCATTCTGCACAACTGTCCTCTGTCTTATTATGGTTTGATCAATAAAATGTTTGCATAGACACCAGCTCTAAAACGCAAAGAAGTTAAATCTATCCTCATGTTATTTGATTGGAAATGACAATTTTGGCACATAATGGTCTAATTGGGATTGCAAGATGAATCTTAGAAGGAAAATCATTTTTCTTCCCTTATCTTAATTGGTTGTGGTATACTTTTAATAACCTCGCTTAGCTAGCTGAAAAAAGTTGTCACCTACTTTCTCACTGTATATCTCATTACTCAAAGTATAGTCACTAAATTATATTTATTAATAATATTCATTTTAGCATACAATAGGCTATGGAAGAATAGTACAAAATTATATGCAGGGGTTGAATACTTTACACATAAATAAGTATATGTTTGGATTATAATTGGCATAAATGTAATTATTGCACACAATATGAGACATTTAGGCACAATTAAGACCCTGGTTTAGGAAAATATAGAGGTTTGTTACCCTTATACCAATAATAGTAAACAACATCAACTTCAAAGGTAATACTAAAGTACTAAATAAATGCATAAACAATTAAATAAGCATAAAAATGATTTGTAAAGATAAAAATAGTTCAAAGAAGGTAATTCATTCATTAGCTTCAACTACAAATCCAATCATATAAAAAAATATTATATAGTATTATATTGCTTGTAGCTCATTTGAATGAACTAAAATAGAAATGACTGAATCGAGTTGTTTGGTGTGAGCTCTAGTTTCTTGTTCAACAAATAGTAGGATATTTCATATGGTTTAGAGATCTCTCCTTGAACCAAAGCCTATCAATTTTTTAGTTCTTACTTTATTAGGGATTAGCTTAACATTCACTATAGTGGCAGCGAAGAAGAATTGCTATTAATCTTTTTTTGGCATCTCTATATGGCCAAACAATTTCTACCCTTTTGCTCTCAAATTGATGTAGTTATTTTTTTAAAATATCAACAATATCTATTTGCATGAACAATTCCCTACTATCCATATTCTCATTTATTTCAATTTTAAATTATAATTGATTCACAATTTCATGGGAAAACCAAAACAAATTGAAAATATATAGTTTTAAGACTTTTCTATGAATACTCTGGTACACGACAAACAATGATAAAAATGTTAAATCATAGTTTAAGAGAAAGAAACACAATCTAGAATATAAACCTAGTTGAATAAGTCATTGCATAGTCTAGGCAATATGGTAAATAGTTTTTGAAAGGTAATAGCAGGCTAGGAAAGTCAATGCACATTCCACATAATTAAAACACAATTGGATAACGAACTAAGTTCTAGAACCATTTTGATATGTGGTCCATTGGTAAAAAGGCGTCTTCCTACTTAGCCATCATTCTGCGGTTCTCACCCTTTCTCCCACCATATGCAAGAATGGCATGCCCCTAATGGATCTTCTCATGACACTATATTGTCTTTAATGATATCTCTTTACTTAAGAATTATAGTTCACTTAAATTGCAAAAGATATCATCTCCCAAGCAATTTTTTTTAGATTGTCAAAGGTGTATGAGACATCAATATTTTTGCTAGTGAGCATAAGTAAGAGCATGCACATGCCAAGTTTAAACTTGGTTTGTATCATTGGATGATAATTTTTAAAGAGGGGAGATGGAGGACTGCTAATACACACCATTTGATTTCCAAAGCTTATAAGCTATTAATCATTATAACAACACAAAAAAGATGGTATATATAATTACAATGTAAAATATACTTAACAATAATTACAAACCTGAGAAGTTGCCAACACATAATAAACACTCTACCCAAATGGTTTTGTTACTCAGTGACCAAAATCAACACATTTAATTATTAGTCAAGATTATTTATTATCTTAATGGCATGGTCAAAGTGCCAAATATCTTCAACAATCCCATTAAAAACTAATGTTAAAGGATTTCAGGTACCATATTTTTGTTGGTTACCAAAAGTTAAATCCAAAAATTGATGGTGTTTTAAAATACAACCCCCAATATTATTGCAACAAGGGTCTTGCTATTCGCATAAGTGTAAATATTTGAACGATAAATGACTAGTTTGTATGATACTTTGTAATAACAAACATATTTTAATATATTCAATCTTAGTTCTATACGCCAAGGAAAAGAAGCAAAGTTTAAATTAATATTATCTCCTTTAATTTTTCTTCCTTCTGAAAAACATTAAATTAGTATTAGAAAGACAAAGTAGAATGGATAGCCATCAACAAATAAAATCATGAAAGGCAAGGTTGGTCACCACAACTAACAGATTAAGGACAAGTAAAATCAATCTAGCTATGATACTATCTTGATTTCAAATTCAATGAATTCTAAAAATATTGTGGGTTAAATTAATACCCAACAAGATAGATTCGAATACCTAACTCACGATGGCCAAACAATGTAACACTAACAAAACACGTGCATAAGGAAGTCAAAAATGTATCCATCTCCAGGATAGCTAAATGATCGACGAGTGGTCTACAACACTAAGGGAGGGTTGTTACACAAATAGAATCATGTGATACGGGTGTTTCGGTTACATGTTTGATTCCACATTTTAGACCCATCTTGATACTTGATTCATCACGTGTGTGCATATTGTTAGTCCCTCTATATTTCAAGGTTTCCTTTTGGCGATATTAGGACAAACACAACATGTTGGAGAGGTTGATCATATAAAGATATATAATGAAGAGAGTAAGGCATTGCAATATATTAGGAAGAGAAACCACAATGCTTTTTTGGCTCCATTGTAGCGGTTTTTTTTGGGTATATTACTCGGTAAATGCATGGCCTTATTTATTTAATTTTTTTTTATGGGTCTCTCCATTATAAGCACAATGTTAAATTGATGTGGGATGTTTATTATATCATCGTTATTTTAATTCCATTTGTTGTAGCTTGAGTTTGTAATAATTGGAGCTTATCTTCAGTAGTTTTATTTCACATTCAAGCATAGACCTTGATGTTTCCTTGGGCTCTTGAATGCATATGTTTCTACACGAGCTACCTATAGTTCAATTTATTTTCCCACATTGTGATGTTGTAATACCCCTTGTGTTGAACCTCTGAACCCTAGTCATCTTGATACGTCATATGTGGTGACCATTTAGATGTGTATAAAATTCGATGTGAGATATTTGATGTTATTCAGATTGTATTATTTCATATTATATGTTTCAATATATTCTGTGGACTCGATGGATATGTATTGGACTATATGGGATTATGACTATGTACCTTGGTTTTCTAGTTTGGTAGACTTTAATTGTATGCGTGATTACTTAACATGATTGTCTTGAGTGGATGTATGTTTTATTTAGATATTAATATTGAATAACATGATAATTTATTTTACAACTTACAGTTGATGAGATTGGACTAACCAATGATTATGATTTGGTTTTGTCACACACACACATACACTTGCTCATATTGTTTAGATATCAATTATTTTCTTGGATTTATTTAATGTTTACATTGAGTGTGCAGATTACAGGGGCCCAAAGGTGGGATTACAAGGGACTTAGACATGTCTCAACATACTGTATGCACACATTGGACCCTTTCCAAACTTTGAAACCTTGCAACCTTTATTTTGAAAAATTTTAAATTTATTATATTGTACTCCTTTTATTTTCTCTTTTTATCATTTGAATTGTGATGGTTTAGCCTAAACATTTTTTAATCTAATCAATCTAAAACTTAAATTAACCCTCTAAGAGGTTTAACTAATCTAGACGTGGGTTGGGTTGACCCACAAACCCAACATTTGTGTGCAATTTGGAAATTGTCCCTTCAACCACCTTTTTCTTTGAGTGTTTGACAAATAAACCTTGTCTTATAAGTTATTTTTAGGCCCATATCTATACCCATTGGGTATGTGGGGTTTTTAAGAACCTTTGACCACTTTTTTATCACAATAAGACCCTTATTTATGGTTTAGATTTTTCTCCTATAAGCAACCCTTATATTTTGTACAAATAAGTTGTATTTTATAGCTCACATGGGTAGTGTAGTTAGTTAAGGGCTTTGGGTTTGTCCATATAAGTCTTGAGGTTGATTCTCATTCCCTGAATTTTCAACGTTTTTCGGCGCGTGTGGGATCCATCGACAACGCTTTGAGGATTAGTCTCAGCTCCACTTGCCCCAATGAAGGTCGTTGGGTGGAGTCACAATGCCCCAATTGAGATCGGGGATACCTCTGGGTTAAAAAAGAAAAAAAAAGTTGTATTTTATATTTAAGTGGAAGAAATACCTATGTGAGTGTGTAAGGATATTTATGAGACTTGTAAGAGGAATTATGAAGGGTAGTTTCATCCTTGAGACAGGGATTGCCATATGTCATCCTTCTATTAGTCATTTTTTGTAGTCTTTCTTTTTACGGAACTTCTTTTGAACTTTGGGCTTTTCATGCATCTTGAATTTTGGATTTTGGAGGAAAAGCTTAAAGAAAATTTAGAAACTTGGAGGAAGGCTTGGAAGATTGTCAAGGAAATCTTTATTTTTTGAGGTAGGTCATTTTATTATTTTTATTTTCAAAATCTTATTTTTTACATGGCTTTGAATTCTTGTTTTAAGATTTTTTTTCTTTTGATATGTTACTATTTTATTGTTGTCTTTTTTAATTGTTCTATGCATGTGGGTATGGGAATTTGCGGAGCACCTTTATGCCACCCATGTGGGGATTGGCATAAGTGCTAGTAATTGGAGAATGAGGGAGTGAAGTCTTACTTTTTGCTTGTTGGATAAACCCAAATCTTGCCTTGAAGGCACAATTCCATCTATAAAAAGTGGAACTTTTGATTTGGCTTTGAAAAGCCTTTATGAATCTTTATGGAAAAGAAATAAGTACCTTCCACTCTTCCCATAGTGAAGTCTTGGAGACTTCTTTGTGTTTTATTTCCTTTTGTGTTTGGAATCTTATTTTATTTGTTTGCTTCTTGGTAACCACAACCTTGGTCTTATTGAACCTTGTAGCCTTGTGCTTGTGTTGAGGCATGCCTATTTCCCTTGGTCTTGGGGGAGGCTATACATGAGCCTCACTTGATGAGGAAGACATGTAATGATGCCTATATGATGGGCAGTCAAGCACCCTCCCTTGGTCTACTATGGAGCCTTGTGAGTGGATTGGGAGTGATTTACTTGTGTGTAGGTTTTCCACTTGGATCTTGAAGCGTGATGTATTAGCACTTTTTTCATTCTTATGGGTTCTTTTTTAACTTTTAAAATTTTTCAGATTTTTGTAAGAGCTCTTTCTATGATGGGTCTTGTTGTAGAGTGAGATTGTGAAAAAAATTTGCAATGGCTAGTAGTCTTATGTTCCTAAATAGGCTCTTGAAATGGTTGTAAGGGGAGACAATGCTTTTAGTTCATGTTGTTTTAAGATTCTTCCTTTTTACTTTGCTATAAGCTTGTAGTATCCTTTTAAGGGATCTTCTACTTTACTTGTTTAAGTCACTCTTCATGTTTTAATGACTTGTTTTGAAGTTAGTTGGTTGTTGTAAATTTTGGAAAGGCTTGCAGCATTGTTATCTCTCTAACGATGTCTTGTAAATGGATTGTAAGTGATACAATATTTTTTAGCCTTGTTGATTTAGACCCACTTATTTGAAAGGATTGTACTTTATATTTTAAGTGTGTATTCATCTCTTGTGAAGGATTGCTTATAATTTTATTATTCTTCACTCCCTTCATAAAATGAACAATTATTTATAGTTGAAAATATTGTTAATGAAATTTGAATGAGAAGATTACCTTCTTTTGCATCTAGATGGGATTATCTAATTATGGATAATAGTTTTAGGTAGTACTTAGAAATATATATCTTTTAATCTTCTAGAAAACTTGGATTAAATGGTTGTTTTGATATGAAATGACTCATTTCCTTTTTTATTTAAATGGAGAGATAAATCTTTAGTTGTATTTGAGTATGACATAAATGTTTTAAGTAGTTATTCAACCATTTATAGTTTATATTGAGTAAATAAATTCTATATTTTAAATTTTATTATCTCCATTAATACACTCCATTTAGCGAAAATTTAGTATTAGTAATATAATTTGCTTAATTATGAAATTATTAACAACCAATTTAGAGAGCTATTGATTAAATTTACTCACCTCTTTTGTTATTAAAAAAAATATATTTGTACAAGAATTAGTATATCTATTCTATTGATAGTTAGATTTTATCAATAATTTGAATGAGCAAAATAAAATGATCATATTTTTCTTAGTTTGGCTAATATGATTAAGGGAAAAGAAATAAATTATTCACTTTCCATTTCTTAAAAAAAATGATAATAATAAATTTGATAAGTTTGTAATTTTTTGAAATATAAAATACATATATTTATTTACAAATATAAATAAATATATAAATAATAATAAACAAATTAATATTAAATTATTTATATATTTTTATTTATTCAAATTTAAAGGATCTTGTTTTTTTAAAATAAAATAGAAATGATTATGCGTTTGTTGTAAAATAAAATATAATAATATTAACCAAATGAAAATAAATAAAAAATAAAAAAATACATTATAAGAATATATATATATATATATATATATATATATATATATATATATATATATATATATATATACAATTAATATATTAAAAAAATAATGAAATTAAATTTGTTTTAAAAAAAATTAAATAATAATGTGTTTTTATTTAATAAAATAAAATGATGAGGGAGGCGTGGATTGTTGAGCCGACCCCCATCCCTCCCAAATATGTGAGGGGAAAGGGCTCGTCTAGCAGATCGACCCACCCCCTGGACAAAGGGCCAAGGCCGTCGCCCCTCCCTGATGGCAAGATCGAAGGCCAAAGGTCAATTTGCCTTGGAGGGTAATTAATATATACAAAAAATTATTTATTTTATGTATAAAATTAAAAAAAATAAAATAAAATTCATATATATTTCAAGCAAATAAATACATAAATTTTAATTTTATAATATATATTTTTACAAAAAGTACATATACATAAAAAATTTCTAATTTGTATAACATAATATAATAAAATAGTAAAAAAAACATACACACACATATATACAATAAGTATATATACTTTTAAAGTTTGGATGGACCTTTCTTAATGAAATCCTTCTTGAAACATTTTTCTTCCATTACCTTCAATTTGTAACCTACAACTTGTGAGAGAAAACAAAGTAAAAATGAAAAATGAGTTTGAGAAATAAATTTTATATTGATTATAAAGAAATCTAGGGCAACATTTGAAATCTCGAGACCCTAGAACTTAAATTCATTTAATTCAAAGGTTATGATTTAATCCACCATTTATAAGTGGGAATCATTTTGACTTTTCAATTTTATCTTCTAATGAATTGACTTGTTATGTAGTTTTATATAAATATTTAATTATATCATATGGGTCTCATTTATTTTTTTCTTTTAATTTTTTTAAAAAACTTTATTAAATTATTATACAAAGATAACTTCAAAGTGAATTAGATAACTTAAAGGTTATTTTTTTCTCACTTATCTTATTATAAGGTATTGTTTAATTTAATTTGTTGGGAATGATATTTATTTAATATCTATCAAAACATATTTAATTAACCAATTTTAAAATTTTCAAGTTTATTATATGGTTCTTTAAATGCTTTAATTAAAGATGAAATAAATTTATTAATTTTCAAGGTGATATTATGAATTAGAATTTTATTAAAATAAGGATACATTTATTTGAAGTATTTTGAAATAATGTTTATTAATTGTTTAACAAGATATTTTAAGTAACCAGGTTTACTATGTTGAATTGATTATTTTGTTTGGCGAAACCTTAACAGTAAAGTGAATCTAATTTAACTTAGTGGAGTATGGACTTAGCCTAGTTATGTGAATAATATATAGTCTTAGTAGTAAAAAAAATTGTTAGTGTTTTTGAGGTTTTATTTTAGGAGTTTTGAGCATGACATTTTGATATTAAAGCTAAATTTTAACATTGGGAACTCTGTGATGTTTAGTTGTAACTCTTTATAATTAGTTTTAATTTTGGACCATTGTAGTGTGCGACATGTAAGAAACATGTGTAGTTCCTGCAATGAGAATCATCATGAACCATCACTTGAGCAACTAATGCAAATAAACCAACGAATTCTGTCGACCTTCCAATACTTGGTACACTTATTGGAGGAGAGATTGTCTCAAACTCATAATATACTCGACGGGGGCCCTCCTTGTCATCAATATGCATGAAGACTCATGCAACAACACTAACCAAAGATATGCCAACCATGTTGTATTTGAGTTTGTAGAAATAGGTAGTCATGGGTGTCAGAGAGACACTCTCACTTCCCTTATGAGATGACTTGATCTTATTCTAAGAAATGTGATACCTTGAGGAAAAAGACCAACCGAATTCATGTATGCCATCATGCATGAGGAAGACCAACAAAGATTCTTGGTGCAGGGCTAAGTTGACAATTGGGAATCTCAATCGCTAAAGAACCTTCTTTGGAATCATGCTATTTATGCACGGTTGTGGGCCATTTTGTTAAGAATTACACATGTAAGGCTCAAATGATCTCTGAACCAACAAATGATGGACATGATGGATAGATAAAAAATGATAGTTTTTGAAGAGCATCATGCTTAAGATAATTGGGCACTAGGGGTAGGACCATCAAAACCTTGAGTTGGGTCAAAATTTAAAACCCAAATTTTGTTATACTATTATACTATGCTTCTATAGTCTAATGCTGGTCTCTTGTGGCACAAGGTGCCAAATTTTGTACCCATTGGATTTCACAAAGAATATTAGATTGATGTAATTCTCTCCCCTATTTATGAAAAGTTGTTCATGTTAATGAATTATGTTTGGAAATTCACTTTCCATGCTTTTATCTTAACCTTGAGATAAAACAATAATAAGAATAAAAATAACATACATAAACCTTTAAAAAATATTAATAACCTGAGTGGTAGTATATTCCATGGTTAGGCATGGTCATTATAAGAGTGCACTTTGAGTTGGTAGCATATATGCTAATTAACTAAAGCATGTAGTTTCTCTCCAATTGTGATTATCAAAATTTTGTGGGTGATGAAAATTATGAGATGATTCTTATCTTTATGCATTGACCATTGCATCCTTGTGATAATATGTGTTATGAGAAGTAGCATTCAATAACATATTAGACGCTTATGTCAGGGTTTGCAGAATCTTATTTTCTTCATCTTACTACACCCTGGTTAGGAATGGCGAAGATCAAATATTATAGAATATGACTTGAAAAGTAGTACATTCGATGCATAATTTTATTCTTGAGATGATTACATGGACCCTATTGATAGTTCAGATAATTGTAGAAAATGACAATTTTTAGTGAACATCACTCAAACATATATACAATTTTTCCCTTGGTAGTACTTCGGTTGTATAATTTTAGAGGGTTATGTTTTGACATGGTTATTCTCTACCAACTATGTTATTTGAAAACATATTAGTTACATGAAAATTAGAGATGCAAGCTAATATAGATACATTGGTACTTACAGGGAATTAGAATGCCATGTGCAAAAGTTGTTAACATTCTCACTCATCCATATTAGTTGATACATGTTATGGTGGACCATGTCCCTATGCTGATGATAGTTCGATTCTCTGGATGGCTAGTGTACTATCTTCATATTGATAATGGCAGGTGGACTAGACCTCTATGCCCAATGACGTAGTTCGATTCTCTATGATGGCTAGTGGACCACCAGAAACCCTCTCACCTTATTCCTTCTCCCCTTGGGTAACTTGTCAACTCACATAGTGTTCGTAATGTGATCTATTTTCACCTTATGTTTTGATGAATTTAATTTTAATTTGTTTGAACACCTTATTTTAGTTTGACTTGAAACCAATACTATTTTTCTTGTCTTCAAATAGTTTAATCAATTGATTGGTCATGAAGATTGTTGATTTTTACAATTGAGTTTTTTTTGGGTCACTTGGTCTCATTTTATGGATTTTGCTTTTACATGATCGGTTTGTTTGTATTATATATATATTTTTTTGATGATTGATGGTGTTGGTTTCACATTTGTTCATATGTGCATAACTATTATGATTGTGGTGTGGTGTGGTATGGGGAAAGAGAAGTAACTTGGAATATAGCTAGTGGGTTGAGATGGGAAACTGTCATGCAAGTTCATGATACTATCATTACCATCTGAGTAGATGTGGTGATTATATATATATATATATATATATATATATATATGGTCCTTGCTTGGGGTATGATTCTTATTTGAGAGACCTAGGTAGATGGTTTCGTATACAATGATTGTTTGGTCACTTATGCATATGTTTGTTTCTTTTAGCATGGTTTAGTGTGGTAGAATAGCTCAACATGATTCAATGTGGCTCATTATTGCTCTATATGGTTTTGTCATGTGTGTGTGTGTGTGTGTGTGGGGTTGGGGTATGATTCTTATTTGGGAGACCTAGGTAGATGGTTTTGTATACAATGATTGTTTGGTCACTTATGCATATGTTTGTTTCTTTTGGCAAAGTTTAGTGTGGTAGAATAGTTCAAAATGATTCAATGTGGCTCATTATTGCTCTATGTGGTTATGTCATAGATTATTCTTATGTCACCACATTATAATTTCACCATGGAATGACACCTAGATTTTTCACTATGTTTCATGACAAGATAATATCATTTTTGTACATATTATTGATCAAAATTATACGACAAAATATCTTTTGGCTTTAGTTGGTTTGGGATAGGGTGGATGACAATATGGTAGATTGATATTATGGACATTACCTAAAGGAAATCAATCATAATTATTGATTTAAAAACATTCATAAATGTAACATAATAAAATTTCACAATATTAAAAGATGTGAATAATGTTAAAACTTGAATAAGAGAAAATTTAGTGAATACTTTAATTGGCATAAACACATAAAAAATCTATAATCAAAAATACATCAATTCAAAACACAACTTTATAATCATTATTGCACTTGTCGACTTGAATTGCACATCGAGGACGATGCTTTTATAAGATAGGGATAATGTAATACCCCTTGTGTTGAACCTCTGAATTTTAGTCATCTTGATACATTTGTCATATGTGGTGACCCTTTAGATGTGTAAAAAATTCAACGTAAGATACTTGATTTTATTTTAATTGTATTATTATTTTATATTATACGTTATGCTATATTTTGTGGATTCGATGATTATGTATTAGACTGTATGAGATTATCACTATGTACCTTGGTTAGCCAGTTTAGTAGACCTTAATTAAATGCATGATTACTTAGCATGCTTATCTTTAGTGGATATATGTTTTATTTAAATATTTATGTTTAATAACATGATGATTCATTTTGTGACGTACTTGTATTGACAGTTATATATATGCTTGTTCATATTGTTTAGATATTAATTATTTTCTTGGATGTATTTGATGCTTGCATTGAGTGTGCATATTATAAGGGGTCAAAGACGGGATTATAAGAGACTCAGAGGTGTCTTAATATACCATATGCACACATTGGACCCTTTTCAAACTTTGAAACCTTGCACCCTTCATTTTTAAAATTTTTAAATTTATTATAGTGTGCTCTTTTTATTATTCGAATTGTGATATTTTAACCTAATGTTTTAAAAATATAATCAACTTAAACCTAAATTAACCCTCTAAGAGGTTTAACTAACCTAGATATGGGGTTGGGTTGACCCACAAACCCAACCTTTATGTGCAATATCGAAATTATCCCTTCAACCACCTTTTTTTAAGTGCTTGACAAGTAAACCTTGTCTTACAAGTTCTTTTTGGGCTCATACCTATACCCATTATGTATGTAGGGGTTTTAATTACCTTTGATCACTTTTTAAACATATAAAGGCCCTCATTTATGGTCTAGATTTTTCTCCAAAAAACAACCCTCATTTTTTATACAAATAAGTTGTATTTTATATTTGAGTGGAAAAAATACCCATGTGAGTATATAAGAATATTTATGAGACTTATAAGAGGAATTATGGAGGGTGGTTGCATCCTTGGGATGGGAATGGCCACATGTCACCCTCTTATTAGTCATTGTTTTTGTAGTCTCCTCTTTTTAAAGAGCTTTTTTAAAGATTTTGGATTTTACGGGAAAACCTTGAAGAGAATTTGGAAGCTTGGAGGAAGTCTTGAAAGATTGTCAAAGGAAGCTTTGTTTTTTTAGGTAGGTCATTTTATTAGTTTTAATTGTAAATATTTATGGTTGAATGTTTCTCTCTCTTCTTGCTTCTCTCAAAAAAATCCTTATTTTAAACAAGAATATTTAAGTTTTTTTTTGTAGATGGTTTTTAATCCTTATTTTAAGAGATTTTCTTTTAAATATGTTACCATTTTCTTATTGTCTTCTTTAGTTGTTGTATGCATGTGGGTATGAGAATTTGGGGAGCAACTCTATGCCATCCATGTAGGTATTGGCACAAGTGCTAGTAATTTGAGAATGAATGAGTGGAGTCTTACTATTTGCTTATAGGATAAACCCAAATCTTGCCTTGGATGCACAATTCTATCTATGAAAAGAAATTTTAATTTAGATTTGAAAAACCCTCATGAATATTGATGGAAAAGAAGTACCTTCCACTCTTCCTCATTGTGAGGTCATGGAGACTTTCTTGTATTTTATTTCCTTTTGTGTTTTCAATCTTAATTTTATTTATTTACTTCTTGGTAACCATAACCTTGGTTTTGTTGAACCTTCTATCCCTGTGCATATGTGGTGAGACATGCATCTTTCCCTTGGGCTTAGGGGAGAGTATGCATGAGCCTCACTTGGTGAGAAAGACATGTGATGATGCCTATATGTGTAACGAAACGCTACACCAAAACTTTGAGGCATTAGTGAAATTCGCCCATTAAGATCATAACATCCCACCATGCTTCCGAAGCCCATACTTTGGGCTAGATTTGCACTTGTACCACCAGGATCCCTTGCATGTACGAGCTCCAGAGAAACACTACCATGCCGGTGTAGCCACCCGCTCTATGACTTGAACCAGGGTGGAGGCTCTGATACCACATGTAACGAACTGCGACACCAAAACCTCGAGGTGGTAGTGAAATCTACCCATTAAGATCATAACAATATGATGGGTGGTCAAGCACCTCCTTTGGTCTACAATAAAGTCTTGGGAGTGGATTGAAAGTGATCTACTTGTGTGTAGGTTTTCCACTTGGAGTTTGGAGCTTAGAACTTGATGTCTTGGCACTTTATTTAATTTTATGGATTACTTTTTAACTTGTAAAATTTGTCACATTGTTATAAGAGCTCTTTCCATGATGGCTCTTATTGTAGAGTGAGATTATGAAGAAAATTGTAATGACTACTAGTCTTATGTGTTTAGATAAACTCTTGTAAATGGTCGTAAGGGGAGACAATGCTTTTAGTTCATGTTGTTTTAAGATTCTTCCTCTTTATCTCGCTATAATCTTGTAGCATCCTTTAAAGGGATTTTATACTTGGACTTGCTTAAGTCACTCTTCATGTTTTAATGAGTTCATGCCTTTATGATTCATTATTTTGAAGTTAGTTGGATGTTGTAAATTTTGGAAAGGCTTGTAGCCTTGTTATCTCTCTAATGATGTCTTGTAAATTAATTTGTAAGTGATACAATATTTTTTATCCTTGTTGATTTAGACTAACTGCTTTGAAAGGATTGTACTTTATATTTTAAGAGTGTATTCATTTTTTATGAAGGATTTCTTATAATTTTATTATTCTTCATTGCCTTCATAAAATGAGCAATTGTTTATAGTTGAAAATATTATGAATACAATTCAAATGAGAAGATTACCTTATTTTGCATCTAGATGGAATTATCTAATTATGGATAATAGTTTTATGTACTACTTAAAAATACATATCTTTTACTTTTTTGAAAAACGTGGACTAAATGGTTGTTTTGATATGAAATGATTCCTTCCCTTTTCATTTCTTTAGTAGTATTTGATTATGATAAAATTGTTTTAAGTAGTTACCTAATCATTTTTAGTTTATATCGAGTAAATAGAGTTTATATTGTAAAGTTCATTATCTCCATTAATACACTTCATTTGGGAAAAAAAAAAAGTATTAATAATAGAAACTATTTAATTATAGAATTATTAACAACCATATTAGAAAGCTATTAATTAATTTCACTTCCCTCATATATATATATATATATATATATATATATATATATATATATATATATATATATATATATAAAATTAGCATATATATAAAATTAGCATATCTATTCTATTGATAATTAGATTTTACCAATTATTTAAATGAGAAAAATAACATGATCATAGTTTTATTATTTTAGTTATATGATTAAGGGAAAATAAATAAATTATTCACTTTCCATTTCTTAAAAGAAACCACAATAATCAATTTGATAAGTTTTTAATTTTTTGGAACATAGAATATATATATTTATTTATGAATATAAATAAATATATAAATAGTATTAAATAAATTAATATTAAATTTATTTATATTTAATGGATCTTATTTTTTAAAATAAAATAGAAATAATTATGCATTTGTTACAAAATAAAATATAATAATAATAACCAAATGAAATGAAAATAACAATAAAAAATTGCATTATATAAATAGATATATTAAAAAAATTAAATAAAATAATAATGTATTTTTATATAAAAAATAAAAAATAAAATAAAATGATGAGGAAGGAACCGACCCCCATCCCTCCCAAATATGGGAGGGGAAAGGGCTCGGTGAGTCGACTGACACACTCCCTTGGACAAAGGGCCAAGGTTGTCAACCCTCTGCCAATGTTAAGGCTAAAGGCTGAGGGTCAGCTTAAGACCGACCGACCTTGGAGGGTAATTAGTATATTAAAAAAAATATATTTTGTGTGTAAAAAAATATATTTTGTGTAAAAAAATAAAATAAATAAATAAATAAATAAAATATATATGTATTTCATGCAAATAGATACAAAATTTTTAATTTTATTAATAAAATTTAGATGGGCCTTTGTTGTTGAAATCCTTCTTCTTGAGACATTTCTCTTTTATTACTTTTAATTTGTACCTTGCAATCTATGAGAGAAAACAAAGCAAAAATGAGAAATGGGTTTGAGAAATAAATTTTATATTGGTCATAAAAAATCTAAGATAACATTTGAAATCTCTAGATCTTAGTGCTCATATTCATTTAATCTAAAGGCTATGATTTAATCCACCATTTACAAGTGAGAACCTTTTTTGACTTTTTAATTTCGTATTCTAATGAGTTATTTTATTATAAAATTTTAGATAAATATTTAATTAAATCATATGGGTCTCATTTAATTTTCCTCTTTTAATCTTTTTGAAGATAAGATTTTATTAAATTATTATACAAAGATAACTTAAAAGTGAGTTAGATAAATTAGATAACTTAAATGTTAATTCTTTCTCACCTAAGCTATTATAAGGTGTCATTTAGTTTACTTTGTTGGGAATGATGTTTTTTTAATATTTATCAAAATATATTTAATTAATCAAGTTTAAAATTATCAAATTTATTATTTGATTATTTAAATTAATTTATTATTTTTGAGGTGATATTAAGTATTAACCAAATTAAAATTATTAAAATAAATATACATTTATTTGACATATTTTGAAATAACATTTATTAATTATCTAACGAAACATTTTAAGTAACCAAGTTTATGATGTCGAATTAATTATTTTATTATTTGGTGAAATCTTAGTGGTAAAGCGAAACTAGTTTAACTTAGTGATGTATGGACTTAGCCTAGTTATGCGAATAATATAGTCTTATTAATTAAAAAAAATTGTCAGTATTTTTGTGGGTTTATTTTAGGAGTGAATTTTAGGCATTACAAATACATTTAATGATTCATAACATAAAATAGATCGGTGGCATTGAAAACCAAACTTTAGTCTATTGTTGTTATTCCATGTTATTGTCTGAATTTATGTCTAATGTCCTAGTCTATAGGGTTCCATTACAATGGTTCCTTGCATTGTATTATACCGTATACTAGTCATTAGTTTGAGTATCCAAGTGAAAAATATTGACTCTATTAATACATTTAAAATGGTTGTAGGGGGAGGAGCGGTGGGAGGGAGGGCGGTGGGGGATGGGGCGGGTTGTTCTAGGTGTTCCATAGGGTCCTGTGTTTAAATTTTGTATATCTCGAGTATAAACTTAGGGTATAGGAAGAGGGCATGTAAACTTTTTATTTTGAACCGCATGATTTTTATACTAAGTTTTAGTATAAAAAACATCAATAAAATACTAAACAAAATATACTTAGTGTTATTTCAAGGAGGACTATTGTAGCTACAAAAAATAATAATCATTGCTTGAAAATACAAAAACATAAAAAGATAAGTTTTGTGAAACACTAACATTCAATGGAAAGTCAATGTGGGATGACATGTGTTGAAATTGATGATAAAATAATAGCATATTGATAAACATCATTCATATTTGTATGGTGCATCAATGTGTTATAATCATTGATTTGTTTGTAATTAATGTAAGTTATTAGATACACATGAGAGCAACTAAATGAGTCAATGAAAAAGTCAATGTAAGCTATTGGGCAATAACATAATAACCCAAACCTTAATTATACAATAAGTTATGATTTTTTCTGTTATGTTGGACTAAATAATTTAACATTGACATTTTTATTTTAAGATTGATTTCTTTACACTGTAATAATGACAAAATTTACTATGGATTAATCTACATTAAAAAAAAATTGTCCAAGAGGAGTGCAATTACATAAAAAACAAACTCACATGACCATATCATTGAAAAACACATAAGCAACATTCCATAGGTCAACTCAAATTTCAATATGTGCTAAATTGCACTATAGTATCTTAAATCATAATTATAAGGATTGGTCAAACTAAAAAGGTATGTCAAGTGTTATTAATATTTTGAGTACCCCCGTGCAATGTTACTCAAGGGAACCTTTTGTATAGATGCTTTATTGTGTTTAATTTTGTATGTAAAACACTGAGTGTTGTTTTAAACATGTGCTCGAGCTACACAGTAATCACCATCTAGAGATATATTTTATTTTCAAGATTTATGTAATTTTAAATCTTGAGTTATACAATCGTGTGAAAACTCTTAAAGCCAATTAGAGCTTTACCACATTTTTTAAAGCCAAAATCTCAAGTGACATTTTAAAGATGACCATCTAATTAACAAATGACCTCAAAAAAGTTTATGTATGTGTCCTAAAATCTAGGTAGGGATTTATACTATCATAATACTAATATTAATCATCTTATTCATAGTGTATGCTACTTAGGTTTAGAAAAAAATACACTCTCATATGGAATTTTTTATTCTCCTACCATTTGATGATATTATGAGCACTATAATTAAAAAGGAAAGAAAAACAACCATTGAAAAAAGTGAAGTGGATTTGAATTTAAGTGCTTAGTTTTTTAGATATTTATTTGACATAAGATAAGAAGAATGCAAGTACAGTCTCAAACATAATTCTTTTCCCTCCAACTAATAGATGGTATTGTGAGCACTATGATAAAAAAAAGAATAACTACCAAAGGTGAAGTGACTTTAAATTTAAGATCTCAATTTATAAGGTATTGGATTATTGTCTTCAATTATTTCTACCTTGATAATGGGTATAGCTTATAAACTTGAAACATCGGTAAATGCAATCTCCACACATTTGAACTCGGAAGACTCATCTAAGTTTACACACTATTTAAGAAAAAATTAAAAAACAAACATAAAAAATGCCCTAAGAAGAATAGAAAAGTAAAAATTCATAAAGATAGGGAAGTTATAAATTTATACAAACATCTATTTCTAGGTTTCCATTGATTCACCAAGTGTCTTGGGTTGTATTATAATTGGAAGCTAGATGCTAGTGAGAAGAAATTTTGTTTGCTAATTATTTTGCAAACTCCACCACCATGATTCCTAAAGTGATGTGTGAGGAAATAAAAATTGAAAGAACATCAATTGTCTATGTTATTTTCCCATCACAGAGAAACGATGCACTATGATTATGGTGAATGCTTGTCAACTTTAAGATACCTCATTAGTTTAGATAATATTTGCTTCTCATGCATGCTTTTTTTTAAAATTGTCACAAAGCTTTCATTGGCTTAAGCATGAAACCCGCCTATGAGGATGAAGTCATGCTTAATCATGTTGGAAGCCATGAAGATGAAGATAGTTCATATAGATAAGGATGCAAAGATTTTCAATTTTATGGATACTTTCATGGCTAAAGCATATCAATCATTTTATAGGAAGGATTGTCCACAATTTTTTGATTGGGCCTAGTTATCCAAAAAAAATAATAAAGGGAAGTTGGTTTGTTATTTCCCATAATACGTACATAAAGATCATATGGGAAGTTGTTTTTTTACTTCCCATAATAATTACCTAAGAAAAAAAATAACAAGCGAGTTAGTTCTTTACCTCCCATAATATTTACATCCCACTTTATGGGACATTGCTTTCCATACCCTTGATTCCTACGAATGTCACAAACATAATGTTTACCATTGAATTTATGAAACAATGGGAAACTATGAATAAAGAGACCTACAATAGAAAGTTAGTATTAATAATCAAGCTTCACATGGAATTTGTTGAGTATAATTTTTACAGTGATGAAGCTAAAACACATATAAACAAGGGTTGGATGAAATGAGAATGTATGATCTTGAATGGGTTGAGCAAAAGATTAAAAAAAAAAAGATGAGATAGAAGATCAATATACAATCTTCTAAATTGGTCAAACTATCAAGTAAAGCTAAAAAAGATCTTAGAAGAAGATAAGGAAAATGAGAAGATGCCAACTATCATAAATAGAGAACCATTTCATAAAGAGATTTAAAATGATTCAACATATGGATGAATTGGATTAGAGCCATGATAAATAAGAAATGCTCAACAACATGCCCATGAACATGAGCATGAGCAAGGCGTAGTTGAGAAAATGATGAACTCATACATTAGAGAAGAGTCAATTATGATATTGATTTAATTGACTTTTTATATATAAAAAATTCTTGTCTTTAAGAGGACTTTGTTTATAAGTATTCTACTCTCCAACCCCAAAATATATCCTCCTTATTATCTATATAAGAATATAAAGGGCTAGCTGGTAAGAGTTACTATTGTAATTTTAACATTTTCTTAGAGAATTTAATATAGACAGGTAGTAATGTTACCTAGATAAATTTGTGTTGACATTTTTAATCTTTTGTTTATTTATATATTCCATGTATGTGGGAGTTTGTATTATGATTGTTTCATAGATATTGGAACATGCCCATAAATATAATAATAAGTGATGATACTTAGATATTATGATAGATTGACACAAGGATAAATCTTGTGACATGAAAGAAATGAGGGCTCAACTTATAAGAATAAAAAAATATTTTTACTCATAGTGATGCAAGTTAATAAGATTGATTCACATGATAGCATCCCAATTCATGGAGGAGAGTTAGATAAATATCATTAAGTTATGAAAATGAATATATCACACTACATGATTTTTAAACAACTAGTCAATATAATTAGTTATGAGGTTGAGTTATTTATGTAGCCTGGGTTGTTGGGATGTTTTAATACCCAAGATATAATAGTTTTAGTGGAGTAATGATTGGTATATGATAAAATGTATGTCTTAAAATGTAGGAAATAATATTTTCATGAAAATAATGTCTTGGTAAATTATAAGGGATATCTAAAAATTCATGGTTTCTATAAATTATGAAAGCCATTATTAGACAAAAATAGTTCAATTTAATATAGTTTGTTGTGAGTAAGATTATCCTATGATTATTATTTAAATTTGTTTTAGAGTAGAATAATTTATGTGATCTTTAAGAATAGATTCTTTGTTGTTTTATAGAGTTGTGTAAATAAGATGAAAGGAATAAACCATATTAAAATCAATGTTTAAGTGCATGTAAAGGTCATAATAAGAAATTAAGGGTGTTTGAATCACCGTATTAAAAATGATATCATTATATAATATTTTTATGCTAGTCTCAATGAATAATATGTATGGTCGTGAATAAATGATTGAATATAATCCCAAATGGATTTTTTATGCCTAAGAATTTTAAGAGGCATTTCAAATAATTATTTTTAGTGTGATTGTGTGAAGAAGAAAACAAAAAATCAAAGTTATTTATCTTCTTGAAGGTATGTTGTATTTTTTAGAGAAACATGAATGAGGCACATCAATAAGCATTGAAGAGTGATAGGAAGGGAATGTGTTTGAAAGATAAAAATATCAATATTACAAAACATATAAAGGCATCCGAGGCTTTAAAAACATATGCATAGACATGTTTTTTATTAAATTTTTTAATTATAAAATTTTAATGTTTATACAAATTTAGTGTACTTTTTTATTTTATTGAATTATATTTTAGTTTTTAAACCATTCAAAATTAAAATAATGAAAATTATAGATGCACAATGACATGATACATGGGTACCCATTTTACCTAGTGGAAAATTAATTCAAACATACTCATTATTAAATAACCATTATTGTAAATAATTACAATCACATGATATGTGTACATATATGATATCTTCACTTGATAATTTTTTTGAGAGTTTCTCTTACAGGGGATTGTCATTGCATCAATATCCCCAAGTGCATGCATTAAAGGGTGCACCAAGAATAGGGTGAGACCAACTCATGGTACGTTACAAAATATTTTTTCACACTATTTTTCAACCTTCAATGACATCAATCTAACCTCCTCTTAGTCTTATTTATTATTACCTCTCTGTCTACATTAATTTTAGATTTACTAGCTTTTATACATCTTATTTTATCAACCAAGTTGATACATCATTCTTTATACTTGTCTTCCATATATTATATCAGCTTGGTCAATATAGTTCTAATTTTATCTTATGTATTTTTTAATAAATCAATGTAGTTGATGTATTATTATGTTAGTTGATATATTTTTAACATTATTATCCTAGATGATCTTTTGTCGTAGAGTTTAAGGCTAGTTCTAGATATTGTAGTCATATATATAGGGGCCATATTTCATTCCCAAACTATTTGACACATTCATTTTATTTTATTTTGCTCACATTTCTACTCTTAAGTAGTATTTAGAGGAGTTATAGGTAGATTTTTATCTTGGATGTTAGTATTGCTTATGGTGTTTGAATCTCAATAGTAAAATTGGAACTACACTTGGTCTTTAGAGTCCCCAACTAGGGATAGTTAGGTATTCATCTTGCCATTTGAGATATTCAACCTATAAAATCTCGTAAAAAATGTCATTTAAGCTAAATGGGAGATTGCGGCATTCATGGGTCCACCTAAAGGTAATTATATCTATCTCTACTATCTTTCATTTATTTACTTAGTATATTTTATATTGCTTGTTTTTGGTATTGTGAATGTATGTGTTTTTCCTTCCCTATGTTCTTCCCTATATCAAATAAGCTATTATAGATACATGGTTCCTTAGGATTTCCATTTATTACCTTAGGTTGCATACAATTATCATTGGTTAACCATTGCACCACTCAATTTATTATTAGTTTAGTGTTTATAACTATTTTGGAATATGCTATCCTTGTTTGTCAGTTCTTTGCATGTGTTATCCTAATTATATCCTTGACAAAACCCTTTGTTATTATTTTTAAAATCACTTATCTATAATAATCCATAGTGAGTGTTATAACCCATGTCATAGGATTAGGATTTAGAACCCTTTTCTTTTAACATTTGAATGTAAATTACCCTCTACTAGGTCTATGGTTATTCCAAGTTCCTACTTGAATTCCAAATATACATATGATATGTTGTTATAAACTTATTTAAACCCTGATTTATTGTGAGAAAGAGGATAGTTATAGGTCATCCTAGTTATTGCCTACATTTTGGTGAACTTGGCACATTTTGGTGAACGTGATGTGAATCTTATTTGACCTCTTATTCGATCATTGTTCAAATTTTCCTTTTTAGCTTCTTAGTATCACCTTCACTATCATCACATCTTCATGTTTCCATTTTCTTCTTGATTTTCTTCAATTTGGGTTCACCATCATAATACATTTTGGTGAACGTGATGTGAATCTTATCCCACCTTTAGTTGGATCATTTTTAAATTTTTATTATCACCTTCACTATCATTATAAAATTTAGTGAAGCTTTTAGCCCAAATGTATTTGCCAACCTGGTACAATTTTAATTTTTTTTTATTTACACAATTGTAGTAGCCAACCCAATACATTTTTATAGTTTTCCCAACTATATGGGTCAACTCAATATAGTTATGTGCCTTTTCTAATCATATATTCCATCTTGATACAATTAACTATCTATATAAACTACATTTGCAAACTTAGTATAATTCATTTATCAAATGTACTATATCAGCCAACCTGATATAACTTGTTATTCCTACTTCCATTTCCTACTATATTGGCTAGCCTAATATAGTTTGTTTTTAACATTCAAATCTATGCAACCAATTGCATCAACCAACTCAATACAATTGTGTATTTATCTTTAAAAATGTAACATATTTTATAATAATATGAAGAGGAAACCCTTTAAGATTTCTAAGGATTTTTATGACAATAATCCTAATGTTATGAAATTCACTAATCTTGATAGTTTTTACAAATAGACTTCCACACCTTCTCATTTTTGTGTCTAAATATCATGATACTAATGATTATAATATGGATTCTACTAGATCCAAATGCTATTATTCATATAAAAATCCTAAAAACACTAGACGAGGCCACCTACTCTAAGACCATGAGATTGAAGAGGAATGTGGCATAGAATATATAGAAAAATGGAAAAATATTTATCCAAGAGAATCCTGAGCATAGGGGAAAAGACCATGTAGTTATCTATAACATCATTATAAAAACCCATTTGGAATATCCTCCTCCCCTACTCATAATGTTTCTACATGAATTAAGAAAAATGCTTTTGTGACTTCCTTATTTCCTTCATCATCCACCACGTCTAGTATACATACTAACATGGTGGGTCTTTATTTTAGTGGACCTACCCAAAGTGTATAAATTAATACCAATGTTAATTATGAAACTAATGCTTCTAAATAGACTACTCAAGCCTTTACTTCCAACCAAAATACTCCTGACCTTAACTAAGTTAACTTACAAGAAATGAGTCATATGGCCAATATTCAAGATACTAACAATGATCAAATGATACAAATATAAAATCAACTTATGTAAATGCAATATAGGCCTAAATAGGTTCAGTGAGGAATCCTAAATAACCTAAAGAAAATGCTTTTGTGACGTCATTCTTTCCTTCATCATCCACCATGTCTAGTATATATATGAACATGGTGGGTCCTTATTATAGTGGGCCCACCCAAAGTGTATAAATTAATACCAATGTTAATCTTGAATCTAATGCTTCTAAAAAGACTACTCAAACCTTTAATTCCAACTAAAATACTCCTGACCTTAACTAAGTTAACTTACAAGAAATGAGTCACATGGCCAATATTCAAGATACTAACAATGATCAAATGATACAATGCAAAACCAACTTATGTAAATGTAATATAGACCTAAATAGGTTCAGTGGCCAGCCTAATATAGTTTGTTTTTAACATTCAAATCTATGAAACCAACTGCATCAACCAACTCAATATAATTGTGCATTTATCTTTAAAAATGTAACATATTTTATAATAATATAAAGAGGAAACCCTTCAGGATTTTCAAGAATTTTTATGAAAATAATCCTAATGTTATGAAATTCACTAATCTTGATAGTTTTTACAAATAGACTTCCTTCTTTCCTTCATCATCCACCATGTCTAGTATATATACTAACATGGTGGGTCTTTATTATAGTGGGCCTACCCGAAGTGTATAAATTAATACCAATGTTAATCATGAATCTAATTCTTCCAAATAGACTACTCAAGCCTTTACTTCCAACCAAAATACTCTTGACCTTAACTAAGTTAACTTATAAGAAATGAGTCATATGGCCAATATTCAAGATACTAATAATGATCAAATGATACAAATGTGAAACCAACCTATGTAAATGCAATATAGACCTAAATAGGTTCAGTGGGGAATTCTAAATAACCCCTCTACCCCCCCTCCCCACCCACTCTGACCCCCTGCCCCCACCCCCTGCATTAGATATGCTCTTGGCAACATAATTATACAAATATTGCTTTGTAATAAAGATCAAACACATTCAAGTTGAACCTTTAACACCTAAAATTGTAGACATTGATATAGCTAGTATCACTCATATTATATTTTATAATGGATCCATTGATCTTGATTTGCATTTGGAGTCATTAATAATCTATATAAAGACTTTATTAAACTAAACACCATTGTAGCTACCAAACTAATCATAAAAATGTTTTATGGTGATGATTTAGAATGGTAAAATAAACCAAGGTATAACTTTATTTATAGCTTGGAAGACTTAGTTAATGCATTGGTCCAAGAGTTTCAATCCAAATATTTTCTGTCAGGAATCTAGAACAACAAACAGCTCTGATTCCACTGTCAGGATTAGGAGCACAATTGATTACCTTTGTATAAGCAACTAAACATGAAATTTAACTAGAAGTAACAAGTAACTAGAAATAAAAAAAAACATAGAATTTGAGAGACAATACAATCTTGTATTCAACTCATCCAGAGAGAAAATACAATAAAGAAGATGCCACACTCTTCTCACACCTCTAAGGCTTCCCACACCTCTAGGGCTCCCAGTAATTCTCCTTCAAGAGTTCTCTCTCTCAATTACGGTCATAACTAACAACTCAAACACAGAGTTATTGTTCAACTCCACCAGTCAGTAACAATATTTCTAGTACACAAGTACTCAAAAAAATCCAATTAGATCTCCCTTGAACTTGAAACAACTTACAAATCAAATGATCTTACTTACCATGTAGATCTCTACCTGATCTTGCACAACCTGCAGATCAACCTGGTCTTGCACACTGCAAACCTAGATCTTACAATCGGAAGGATCTCTTCCTTGTCCTTAATTACAATACAGCCCCATGAGTCTATTATATAAGTCCAATGCAAACAATAATTAGACTTATAATTAAAATAATTAGACACACAGATCCAAGACTAAAATTAGTCTTTTACATGCAAACAACTGGTTCGTTAAACAAACTATTCGTGAAACTAGCAGTTTTGGAACCACACAGGTGACTGACGTCGGTCGCTATCTGTCTGGAGATGATCGACATCAACCAATCCATGATCAACATTGGTAGCTTCCTATCTGCCCCTGACCGATGTCGATTGGCTTGACCAACATCGATAACTGTGACACTCAGCAACCTCCTCCATGTTTGCATACAGTGAAACTTTTAGCTCCACAACCTAACAATCTCCCACTTGGAGATAAATAGTTACATCTGTACCTGTACATCATCTAATTTATTTCCTAGCTTGTATCCCTCTTCAAGTTCAATCTTGAAGACCAACCACCACACATCCTGTGGTGCTACCCCTATCATTCAAGTCCCCTGCCATTTCCAAAGTGCTTGACCCTGCATAACATGTTAACTTGCTGCTGGTCCCTCTCAAATACCTGAGAATCCACTGAACTACTTTCTAGTGCTTCTTTCTCAAATTAGCCATGAACTCATTGAAAACACCCACTACTTGGATAAACTCAGGTCTAGTACACATGTACGTAACCTCATCATGTGAATTGGGACACTATTCTATGAACTGTCCATCCATAGGTGTGCTAACCAATTTTGCATCCTACATCTTGAACCTCGCCACTACCTTATTCACACAATCATCCTGAGACAACATTAACTTGTGATCTTCCCTACCTCTAGGAATACTCATGCTAAAGAATTTTGCTGCTCCTAAATTCTTCATGACATACCTGTGAACTAACTTTACCTTTAGCTCAACAACTCCCTGCATGTGTGACCCTGCAACAAGCATACACACTACATACAGTAACAGGATAATGTAGCTAATATTATCCAACCTAGTAAAGGAAACACAATGGTTATATTGACATTGACTAAAACCATGCTTTGTCATATACTTGTCAAACCTCCATTGTCTTGTAGCTTGCTCAAGACCATATTCCCTGGCCTTCCGTCTCACGTGTCCATTCTCTCTCTTCTTTAACCTAGGAATCTATTCATCTTTCAGTGCTTTATTTTTAGCTGGCAACTCTACTAAATCTCCCATTTGGTTTTCTCCCAAGAAATCAACATCCTCATTCATGCCATGCTCCCACTATTTTGTGGATTCTACCTGCTCTGCTTCTTTAAAACTTCTTGGTTCTTGACCATCAGTGAGCAACATGTAGTCTAAAGAAGGGGAATAATGAATTTGAGGCTTACTTACACTTTTAGTCCTCCTCATGGGCATTTGAGATTCCTTGACAGCTTGCTATCTACCCAAAATCCATTTTCTGGTCAACCCTGGTCTGCACCTGACCGATGTCGATCCCACCTGATCACCGATGCTAGTTTCTTGACTGACATCGGTGTCTGCCTAGTCATCAACACTAGTTCCCTGACTGACGTTGGTCACCACCTACCTAACACCACTAACTTTGATCTGCACATGATCAACATCGATACTTGCTTGTTCGATGTCAGTTCCACCTGACTGACATCGGTAACTGTGTTTTCTTGTGAGTGATGACTTTTTACTCGCGAGCTTACCTTGGATCAAAACCCTATCCAAACTACCCTGCTCAAAATTATTTATCCCCCGTGACTGATCTCTATCCATCATCTTCTCCTGGAAAACCAAGGCTTTCTTGTTCTTGTCTAAAACATTAGATTTCCTCTTTGTGTAATAGACCTGATTCTTTCTTGTAGCATGTGTTTCAAGAAACCTCACTTTCTTTTGTTGCTTACAAAAATCTCAATCTATTCTTTTTGGATCTGAACTCTTACCCTTTGACTCAAGAATATGCATCCCCTTTTTATTCATGTGACCAAGCCTATGAAGCCACATCTTTAAATCTACACCAGAAGGAAAATTAATAATACAAGTAGATAGATAAAGAGTACCTACTTTCTTACCTCTAGCTAAAACAAGTGCACCCTTGAAAACTTTCCAAGAGTCCACTGTGAGAGTTACTGTGCATCCCTCATCACCTAACTTTCCTACAAAAATTAAATTTTGCTTTAGGACTAGGACATGCATGACCTCCTTCAACACCCATGTGTTGCCCGTCTGCAATTTCAGCTGCACTTTCCCTTTGCCAACTATTTGACAAGGCTTACCATCCCCTAAATAAATCTCTCCAAAGTCTCCTTGGATATATTCATGGAAAACTCTATTTGGGGTTGCATGGAAGGAGGCACCAAAATCTAACACCCAAGATTCCACTTTATCCAAGGAACATACAAGAGCATCCTGTGCAACAATAAATGCAACATCTGCTTCTTCATTTCCTTCATGCTGATCTTCAACCAACCAACCAACAATCTTTCTTTACATGCCCTTGCTTTCAACATTTTTAGTAGAATATTCTGCCATACCTAGATTTGGATCTCTTGCCTATCTTTGACCTTGATCTCCCTTGCTCGATCTTTTCTCTTTGCCTTCCCCTACTTTCAACAATTAAAGCATTCCCTGATGATTCACCTGTGCTTTTCCTACAAATTTTTTCATTCAAGATTACATTAACAACATCATCAACTTTTAAGATATTTGAAGCAGACACAATATTACTAACTGCCATTATCAAACTATCCCAACTTTCAAGTAATGAGCATAAGATTAAGAGAGCCTTAATTTCATCATCAAAAACAATATTGACTAAAACTAACTGGTTTACCAAACCATGAAAATCACTAAGATGACTGTGTACAGATCCACCTTCCAACATTTGCAAATTAAATAATTACTTCATAATAAATACCTTATTCAAAGCTGAGGGTTTTTCATATAAATTTTCCAAAGATTCCATTAACTCTACTATTGTCTTAGCCTGTGATACGCTGAAAATCACAAACGATGCCAGGCTCAACCTTATAGATCCCAGAGCCTTCTGATCAAGAACCTTCCATTCTTCATTTTTCATATCTGTGGGTTTGCTTGCAACCCCACTCAATGGTAAGTATAGATCTTTTTGATACAGATAATATTCTATCTGCATCCTCCATAATTGATAATTCTTACTGTTAAACTTCTCCATTCTTAGCTTACTTTCTTCTACCATTGCTATACTCCCACTCAATCAAAAACCCCTGAGAGTGACCTGTAATCAAACACAAACCTGCTCCCTGTAACCTCGCTTTGATACCACTTTGTCAGGAATCTAGAATAACAAACAGCTCTGATTCCACTATCAGAATTAGGAGCACAATTGATTACCTTTGTATAAGCAACTAAACACGGAATCTAACCAAAAGTAACAAGTAACTAGAAATCAGAAACAACACAGAATTTGAGAGACAATACAATCTTGTATTCAACTCATCCAGAAAGAAAATACAATAAAGAAGATGTCACACTCTTCCCACACCTCTGAGGCTTCCCACACCTCTAGGGCTCCCAATAATTCTCCTTCAAGAGTTCTCTCTCTCAATTACGGTCACAATAAACAACTCAAACATAGAGTTATTGTTCACCTCCACCAGTCAGTAACAATACTGTCAATACACAAGTACTCAAAGTACTCCAAGTAGATCTCCCTTGAACTTGCAACAACCTACAAAATAAATGATCTTACTTACCGTGTAGATCTCTACCTGATCTTGCACAACTTGCAGATCAACTTGGTCTTGCACACTGCAAACCTAGATCTTACAATCAAAAGGATCTCTTCTTTGTCCTTAATTACAATACAGCCCCATGAGTCTATTATATAGATCCCATGAAAACAATAATTAGAATTCTAATTACAATAATTAGACACGCAGCTCCAAGACTAAAATTAGTCTTTACATGCAAACAACCAGTTCGTTAAACAAATTGTTCATGAAACTAGCAGTTCTAGAACCGCATAGGCGACCGACATCAGTCGCTATCTGTCTAGAAATGACCAACGTCAGCTGATCTATGACCGACATTGACAACTTCCTATCCACCTCTGACCAACGTCAGTTGGCCTGACCGATGCTGGTGACTGTGACACTCAGCAACCTCCTCCATGTTTGCATACAGTGAAGCTTTTAGCTCCACAACTTAACATTTTCTTGAAAAAAACATAGCTCACTTTATAATTTGAAAATGAGTGGAAAATGAGACAACCAAAAATTTATTAAATGTTGGAAAACCTTAGAAAACAAATATGATAGAAGAAAACCTCTTCCACATCTTTAATAACACATTAAACTTAATTTTTTAATACACTATTAGAACTCTTTCTCTAAAAACACAAGAAGCCTTAGACCAAACCAAATGACAAGACTACCACATAAGGAAATTTGAGCCTTCCCAACCTACTAATGAAATTCAAAGGCTTATAAGATAAAATTATAATCATGATACTAAGTATGGTGTATTTTATACTTATTATTCCAAGAGAACCATACATGCCATTATCCCAAGAATCTCCAATGAATTGAATCTCTTTCAACCTATAAATGGAAGTCCCTTACAACATCATCATAATCCCTCAAATGTAAATAATTATGAGGTCAATCAACGTATTTCTTTAGATGAGATTAGGAGACATATTCTTAGTCCCTCATTTAGATATATTTATCCTTCCCATCATAATAACCATTGATATGTCCCCAAAAACTTTTATTGGTTTCAGACAATTTGGGGTCATTCTCATAGAACTTTAAATAAACTTAGATACTTATTTTTTGAATTTTTCATTGGTCCAAAATTTTATCATGAATCCCTGATTAGATAGATTCACAAAACTTATGATAAGGTAGCCAAGGATCATGAATCCAAGTTCAAGAGTGAATCACTTCACCAAGCCAATTATCACCTTAATATTTATTCTAATCCTTTTCCAAATCATACTCAAATTCAACAAACTAACAATAAAATTCAAACCTATTCCCAACCAATCACTAATGTTGTTGAAACCATGGTTAACCATCACTCTTCCAATGATGTAAAAAACTTGGTGAACATGAACAACATGAAGTGTGTTATTTCTCACTTGGATCATTATCCTCTTTAGAACCACATACCTGATCCACCTTATAGAACTATTTAGGATTGTATTACATGTTATTTATAGCTAATAAATCTAGATAAATAATCACTTATGTACTTTCTAATATTCTAACTATATCAACCACCCCAATATAATTTCTTGTTGATCATATTGTATCAACTAGCTTAATACATTTACCTATTTATGTAACTATATAGATAAATCCTGTATAGTTTCTAATTAATCCAAATGTATTGGAAATATAATTATAGTACATTCCTTTAACCAATTATATTCATACTCTATTTGATTATATATATATATATATATATATATATATATATATATATATATATATATATATATATATATAATATAGTATTTTGTTTGTAGTTTAGGCCCAACTATATCATCCAGATTGGTACAATCTATTTAATTGATCAATTCTTCAATTGCATATTCTAGATTACTTAAGTCATATTTTCATACTCCATATTATCCTATATAATTTTGTTACAATATATTTCCTTACTCAATTCTAAATTTACTATATCAGACATGCCGATATAATTTATTTCTATCATTTCTGTCATCAACTACATCAACTAGGTTGATATATTTGGCTTATCCTACCTCATCTATACTAGAAATGTCAATATTGTACACTTTGATTCAAAATAAAATTAAATTGAGTTTAAATTCATCTATAGATGATCCACTTCAAATTTTAATTCCTCTTTTACAGTTTTATCTAGTGCACACTAACCTTGATGAGTTGGACCCCAGAGAATAAATTTGTAGACTCCCATCTCAAATATCATTTCTTGAGCTTATGAGGAATTTTACATGACATAGAAACCTCCTTAGTCATATTTTATTTTATATGAAAATTCCTCAACTAAAACCTATGGGGTAAGAAGCTACCTTGTTAGGGTCTAAGGAAATCATCTAGAAACATTGTGAAGGCATGTTCATCCATGTCAATTGAAATATAGATATGACTCTCTCTCTAAAATTTTATGTCATATCCATGATCCCTAAAAAAATATTATTTCATTTAGATTAAACTCCATTGTTTATTAGTATCTAATTTGGTGACATCCTAACCACAATAGCCTTGATAGATGAAAGATCTAGATCTTGTCTTGCATCTTTGACAATCATTAAAACTTCAAGGTATTCTAAATGTGAACTTAAGTCTACCCATACCACATGTTAATGATATGAAAACTAAAAATGGCTTGCATTTTCATGTGTTTTTGTCCCTATCAATGTAATAACTATTATAGTTAGAGTTAAGGTCATAGTATTCAACTTTCCTTTATCTTATAACATTTTCCTCTATCATCCTTGGACTCATTGTATGAGGGATGTTGCCTCTTTTTCAAGCCAATGTGTCAAATTTATTTATATGGGTGTCATATTTAAGGTAAAAGTTTATACCAATCCTTATAATTTTTAAAAATCCTAACCCTTGAACCTCTACCTAGCATACCATTTTGTGAGTATAAATGTTTTCATTATACTATCAACTCCAACCAAGGTTATAGTGGATACCCAAAGCTTATGGGCAATACTCCACTAAACCTCCTTGAATTTTATAATGAGGATGTCAATGAGATTGATTTTAAAATAAAAACATAAGATCTTGATTTTAATATTAGTGCTCATTTATTTCTTACCTTGTGACCTTTTTCTTACAAAAATCCAATTGATGAGTTTCTCACTTTTGTGGTTATTTCAAATAATCCTCCTTCCCATAGATTTTATAGTGACATAGTGGTTGAATCCCTTAACATAGATATAATAGATCTCAATTATGATGATGGTTATGCCTTAAATGACCCATACTTGTTTGGCTATGTCAAAGGTAAGGATGCAAAAATATTCCATTAACATTACCCTCTTTAGCGCTCTTATGAGAAATCCTCATTTTCTTATAGCATTAATTTAGATTATATTTTTTAACCTTGTATTCATATCTATTTAGATTTACCTAATGCCATCTCATCTTTGATTGTTATTTCTAAATCTGATATGGAGCTAGTTTTTCCTTTTACTACACATGTTTCACTTTTTTTTCTAAACCTCTTAAGATAATGCTTGATTATCAATATATAACTAGACATTATCAATTATATATATATATTTCTACCCATCGAGGTTACTTCCTCTAGATATGTTAGATTCATTTATATAGCCAACACCAAGGATGTATCCTAATGAAATAATACCACCATATTTATCTTTTCATAAAGTCTCTGGTCATTCAAAATATCAACATAGATCATATCATAGATATATAGAGTAGCATAACTAGATTCCTAAGTCAACTAATCCATGTCATGATAATGATGATATGGGACATTCAGATGAGACTCTAATAAGATCTCATTATGTTCCTCCATATAGGTTGGATATGACATCATGTCTAGCCATATTAGAGGAAGAGACATATTGTGATTTTCATAATGTCTCTGGTCTTTCAACTTAGGAATGTAGAGATTACCAATTATTTTTATGACAACATAAGTTGAAAGGGATAGTTCCTCTCATAGATATTCAATCATTGTTATCTTATAATCCTAATCACTCTTATTTCTTATAAGAGACTAATACACATTATTTGACTAAACATGTCATCTTGAGGTAGTTAATTTTCCCATTTAACTAAACATGTCACCTTTGAGGATTACACCCACTTATACCCCCCAAAATGGGGAGTTATTATCTTTGGCACAAATGTTCTTAAAATTACATGGATAAGTGTAGAGACACTAAACAATATTTCAAATATTTTTTGAGGCCTGCATCTCAAGATTCCTATCAAAATTCACATAATCCACCTAGGACAGAGGAGGGGCCTTCCCTATGACTAGAATTTCTTCTTCAACCAAAGGATGTGTGTCACATTCCTTATGAAATGACACCATATATTCCTTATGTTATTATCATCAGGAGGATAGATGTTATCCTAATTCTAGTGCAACTGTATTTTCCTTGAAGCTCATCCATAAGGCAATCCCTACACTGCTCTCAAAAAAAGTAAAAGAAACTATGGTTCAAGTTAGATATTAGTTATAGTGAGACTTGATAGATGTTATCAATAATGTTTGTAGATATATTACACACCATTTTTGAGTAGGTATTTCCTTATTTTATATCATCTATTTCACATTGATTTACATGATTTGATCTCAGATTTAATGATGGGTTATTTGACACACTAACTCAGGTGGGAAAATTATTTGTCTAGCCTCTCTTAAAAGGAGACCCATAGGGCCTCCCTAAGGTATATTATTTTTGGGTCACAAAGTACTAGGTGACCCTGTTGGTCTATGTGGAACTATTCTAATACAAGGGGGATTTGTTGGTTCTACAAGTTAACATGTTTTTTGACTTGAAATGGGTTAGAGGTAAATACAAAATAATTTGTTTGTCATCAATGTGTATTTTAGTTTTGTTTAGGAAATGATAAAACATGCATTTTGTTGCAAAATAAATCATCATTTTTTATTTTTTGATAGTATAAATGCAACTAATTTTAATGAGTTTTCATTACATTTAACTATTAAACATTGTGATGATAAATTGGTAATGAAATAGAGTAATAAATAAAGATAGATGTGCATAAAAAGATTGCATTTAGTGTTAGGTTATGGAGCTAAAAGCTTCACCAAGATGCAAATAGGAGAAGTTACAGAGGTTACGGAGGTTACAGAGAGTTGCTGAATGCATTACAGGGAAACCGGCATCGATCTGATCAACCGACGTCGGTCAGATGGAAGTGAGGAAGCAACCGGCATCGGTTACCACTTGACCAACATCAGTCAGGGAGGTGCCAGCGTTGGTAGCCTGTGCGTGAACATATAGTCTGCATGTTGATTCTGGAGAGTCTATTCTTAGACTGTCAGTTTGCATGTTGAAGGCTAGTCTTAGTCTTGAGTTGCATGTCTAATTATTATAATTAAGATAGTCTAATTATTGAAAGCATGAGATCTATATATGGACTCATGGGCTGTATTGTAAATTTGTAGCTAGAGAGTAAGAGAGCAAATAAGCTCCTTCTGAGAGAGGTGAGCAATGGTGTGTTCCTCCTAATGCCACAATACCAAGGTGGGTGCTGGTTTGGAGAATCAGAAGGGTTCTTCGTATATGTATGATCTTGGTCAGTAGGTGAGAATGGTTTTTATTGGAGATCTACATTGGTGAGTAAGGTCTAGTGATTTGTAGGTAGCAGCAAAGAGCAGGAGATCTACTTGGAGTATGGTTGTGTACTTGGTGTACTGGCAGCATGTTACTAACTGGTTAGAGAGGTGAACATCAATTTTGTATTAGAGTTGATTGTTGGGACCGAGAGAGAGGGAAGAAGGTCTTGAGGTGTGACGAGCCCTTGAGGTGGAAGAAGAAGTGGCATCTTCTTTATTGTATATTCTTCTGAGTGATTATTAATACAATTATGTATTGTCTCTCATATTCTTGTGTTGTTTCATATTTCTAGTTACTTATTATTTTGGTTAAATTCTGTGTTTAGTTGCTAATACAAGAAGTAATCATATGTGCTCTATTGGTGGAGCAAGATCCTAACAAGTGGTATCAGAGCTTTTGGTTGGGTTGACTAACAGGTGGTTCAGATCTGGTAGTGTTTTTGATTACAGGTCACTCACAGGGGTTTTAGATTGAGTGAGAGTATAGCAATGGCAGAAGAAAGTAAGCTACAAATGGAGAAATTGAATAGCACGAATGGTCTGATTGATGAAAAGAAAGAGTAGGGAAAAGAAGATTGTTGGTCAGTAGGAGATCAGCGTGTAGAAGCATATGTTGCAGGTAATGTTGCACAGGATGTTCTGGATAAAGTAGAATCTTTGTTTATAGATTTTTTACCTCTTTCCATGCAGCCTGAAATAGAGCATTTTTTCATGCGTATGTCTTTGGAGACTTTGGAGAGATTTATTTAGGGGTTGGAGAGCCTTGTCAGATGATTGACGAAGGGGAAGTGAAGTTGAAATTGCAGACAGATAAGACACATGTGGTGAAAGAAGTCATGCAGGTACCAATCTTGGAGATGAGTCTAATTTCTTCAAGAAAGTTGGGTGATGGGAGATGCACTGTAACTCTCACAATGGATACACTTGAATTAGATGGTGGTAAGAAAGTAGGTATCCTTTATCTATCTACTTATATTACTGATTCACCTTTTGTTACAGAGATGTGGCTTTTTAGGCTTGGTCACATATGTAGGAGGGGAATGCATGTTCTGAAGGGGAAGATAGATGTTTTTGACAAGCTAAAAAATTGAAAAGCCTTGGTGTTCATGGAGGAGATGACGGATAGAGATCAGGTGAGGGAAATGAATTATTTTGAGCAGGGATGTGTTGATTTGAACAGGATTTTGATCCATGGAGAGCTCACGGGTAAAAAGTTATCACTCACAGGTGAACACAGGTACCAGCATTGATCATACAACAACTGATGTCGATAGAAGGAAGACCAATGTCAGTCATGAAGGAACTGATGTCAGCAGAATGGATACTGGCGTCAGCTAGGGAAATGATGTCGGTAGTCAGGGTTAGTGCAGGGAGCTGACATCGATCGGTTGTAGACTAGGAGATGGATGAGATTGGTCACTAGAATGGATATTGGGTGGACAACGAGTTGTCAACAAGTCTCAAATGCCCATATGGAGGTCAGAAAGGGTAAGTGAACCTCATATTCATTGTTCACCTTCTTTATATTGCTTATTGATGGTCAAGAACCAGGAAGATGTGAAGAAGCAATGCAGGTAGAATCCAGATACAGTGGGAGCTTGGCATGGATGAGGAGTGTGAGTCCTTGGAGAAGAACCAAACAGGTATTTGTTGGTGGAGTTGTCAGCTGGAAGAAAGCACTAAGAGAGGAACGGATTCCCAAGTTAAAGAAGAGAGTGGATGGATACATGAGACGGAAGGCCAAAGTATATGGTCTTGAGGAAGCTGTAGGTATAGAGCTGACAGATGGTACCAGTTAGATGACAAAGTAGAGATTTTGTCAACATCAGTATAACTATTGTGTTTATCTTACTAGGTGGATGATGGTCGCAACATTATCTTGTTACTGTATGTGGAGGATGAGCTTAGAGCAGGTTCGTACATATAGGGTTTTGCTGAGCTAAAGATAAGGTTAGTTCAGAGGTGTGTCATGAAGAATTTGGAGCAACAAAATTCTTTGGCATAAGAGACATGGAGATTTTATCTCCAGTGGGAGCTGATGTGAAGACGGTGTTGGTGGGGTTTGATATGTAGGATGCAGAATCGGTAAGCACACCAAGGGCTGGACAGTTCAAGCTTAGCTTGGAACAGGGTTTGAAATCACATGAGGTCTAGTGTAGGCCTGAGTTTTCCCAAGCAGTGGGGGTTGTCAGAAAGTATGGAGCCAACTCGAGGAAGGAGTACTGGAGGGCAGTTCAGTGGTTTCTCAGGTATTTGAGAGGGATCACCAGCATGGATTCTTCTTATGCAGGGTCAAGGTATTCACTACATGGGTTGTAGGTTTGGATATGGCAGGTTACTTGAATGACAGGTGTAGCATCACAGATTGTGTGGTGGTTGGTCTTCAGGATTGAACTTGAAGAGGGATACAAGCCAGGGAATAATTTAGATGGTGTACAAGGATAGGTACAGGTGTAGCTATTTATCTCCAAGTGGGAGATTTTTAGGTTATGGAGCTAAAATCTTCACCAAGATGCAAATAGGAGAAGTTACGGAGGTTACGAAGGTTACAGAGAGTTGCTAAATGCATTGCAGGGAAACCAACATCGGTCTGATCAACTGACATCGGTCAGATGGCAGTGAGGAAGCAACTAGCATCGGTTACCAGTCAGCCGACATCAGTCAGGGAGGTGCCAATGTTGGCAACCTGTGCGTGAACATGCAGTCTGCATGTTGATTCTAGAGAGTCTAATCTTGGACTGTCAGTTTGCATGTTGAAGGCTAGTCTTAGTCTTGAGTTGCGTGTCTAATTATTGTAAGAATGAGATCTATATATGGACTCATGGGCTGTATTGTAAATTTGTAGCTAGAGAGTAAGAGATCAAATAAGCTCATTCTGAGAGAGGTGAGCAATGGTGTGTTCCTTCTAGTGCCACAGTACCAAGGTGGGTGCTGGTTTGGAGAATCAGAAGGGTTCTTCGTATATGTATGATCTTGGTCAGCAGGTGAGCATGGATTCTATTGGAGATCTACATTGGTGAGTAAGGTCTAGTGATTTGTAGGTAGCAACAGAGAGTAGGAGATCTACTTGGAGTATGGTTGTGTACTTGGTGTACTGGTAGCATGTTACTGACTGGTTGGAGAGGTGAACATCAATTCTGTATTGGAGTTGATTGTTGGGACTGAGAGAGAGAGGGAAGGTCTTGAGATGTGGTGAGCCTTTGAGGTGGAAGAAGAAGTGGCATCTTCTTTATTGTATATTCTTCTGAGTGATTGTTAATACAATTGTGTATTGTCTCTCATATTCCTATGTTGTTTCATATTTCTAGTTACTTATTATTTTGGTTAAATTCTGTGTTTAGTTGCTAATACAAGAAGTAATCATATGTGCTCTATTGGTGGAGCAAAATCTTGAAAAGTGGTATCAGAGCTTTTGGTTGGGTTGACTAATAGGTGGTTCAGATCTGGTAGTGTTTTTGATTACAGGTCACTCGCAGGGTTTTTAGATTGAGTGGGAGTATAGCAATGGCAGAAGAAAGTAAGCTACGAATGGAGAAACTGAATAGCACGAATGGTCTGATTGGTGGAAAAAAAGAGCAAGGAAAAGAAGATTGTTGGTCGGTAGGAGATCAGCGTGTAGAAGCATATGTTGCAGGTAATGTTGCACAGGATGTTCTGGATAAAGTAGAATCTTTGTTTACAGATTCTTTTACCTCTTTCCATGCAGCCCGAAATAGACATCTTTTCATGGGTATGTCTTTGGAGACTTTAGAGAGATTTATTTAGGGGTTAGAGAGCCTTGCCAGATGATTGACGAAGGAGAAGTGAAGCTGAAATTACAGACAGATAACACACAGGTGGTGAAGGAAGTCATGCAGGTACCAGTCTTGGAGATGAGTCTAATTTTTTTAGGAAAGTTGGGTGATGGGAGATGCACTATAACTCTCACAACAGATACACTTGAATTAGATGGTGGTAAGAAAGTAGGTATCCTTTATCTATCTACTTATATTACTGATTCACCTTTTGTTACAGAGATGTGGCTTTTTAGGCTTGGTCACATATGTAGGAGGGGAATGCATGTTTTGAAGGGGAAGACAGATGTTTTTGACAAGCTAAAGAACTGGAAAGCCTTGGTGTTCATGGAGGAGATGATGAATAGAGATCAAGTGAGGGAACTGAATTATTGTGAGCAGGGCTGTGTTGATTTGAATAGGATTTTGATCCATAGAGAGCTCGTAGATAAAAATTTATCAGTCACAGGTGAACACAGGTACCGGCATTAGTCATACAGTAACTAATGTCGGTAGCAGGAAGACCGATGTCGATCATGAAGGAACTGATGTCGATAGAATGGATACCGACGTCAACCAGGGAAATGATGTCGGTAGTTAGGGTCAGTGCAGGGAGCTGGCATTGGTCGGTTGTAGACTGGGAGATGGCTGAGATCGGTCACTAGAATGGATATTGGGTGGATAACGAGTTGTCAACAAGTCTCAAACACCCATATGGAGGTCAGAAAGGGTAAGTGAACCTCATATTTGTTGTTCACCTTCTTTATATTGCTTATTGATGGTCAAGAACCAGGAAGATGTGAAGAAGCAATGCAGGTAGAATCCAGATACAGTGGGAGCTTGGCATGGATGAGGAGTGTGAGTCCTTGGAGAAGAACCAAATAGGTATTTGTTAGTGGAGTTGTCAGCTGGAAGAAAGCACTGAGACAGGAATGGATTCCCAAGTTAAAGAAGAGAGTGGATGGATATGTGAGACAGAAGGCCAAGGTATATGGTCTTAAGGAAGCTGCAGGTATAGAGCTGACAAATGGTACCAGTTAGATGACAAAGCAGAGCTTTTGTCAACATCAGTATAACTATTGTGTTTATCTTACCAGGTGGATGATGGTCACAACATTATCTTGTTACTGTATGTGGAGGATGAGCTTAGAGCAGGTTCATACATACAGGGTTTTTCTAAGCTAAAGGTAAGGTTAGTTCATAGGTGTGTCATGAAGAATTTGGAGCAGCAAAATTCTTTGGCATAAGAGACATGGAGATTTTATCTCCAGTGGGAGCTGATGTGAAGATGGTGTTGGCAGGGTTTGATATGCAGGATGCAGAATTGGTAAGCACACCAAGGGTTGGACAGTTCAAGCTTAGCTTGGAATAGGGTTCAAAATCACATGAGGTCTAGTGTAGGCCTGAGTTTTCCCAAGCAGTGGGGGTTTTTAGAAAGTATGGAGCCAACTCAGGGAAGGAGTCTTAGAGGGTAGTTCAGTGGTTTCTTAGGTATCTGAGAGGGATCAATAGCATAGATTCTTGTTATGCAGGGTCAAGGTCTTCACTACATGGGTTGTAGGTTTGGATATGGCAGGTTACTTGAATGACAGGTGTAGCATCAAAAATTGTGTGGTGGTTGGTCTTCAAGATTGATCTTGAAGAGGGATACAAGCCAGGGAATAATTTAGATGGTGTACAGGGATAGGTACAGGTGCAGCTGTTTATCTCTAAATTGGAGATTGTTAGGTTGTGGAGCTAAAAGCTTCACCAAGATGCAAATAGGAGAAGTTACGAAGGTTACAGAGGTTATGGAGAGTTGCTGAATGTGTTGCAGGGAAACCGGCATCGGTCTGATCAATCGACGTCAGTCAGATGGTAGTGAGGAAGCAACCGACGTCATTTACCAGTCGGCTGACATCGGTCAGGGAGGTACCGGCATCGACAGCCTATGCGTGAACATGTAGTCTGCATGTTGATTCTAGAGAGTCTATTCTTGGACTGTCAGTTTGCATGTTGAAGGCTAGTCTTAGTCTTGAGTTACGTGTCTAATTATTGTAATTAAGATAGTCTAATTATTGTAAGCATGAGATCTATATATGGACTCATGGGCTGTATTGTAAATTTGTAGCTAGAGAGTAAGAGAGCAAATAAGCTCCTTCTGAGAGAGGTGAGCAATGGTGTGTTCCTCCTAGTGCCACAGTACCAAGGTGGGTGATGGTTTGAAGAATCAGAAGGGTTCTTCGTATATGTATGATCTTGGTCAGCAGGTGAGCATGGATTCTATTGGAGATCTACATTGGTGAGTAAGGTCTAGTGATTTGCAGGTAGCAGTAGAGAGCAGGAGATCTACTTGGAGTATGGTTGTGTACTTGGTGTACTGGCAGCGTGTTATTGACTGGTTGGAGAGGTGAACATCAATTCTGTATTGGAGTTGATTGTTGGGACCGAGAGAGAGAGGGAAGAAGGTCTTGAGGTGTGGTGAGCCTTTGAGGTGGAAGAAGAAGTGGCATCTTCTTTATTGTATATTCTTCTGAGTTATTATTAATACAATTGTGTATTGTCTCTCATATTTCTGTGTTGTTTCATATTTCTAGTTACTTATTATTTTGGTTAAATTCCGTGTTTAGTTGCTAATACAAGAAGTAATCATATGTGCTCTATTGGTGGAGCAAGATTCTGAAATTTAGATTATTGAAACCTTAGATCAAATTACTCATAAAAAAATGACAAAAAAGGGGAAATAGAAAGAAAAGCCTACTATAACAAATATGAATAATAAATTCTTGATCAAATTATCTCCACAAATCATCCTTTCATCTAATCAACATACACAATCATAAACGGATCCAATTCAAGCATATAAGGGAACTATACAATGAAAATAATGATCATAACCACCATTAACATATTAAAATTATAAAGAAAACTCCCAAGCCTTATATTAATCAAAATATTAATTTTGACAATCACAATTGAATCCATAATGATCCATCAATTATAAAATTTACCTGCGTAATAGTAGGGTAGCAAGATGAGGGATATAAATTATAGTAAAATAACAAGAAATTTCATAAAATATGTGATTGACTAAGTATTTATCCTTGGAGGAATAAAAGGCCAACCCTCGAAATGGCATAAATGTTCAAATATATAGGAGAATGTAGCTCTAAATGGGAGAGTATTCCCTACAAAATGTACTTAAAATCATTAATTTTCCATACCAACTCTTCTTCCCTCTATTTGCTACTCCCTTTTCCCTCTTTGTTGAAAAAACAAATAAAAAGACAAGTTAGAATATTGCATTTAAAAATGATTTTGAAAAATAAATAAAGAGACTGAAAACATTTAACTAACTCAAATTTTATAAAAATTAGAAATACCAAAATGTTTGAGCTAGAACAAGATTTTTAGTTACATAGATAACTCAAAAAATAGACACCTGAGTGAGAATATATGTCAAAACGATAAAAACAAGTAAAAAATGGCCTCTAGAGACAATCAAGCCTAAGAGGGAAACATGCAAATTAAAAATTGCACTTTTTCAAAATTTAGTTATAATTGAGATTTCAACTACCGATTAGAACTAAGAGGGATTTTAAATAGGTCTACAACCTAATTGGAGTTGCATTATCTAAATAATAAAAGTTTTAAGGGTTTGAGGGGTCTATACCTAATTAGGATCTATAAACCCTTTTAGAACCACAAATAAATAACATGAAATATTTGTATTGCAATTGTGTTTAACATCCTACATAACAAATTACATTGCAATGCTGAGGGATCATAGAGCTATGTAGGTTTTATACCTATGTAACACAAAAAACTATTTCAAAGGTGCCCTTAGACCTAGTTGAGTATGCAAGCTTGATTAACATTGCGATGGCTATAAAAGCCTATCCAAGATCTAGTCATTAAAAAAACTCCACTTAATAGATAAACTCACCACCAAACCACATCCACTAAATAATTGGGACTTGAGTCCTACATAGTAAATTGACACTTCATTCATAACAATAAATACCTAGTTAGGCTTTCAAAACTTGAATACAACTATGGGATATTCACCGACTACCCTAAGAACTAATTGTGGTTCAAAAAATAGATTAGAACTATCAAATTAAAATGAACCTGTAGACCTAATTAGAATTAAAGGCCTGATTAGGTTTATGGTACTTATAAAAATATTAGCTAGACCAAATTAAAAAAAACCTAATTACAACTAAACATGGAAAGTTTTGACCTCAAAGACCTAATCAGGAGTTAAAAGCTTGATTAGGTCTATAAACTGAGAAGTTTTATGATAACTAACAATAGACCTATTTAGGGATCCAAACAATATTTTCTAATAATTTTTAAGTGTAATAAATGCATTAAGGAGTCATTTTCAAACGAAATGAAAAATTTTAAACTTTATTTCACAAGATTGGTCATTCCAATGGGAAATTTTAAAGAGGTGGAATCGAAATGCAAACCAAAATAACCCCCTATAGTAGCTTGAGAGAGTTAAGCAAGCTAGATTTTCAAATGCAACTTGGGATGTCAAAACTTTTATTTCATGCTAAGTGTTTTATATAAAATTTTCTTGCACAAACATGGTCTATCTAAAAGATGTGGTTTTAGGACCCAATTCAACATGAAAAATGAGATGACCTACTAACAAAACTTAAGAGTGTTGATAATAAATAGTCCACGAGCACAAGAAAGAGTGAAGCAAAAGGGGAAAATGGGTTCCATGATTTTGAAGGAGTTAGGGCATGTTGTGTAAGCAACATAAATATTATTAACTTTAGCTTCCATAATTTTCATTATATATATCTTTATTATATTATGATATTTACTTTTAGCATTTTATTTTTAGCATATTATTTAGTTTACATCTCTTTTATCATAATTTATAGTCAGTAATTATTGCAATTTAAAATTTTTGATATCATTTTTATCTTCCCCATATTTTAGGATGATTTCCATTCGACCTTAATTTTCATTTTGGATCTTTGGTAGCACCTTTTGAATTTTATTTAATCATTGTATTTTCCCCTATAGTTGGTCTTAATTTCCCTTGTGGAGCTTTGGTATCACCTTCAAGTTTTATTTTTTTGTCTTTATTTTATCTTCCCCCTCTTTTGAGATGATTTACAATTAGTTTGGGTTTCCATTTTAGATCTTAGGTCACACCTTCTATATTTTTTTCCATATTTCATAGTAGTTTTCATTTGGCCTTAGTTTCCTTATGATTATTTGGTATTTTCTATCATTTCCCCTCTTCTAGGATGATTTTCTTATCAATGCTTATGTTAGAACTTTTATCAATTAGTATGACTTCTTTAGTTACATGATTACCATATCCCATAGAATTTTCATTCCATGGGTATTATTTTCATGATTTGACTTAAATTTCCATGTACAAAAATACCCCCTCTTTTTTCCTAGTTATGTCTTAAAAAAAACTCTCCCATTATTATGGTTATATACTTAGATATCTTTATTGTATCACCATTTTTCACATGGATAGATCTTCCATGATCCTCATATTTAGCTCTCCTTTAACTTGAGGCACATTTGGGCCAGTTTCATGATTTCACCCTTTTTATAAAGTGCAAGTCTATGAGTCTTTAGGCATCATGGTCTTTGGGTTCTCCTCTCTAGCAGCTAAGTGTAGGCTCTGTTATGGTAGTAATATTTAACACCCATTGTTATTTTATTGAATCAGTTTGGAGAATGAAATTGGAAAAATCTGAAATATTTAAAATCTATATCATAAGAAAAACTAATGTTAAAATTAAAATTTTATCATAAAATTTATATCACACCAAAATATTAATTTTTTTTAGCACATCTCCTATTATAGTCTAAGTTTTAACTCCAAAATTGGCCTCATGATAGAGCCAAGATATATTGGGGTGTAGTAAGACAATATAATGGGGTAAGAAGTCTCATTATATCATTACTTACCTATACTAAATTATAATCCCAACTAATTTCTCAAACAAGAACCCAATCTTCATAGTAGACTAATGACTCGATAAGGGGTCCTTAGGAATGAGAAACACATTATGGAAATGTAGGATCATTTTTAATTTTCTTGTATTTATACTTTATGGGGTGATACTTATGCTTCAATTTTTATCCAAAGCCTACACTTGTTAGGTGGGGTTTGTATACACATAATATTTTCAATTTTTATTAATTACTGATGCTTTCTATCTTGTAGGAACCTGTCAAGTCTTAATCTCTTTGAGTGCATGCCTTAAGGGGTGCAATGGAAAATGGGTGGGTAGACCATTGGTGATTTGTAGGATTGTTGTCCTGATATTAACACTTGTTATCAACATAACCATCTCCTAAAAACATTCCCCTAAGCTTTGCCTCTTATTTTGCACCCTCTTTTAGTCATTTTTCACTTTCATTATCCCTTCCCTAGCCTGAAGTCATTTTTAATGGTTTACATTACACTATCGACCCTATCGATCTTGTATTATTAATTGATAAAACTTATTTAGGGCCTAGGTTGGTCCTTGGTGGACCTAGACCAAGACCTAATTTATATTTGTTGATAATGATATAATGTCGATTGGGTTGACCTTGTTGGCCTAAACTTTTGGAAAAGACTAGGGTTAGATTCAACTATATAAACACATACATTTTGCCATTCGTAAATAGAAAATAAGAGTTAATTATTTATTTTCACTTTATTCACCATCTTCTCTTCTGTCATTCTACTTAAGGAGTATTAGATTAGGGTTTATGCTTATAAAAAAATATTATCTCGTAAAAAAGTCTTAGATGCTTTGGCATTTCTTAGTGATCCTTACAAACCACAACAACCTATTTCAAAGCACCTTTGGCCAAGGGAGAGATTGAGTCTCAATGGGTTCATCTTCATGGTAAGTATCTCTAACTTTGATCCTCTCTTTAATAGATAAAAGTAGCATAAGGAATAACTCTTGAATATATTGTTCTCTCCATGCTTTAGGGTTTTACCTATACATAGCTTAAACAAGATTCTCATATGCATGTTTAATTTTATATTTACTAACCCCATTTTGTGCCACAAGCTTTGGTGAACACTAGATTATAATTTTATTTACTTGTTATTAATTTAGTGAATATGAAAAAATAGGACCTGGTTAGGGTTATTTCATAATTTTGCTTAACTAGAGGCTTTGAAACCCTCCTTAGTGAATTTATTATGCTAAGAGATCCCTTAGCTAGGTCTAGTAGATCCATCTTGGTCATGACCTTGAATATATAATGTATCAACAATTAGAAGTGTAAGTAGGATATATCTTCTCTGAACTAGGATTTATTTATAGATCAATTGAATTTCCCTTTACATACATTATGATTAACCTAATGTGAATCTAAACCTTACAATTTTTCTTTCACACCATCATTTTTATAAATTTATTATAGTTTTCCATATTTGTATGTTTGTATCAAACCATTCAGTATAGTTATAACTTTCTATGTGTAGATTTAAAATACAATCACTTTAATATGACTCTATTTTATCCATGTAGGTCTTCATTAGCTACAAGTTATTAGATTGAATAGTTTGACACAATACTCTTCTTCAGTTTTAGATTAGTATACACTATTGAACATGCCAACTTTGTTTGATAATTCTATCTACTAGCATACAAGTTAATGAACAATGTCAAACAGGTTAACCCTATTCCTTATTCTTCTTTAGCATATAACATTTTGTAGAACTCAGTCAAACAGTCAAACTAGTTTGTAGAATTTGAAAGCAAAAACTAAGGCATTACAACATAAAATTTGTAATCATAATCATATTCAAGTCCACTAAGGTTAATCCTTTCTTTCCTCTATCAATTCAGTACTTTCTTCAGTTATATTTTTTAAAAGTTAGCAATCTTTAAAACTATAGCCCTATAGCTAACTAGGTCAATCTAGTCAACCTAGTTCTATAGTTTATCTTCTATCTCAAAGACATAGTCATCCTATTTGATTATATTTTTAAAGACCTTACTTTTGTATAACATTAGCAACCTAGTCGATGCTTTTATGTACTATTTTCATACAATGTTGCTTATACCAACTCTATACGATTATTAATAAAGAAATTAACATCTATCTACTGGTAATTAATTCACATTTCCTTTTCAACTATTTACATGCTTAGAGTAACTCACATAGTTTAAATAGGTGTTTTTTAAAATTAAAATTTTAGTTAGACTATTTTATTCTTTTACACACACTAATAAATCACTTAACATTCAAAACACATTTAAACACTTGTTTTCCCAAGGCCTACCTATTTGGATTTCATCACCAAGGGGGAAGCCAACTTGATTTTATGGACAAGTATAAATGCATGGTTAATGGTATATATTTTCAAGGCACCCAATGCCTTTATCACTAAAAGATTGTGAAGTGAGGGGGTATGACCTAAACCTAAGCTAGTACCATTCCAATATAGATCACTTTCATCCCAAACATCTTGAAACCATCCATAGACTACCTTTCTAGTTCCTTATTTTAGTTAACTCTCCTATCATATGAAAATCAAAACTCTCTAATAATATAATAACACTTAGGGTGATAACTTAATTAGAATTTATTTTTAGTTGATTATTTAATTTCTAATCATTGTGTGTTGTATTAAATTTTTTTGCATTGGCTAATGTTGGTGCAAGGTATTATGTTGTGTGCCCGAATTGGATCAATAATATTGATCCAATTTGTGTGTTTAATTTCATTATTGCTTCAATTATCTTGCCAAAATTTTCTCCTATTTCAAAACATTATCATCTTGGTCGATACAATCTCCTACAAACTATGTTTTACCATCTTTTTAGTAGTACACATCGACCTTCATGACTATGTCTTCTTCTCTCTATTCTATCCTCTATTTAATAGTACACAGTTAACCCATATGACTTTGTACTCTTCTCAGCCTATGTTTTAGTAGTACTCTCTTGACCCAATTGACTTGGTACCTATTGGTCGACTTAGTTCTTTATATAGTTAACTCTATCCCTATCCCTCTTTCTCTTTCTTATTTCCTAAATTCTATTTATCTCATCAAGAATAATGAAATCCCCTATCAGAATATTTTTGGATAATTTGAATCCATTTATACACTACATGGTGTATTATTTTATTCCTTTCTTTACCTCTTAAGAGAATCCTCACTCTTGGAATACTTCTTCCCCTCCCTTATTTGTGGAGTACAATGAGGTTCAAATCATGCCTCAAGATGAGGTAGGTGGATCTGATCCTTTTTTACCTATCAAGATAATTCCCATCTTTAAGCATCTTAGCATAATGTGGGAATGATTGACACAAGTCTATCTAACAACCCCACTGGTAATCGACCTCATAACAACCCTCCCCTTAATACCAATTTGGGGAGTCCTATAAACACCAACCCACCAATTGATATAACCCAAATTTTTGTATAGATAGTACAACAAATGAACATAATGCAAACATCTAACACCTCTTAAATGATGCAAATACAACATCATTTGATCAATATGGTTGGATACTCAACTTCTCATTCTTCTCCCTCAAAATAACCAAAACTTTATTCCTCCACCTCTTAGAGATGTCATAGGAAATGTCATTCCCTAACCTATCATGAATAACAAGCTGATTTAAAAAATACAAAATGATCCTTTAATTATTTCCATTAATATTGGTAATATATCTCCAAATATCAAGTATGATGGGGCTAAAGACCTTGCATCTTTCCTTAAGGCATTTGACAATCTTTACAAAGAATGGATCCAAACTAATACTTTCACCACAACTAAACTATTGGTTAAAACTTTCACTGACAATATATTAGAATGGTAGATCCAATTCTCTAACATTCTATATGGTAAATAGAGGATTTAGTCAATCCTTTAGTTAAAGAGTTTCAACACAATGATCTTCCCAAAAATTGCCTTAGCCATTTCATCAATGCTAATCAATCTCCCACTGAATTAGCTCATGATTTTATCAAGTGATGGAAATATTTGGCCCACAAGGCTGACCATAAAATGATTTATTATAATCTATTTAAACTCTTTATAGTTTCCTTGACTCCTCTTCAATATAAGGTTCAAAATTTTTCCCCTCAAATTCTTAACAAAGCTATTGACCAAGCCAAGCGTCAAGACTTCTTAATGAAATAGTTTAAACCTAATAACAAATTTATCAAAGGGTATTTTCAAACTTCTACCAATGCAATCATCAGCAATGCTCCTCACACCAAGCTAGGAGTTGCCAAGGCTGACAATCCCCCATATTCTCACACACCTTTCACTATGCAAAAAATGAAATAATTTTTAGTGCCCTTTAAACCATTTACTTATCCCAATAATCCTCCTAAATGGTATGATCTTAATCAATTTTTTTGGTTCCATACTGACATTGGTCATTCCCATAAAACATGTAGAGGGCTTATCAATTTTTTTGTCTCCTATATACTTAGTGATTCATTCAATCATGAAGCTATGATTCAACTCCATTATTAAGAGTACAACACCACTTCCCAAAAACAACAAGCTCCCAAAGATTCTTCTTATAATAATAAAAAATATTTGTCCACATCTAACATTCAATAAGATACCAAGGATGTTTGTGCCATTGATGTCAAATATGACCACTATGAAAATAATTCTCAATATTTAAACACAACCAACGTCAATTATCATTGCAAACATGCTCATAAAGATCTTATCACTAAACTTAAGAAACCATATTTAGAATAAGAACTCCTCAAATATTCTATAACCACTCACCTAGCTTCGAAATCTAATAAGGAACCATCTCATTCTTTCAAAACACCAACCACTTCCATTCCTTCAAAGTCTACCTAACCTCTTAAACCTTGCACTAGTTCTTCTTCTAAAACTCATTAAAACTTCTTAGAGAAGATCAAATCCATACCTTTTAAGATTCATATTATGGAGTTAGTTCACACCTCCCCTTATCATCACAAGTTCCTCATGTAACAATTATAAGAAAATGAAGAACCTTCTTTTATTGAAGAAGAACCACCTTCTCATGAACCTCAACCAACCAATGTGCATACCATTAAATTCATTTGTCCTTTTGCCAAATCTTCTATTTAATTTATCTAATAAGACATGATTAATGATGAGATCCTATTTCACATCGATGATCCACCCATATTCATTAAAATAGCCATTAATACCACCCTCATTCATAAATTTTTAGTTAATGAAGGTTTTGGTGTTAATGTGACATATTTGTGGCTCATCCAACAACTTGGATATAATAAAGATCATCTCAAGTAAATGCACCTAACCTATCATGGATTTTAAAAAACTAATCAAAATCCATTTGTTTGTATTTGGCTCCCTCTTAGAATTAGACCTAAGACTGTTCAAACTAAGCTTATGGTCCTAAATTTATCCCTATATTACAACATACTCTTAAGGTGACCATGGAATCATAGAATGAGGGATATCACCTCTTATGGTAGCCAATGTATCAAGTTCCTTCATAATGGAAAAGGTATAAACATGAGGTTGATCCCAACCCTTGGAGTATTCAAATTCCCAATCCTAAATGTCAATATTGCATTCCTACCATTCTAACAATTAATAGTGATCCTTTAACTAAATTTATCAACATAAATCTAGATTTACATGTCACTCTTACTGATTCTGATGATGATGAACCTAATGACTTGTGACATACTTGTCACACCACTAAGTTACCTCCTTACATATTAGAGTGGCTTCCTCCTTATTTATTGCCTCATGATCACACCATCCCTCTCATTAATGAGATCATAAATTCCCCCTTCCATGTAATGCTAAGGAAGCCTCTTATAAAAAATATTCCTTCATATGCAATGATTATGGAGTGTCCAAATTATTCTAATATCCTTTAATCATGTCTCCATTCAAATTCAGTGATCTTGGTATTTCCCCTTATAGAACTCCTCCTGAATCTCAAGCATGTACAATTTATCCAACCTACAATGATAACTATATCATGACCCAAGATCAATCATGAGACTTGGATGTTCAACATTATCAAAAAAATTTAGCTGAAATACATGCTTTCAATCATGATGTTCATACCATTTCCACTAATTTTGAACTAGCACTTGAAGTTCACATGATTACTATTAATTATCCACTTATTGATACTCCTTGGGTGGTATAACGAATCCTACCTTTTAAACCTCCAAAAATTCCTACATCTTTCATACCACCTATAAACCTGATCATTACATCTATTTCTTCTCCAATAAATTATGCTAACAACAAACCAATCAAATCTAATCAACCTTATTCCTTTACTCCACCTACTCTAAAGATTACATTAGATGTCAAGGCCATAGATGTATAATGAATACACTTTGAATATAATTGCCCTGGTAATAAAATTCTTGATCTCAAAGTAGATGTTGAGTATTATGGTCCTCTTCCCACTTTTTCTAGAGATGAAGCCATTCTTGAATTACTTATGCGTGAGAACCTCAACTACCTCAGTAACATAAAAAACTCAAGAATTTCACAAAGAAAACTCCTCATTTTAAAAAATTCATTACTATCATTGATATTAAATCAAATCCCATTTCCTCTTTAGCTAACACATCATATTATTTACAATATGGCAATGTTATGCTTATTGAGGAAACTTCTTCAATCGAATATAGTACCCCATCTTGCCCTTGACCAATTAAAGTCTCTCATGAACTCACACAAACTAATCATGATAATGTTAGATTATTTTTTGATAAATATAATGAGAATTTTTCTTGGTCTTATGAGGACATGCTTGGTATTGAACTTAGATTTATGGTGCATAATATCATCACCTATCCTGATGCCAAACCCATATGCCAAAAGTAACATGATTTTTTGCCAAAAGTTTATAAATTATTCCATAAATAAATGATCAAACTTCTTGATGCTAAGTTTATCAATCTTATGGAATATTCAGAATGGGTCTCTAACATTGTCTTTATTTAGAATAAAGTCACCATGGTCATTTGAATTTGCATTGATTTTTGTAATCTTAATCTTGCTTGTCCCAAGAACAACTTCCCTCTACCTTATTTAGAATAAAGTCACCATGGTCATTTGAATTTGCATTGATTTTTGTAATCTTAATCTTTCTTGTTCCACTTCCAACTATGAAATGTATCCCTTATGGATGGTTTTTTGGGTTATAATAAAATTCATATTTCCCCTGAAGACCAACATAAGATAATTTTTACCATGGAATAGGGAACCTATTATTATGTTAAAATTCCCTTCAGCCTTAAAAATGATGGAGATACCTATCAATGGGTGATGACCCAAATTTTTCATGATATTATCCACAATATTGTAGAAACATATGTGGATGGCCTCATTAACAAGTCCAAAATCCACAAGACTCATCTCTCTAATATTGCTATCATCTTCGATCACCTCATTAAATATAAAGTTAGACTAAATAATTACAAGTGTGTTTTTGGTGTCACATCTAGAAAACTATTGGGATTCTTAGATTCCTTTTGTGGCATTAATATCATTCCCACCAAGATCAATGCTATTGTTAACATGTCCATCCCTCATTCCATTCTATATATTTGTTCTTACCTTGGTAAACTTGGGGCAATTAAATGATTCATATTTTAAGTTAATTCTCTTACCAAGAAAGGCCATGCCCTAGAATGGATGGATTGCTACCAAAAATAATTTTATAATATAAAAGAATATTTAATTTACCCACCCACTCTTTATCTACCATATAATGATCATCCATTAATATTATATAATTATTCCATACCCATATCTATTGGGGAAATGCTTTCCCAACATGATGATAATGGGAGGGAATATGCCATCTACTATATCAGTTGGGGCCTCATCGTATATGAGAAATGTTATACAAAATTATAATGTGATTACCTCACCATATATTTTACTGCTAAAAATATCTGACATTAGATGCTTTATCAAACCACTTACGTTATCATTCATTCTGATCCACTTCATCACTTCTTCTCTAAAGCCTTTCTTCCTGGAGATAGAATTGAAAAGTGGATGGTCCTCCTCATGGAATTTGATCTCTAATTTATTACACAAAAATCTATTAAAAGACAAATCATTACTGATCAAATTGTTGCAACTCCTATACTAGCTACTACCCACCTTAAAGATAGTCTTCTTGATGATAATATAAACTATATTAAAGTTCTTAATCAAGCCATATCTCTTAAGGATTAATTCCATAACTTCACTATTAATTTTGAATCAAGTAATATTGAAGACTCCTCTATATACCCCAATACTACTAAACTAAAAGTAATTATCGAAGAACTTCTTAAAATTACTGTCGATTTACATGAAGATGCTTGGACCCTTCATTTTGATGGCACCAAATGCATTCAAGGAGTTGGGGAAAGTTTTAACCTCACAAGTCCTCTTGGTAACATTATCCCCTTGGAATTTTTCCTTACATTCAATGTCACTAACAACATAGTGGAATACGAAGCCTTAATCTTAGGCATGAGAGAAACCCTTGATTTAGATATCACATATCCACATGCTTAGGGTGACTCCAAACTCATTTTCCACTAGGTTAATGGTGATTATCAATGCAAAATTAAAAATCTCATTGTTTATCATCAAATAACAACTACCCTTGACAAATATTTTACTTCTTTTACCATCGAGCCTATCTCTCGAGATCAAAATTCTATTGTTGATTCACTTGCTTCTTCAACATCTCTTTTCCATCCTCACCAAGTTCTTACTAATTCCATTTTTCTTATCTAGATAAGAAAATACTCATCTTCCATTCAACCACAAGATTCACTCATCTATCACATTGAGGATATCACCATTTGACAAAGCCTATGGTATAAAGACATTATTCAATTTAATGAACAACAAACCTATCCTCCAAACATTAATTCCCATGAAAAGACTCATATTAAAAAACAAGATTTTAAGTATGTCTTTCAATATAACATCCTTTATTATCACAATGCTGAAGGTACCTTGATTTGCTATGTTATGAAATAAGAAGTTTCTCTCCTTCTTGAACAAACACATGGGGGAATTTGTGGTGGCCACTATAGTGGACATGCTACATCCTAAAAATGCTTATATATGGGATAATTTTGGCCAACCCTTAAAAATGATGCCATTTAATTTGCTAAAAAGTGTATTCCTTTCTAACTTCATGATGATATAATCCATTCACATCTAGATGAGATTCAAACTATGGATTTTACCTGGCCATTCTCAATGTGGGGATTAGATCTCATAGAAAAATTATCTAGATCATAGGATAGGCATGTATTTATTATCACTACCATCAAATATTTTACCAAATGGGTCAAGGCTATGCCTCTCATCAATGTCATCAATACCACCATTTCTAAATTCATCTTCAATCAAATCATTTTACACTTTGGTGTTCCTCATACTATCATTTTAGATAATATTAGTAACTTAAAAAATAAATATGTCAATTAAATTTGTGCTAAATCTAAAATCAATCATAAATATTTCATGCCTTATCATTCCCAATGCAATGGCCAAGCCAAGGCCACCAAAAAAAATCCTTAATAAAATTATCCAAAAGATAATCCATGAAACCTACATGGATTGACATCTTCATTTATATCCCACTCTTTGGGCCTATTACAATAACATATGCATTACCACTGGAGCAATGCCATTTTCACTAGTCTATGGTTCTAAATCAGTCCTCCCATTAGAATTTGATCTTCCATCTCTCCGTATATCTCTTCATGGTATCATACCCAATGAAGAATTATGTGAAGCTCACCTTCATGCTCTTGATCTTCTTGATGAACACCATCTTTCTACCTTGTAACATAATTGCCAATACAAGGCTTGTATTACTAAATAACATAATAAATGAGTTAAAGTTTGCACTTTTAATATTGGTGATCTTGTCCTTAAACTAGACTAAAATCATTATAAAGAATGTAAATATGCCCAAAAATAGTGGGCCATTATTTAGTCAAAGACATCCTTGGTTTAAGCACCTATCACCTTCAAACTAATGCAGGCCATGTTTTCAAAGAGCCCACCAATGCACAATTATTAAAATAGTATTTTGCTTAAATTCTTCCCTTATTACCATGATTTATATATGTTATTCTACTAACACTTTTTTTAGGATACTTACACAGGTCTCACCCTCTACAAAAATTCTCTCTTTAAATAAACCTTAGTCATTCCTTTAGGTCTTTGGTTTTCCCTTTTATCATGAGTTGCATTGTAAAACCATAGATATGACCCAATTTTCTTTAATATTTTCTTTTGTTCTCTTTGTTTTCTTGCTTTTCAATAAATTGTGAACCTCATCCATTTCTATTTTATGATTTGAAGTGTAAGACCATGGATAGGACCTAACCTTCCTCATAAATACCATATTTATATCATTTACTTTTCACATGCTTTGTGCACACTCTTGGGTTTCTCTTTATGAGTTACAGTGTAAGACCATGTATATGACTTGACCTTCCTCATAAAATTACCATCTTTCACTCAATATTCCTTACTTTAGCTTTTTCTTCTTTTGTAAATAAAATTTTCACAATAAACTATGTTAGTATGTTTTCCTACACTCCCATCATTCTTATGATAAGGAATCACACTTTAATGTTATTATATCTCTTTTTCACCCTTTGTCACATTTTTTGTGATTTGAATTAATTAAAATTGTTTCATGTTTCATTTATCTTTATTTCCTTTCCTTTCACTTTACATTGGATAAACAAGGTCTAAGTCAAGATAACACTTTTATTTCACTTGCATTAAATGAGACTCTTAGACACCATGCTCTTTAAGTTCTTTTTCTTAGAATCCAAGTCCCAAGTATTCAAATGAAAGTTATATTTATCACCCATTTTTAGTTTTATGAATCTGTATGGAGGAGGAATATAAAAATCCATCAAAAAAGTTAAAATCCAAATCATTTGAAATAAAGGGCAATGATATATAAAAGACAACATACAAATTTCAAAAGTCAAAATCACACCAAAAGACATGATTAATATCACATCTCATATCTCCAATCGAAGCTCAAATTACATAGTTGACCTCATGATAGATCTGAGGTCCATTATATATGGTAGGTTATTAGATTAGAGTAGAATAATTCAACAAACTCTATGGTGCCACCTACTTTCTCACACAAGTATCCAATCTTCATAGTAAATCGAAAGCTCTGTAAGGGATCCTAAGGAATCAGGAACACATTGTGGGGAGGTAGGTCCATTTTAATCTTTATGCATATAACCTTCATGGGATGATATACATACTTCATTTGTTTATCTAATACTAATGTGTCTAGGATAAGTTATTTAGAGTCCTTAAGGTTAAAAGTCCTCTTATTTTAACAAACCTAATTTGAGTGTCTAAAATTTGATACATATTTCTTCTCCTTGGTTTTTACTTCATTCTCCCCTCCATCCATTTCATTTCCCCCTTAACAAGTAAGTGTGATTCTAAATATATTTTCCCTTCTTCTATATTCCCTATTCTTCACATATTAAAAACATGTTAACACTACTTTGTTTCAATTTTTTCTATCTTTAGAATCAAACAATATGGAGTGACTATGGATTATTTTATTTACACCATTGCTTTACATCCCATCATGACTTTTTTTCTTTTACCATTTATTACTATTTACTACCCTTTTTGTAGACACTTGAGTCCATTTCTAATTTTATGTAATTTTTCCATTGTTGAGTGATGTTGGCTTGTTATTTCTCACTCACCAATGTTGTTTTCCCTTTTGCGCACTCTTAAGCATTGATGATTGAGTAAGGATTGTTACTACTTACTCATCAATGTTATTTTAACTTTTTAGTTTCTTATCTTTATTTAAGTAAGGATTGTCATTAATTTTACATTGATGTTTGATTACCATCTCTGACATGTATCCTTGGTTTGACTAGGTAAGTTTGCCTTTCTTACTTAAGGTTTACTTGTTTGAGTTTTTTGGTCTTTAGTAGCCTTAGATTTTTGGTTACCCAATTTAATCTAAATTTTGACTTGGTCATTTGGTCTAACATAGCACTTATCACCCCAGTTTGCCAAATTTACAAGTACGTCTCTTCTACATGGCATCAATTATCTTGGATTTCTTGGATTTCTTTGTTTTTGCTCTTTAGTTTTATATCCTTGGGTTTGTCGAAAGTAGTCTCTGTACCCTCCATGATCAAAACTACAAACATAATAGAAAACCATCTAGTGATAAAGATAAGTCAAGGTACACACACATTAATTTTATTTTTAGTTATTTTCCTTTTAGTCATTTGAATTTAAATTATTTTTGCTTTAAAATATTGCATATTTTTTTAGCTTCAGTGTTATATGTTGCTATGTTGTTTCTTAAATTACTATTATCTATTGTACCTAAGTGACATGTGATGAGATTTGAGTGGGGCATATGTATACACATAATATTTTCAAACTTTATCAATTACTGATGCTTTCTATCTTGCAAGAACCCGTTGAGTCTCAATCTCTCTGAGTGCACACCCTAAGGGGTGCATCAACATAACCAATGGGTGGGAAAACCATTGGTATTTCATAGGATTGTCATATCTATACTAGAACTTGATATCAACATAACCATCTCTTAAAAACATTCACCTAATATTTGATTCCTATTTTTCACTCTTCTAGTCATTTGCCACTTTCATTAGCCCTTCCCTATCTTAAAATCCTTTTTGATGATTTACATTACGCTGTCATCCCCATAGAACTTGTAATCTAATTGATAAAACTTATTTAGGGTTTAAGTCAACCCCTAGCTAACCTAGACCAAGACTTAATTTATTTTTGTCAATAACTATATAATATCGACTGGGTCAACTTTCTTAGCCTAAAATTGTAGAAAGGACTAGGGTTAGATTTATCTATATAAACACATTCATTTCTACATTATTAGAGAAACAATACGAGTTAATTATTAATTTGTGATTCTTTACAATATGATCTTCTACCATTCTACTTGAGGAGTCTTAGTTTAGGGTTTTTACTTGGATAAGAATCTTATCTTGTGTAAATGTTTTGGATGCTTTGGCCTTTCTAAATGATCTTTAAAAACCAAAATAACCTCTCCATGCATTAGGGTTTTTACCTATACATGGATCAAATAATATTATCTTATGAATGTTTCATTTCATGTTTACTAACCCTATTTTGTGCCACAAGCTTTGGTGAACACTAGATTAGACTTTGACTTACTTGTTATTAGTTTAGTGAATATGAAAACATAGGACCTAGTTAGGGTTATTGCATAGTTTTGATTGACTGGAGGCTTTAGAACCATCCCTAGAGAATTTATTATGGGAATATATCCCTTGGATATGTCTAAAAAATCTATCTTAGCCATGATATTGAATATCTAATGTATCAACCATAGAAAGTATAAGTAGGATTTATATTCTCTGAGCTAGGATTGATTTATAGATCAATTGCATTTCCTTTTGCATACAGGGTTCTCTAGGCCCCTGATGTTGATAATCATTATCCTTGACCACTTGATTAATGTTTTGTCTTTGTTAAGGATGTATACATAACCCCTACGATGCCTTGCATCCTTATGTCTCCATCTCATATTTCCTAATATCCATTTGACATATATTGATTTTATATGATCATGTCCCTCTTCTTTTAAACTTTATTTTCTATCTATTTGATTTATATTGATTTTTTTAGTTTATGAGTTACATTATAAGACATTGGGGATTAAAACCATGACTTCCTCATAAACACCCATAAATTTTAATAACCACATCATATTCATCATGATCATTGTGTGTTTATATGGCTGTGATTATTATATTTTACTTTAGCACAAACATTGATTTTGAATTTTCACTCATTGATATCTTTATTTGATTTGAGTATTTTACTATCTTACATTGGATATAATTTATGATCAATTTCTTATTTTTCCTCATGTAAGATTCAATTTTTGTAACTTGTCTTACATTGGATGACAATTTAAGACATTTTTCACATATCTTTATTTGATTATATTTTACATTGTATTGTGTCATATATCTCTTTCACAATTATTTCTCTCAAATTATGATTAGTTTTGTCTTACATTTTGATGTGACTTATGATTTTTATCTTACAATGTTGTACATGCCTAATTTTTTGCCTTAAGATTTGCATCTTACTCACATTCAATATGTTTTACATTAATTTACTCATTTTATTTATTTACATATTTTTGTATGTTTATTTTTATATCTACTTAATATATTATTTGTTCAAAGTACTATTTTTCCTCAATCTTAGCATTGGATTCAATCTTATCTTTCCTAAAGATGGATCTAGTAATGAGATCCAAAATGCTATAAAATAAATTTATTATGTAGTTGATTCTAGAAGAATACCATTTATTATTAAACTATTAAAAAACTAATGTCAAAATAATAATTATTTGTCCTATTTATTTTTTGTTCTTTTTGAGCATGTATTTTCTCATAGTTTCTATAAAATAATAAAACATATATCACATAATAATTTTTTTTAATAGCATGATATTAGAACCATAGTACATGTTAGAAACACAATACACAAAACCATAAGTACAAACCCATATAGATAAAAATATCACACACACACACGCACACACACACACACACACAGACACACACACACACACACACGCACGCGCACATGCGTGCACACACACACACACATGTGCATGCGTGCACGTGCATGTGCATGCATGCATGTGTGTAGTTCATTAATTTATACATCAAAATTATAAATATATACATCACTAGCTCAATTTTCTTCCTTCAGTCCCATGTAGTGGTGGGCAAGGTACCACAATCCCTAATGATCCTATAGTTTTTCTTGCATGTAAAGACATATCTAATGTCTATGTATAAGAATTTAATATTAGGACCTTTCCTCATTCTATGGATAACTCAATATTTATCCAATGAACTCAAAACATAATCACCCTATGGGTAGTGATATATTAAGTCAAATATATCTACATTACAACTACCTACTTCCATATCACAACAAATTCTCTTACTATGACTATTGGTGGAGAAAAAACTTTATCACACTATCATATATCTTGTGCAGTAACACCAACTAGTCTAAACTAGTTACCATATGGTTTGGATAAAGGTATCACTAGATCCACCATTTTAATATTATTATACTTTGATATCATGTCATCCAAAATTTTGTGATTTGTGGTATCCACCATGGTTCTCCACTATGTGATATCTATTATTTCATCTACAAAATACAAACCAAATTTGACATTATATATATATATATATATATATATATATATATATATATATATATATATATATATATATATATATATAAAAAGCCATAGTGGACTAGAGAGAGAGGTGGGTCAGTTTTTGACCTAGATTGAGTCTAGAGAATTGAACTATCTTATGAGGCTAAGAAAATGAAGAAATTGTGGTGAAGTGCCCTATGATAGGTATAAATTATGTATGCATTAATATTTTATCACTTAATTTTATATACTTATAGATATATATGATAGGTATCAGTAATAGTTTTATTAGAATTATATATATATATATATATATATATATATATATATATATATATATATATATATATATATATAATTCTAATAAAACTATTACTGATACCTATCATATATATCTATAAGTATATAAAATTAAGTGATAAAATATTAATGCATACATAATTTATACCTATCATAGGGCACTTCACCACAATTTCTTCATTTTCTTAGCCTCATAAGATAGTTCAATTCTCTAGACTCAATCTAGGTCAAAAACTGACCCACCTCTCTCTCTAGTCCACTATGACTTATCTCCTTTATTGTCATGTTTACCATTTGATGACACAAATATATTAATGTGGTGACTCCACTTATACCATCTATACATCATGATAAACCACTGTATGTTCCTCGTCTATCCCCATTGCATGTGTTCATTATCATTGTACCCTACTAGTTAGGGCACAATGTGGTCTTAAAAATTTAACCTAGAATGGCATGCCTTGTCCTATTTTTCCATGTGGCACTCTTGATTTCCTCAAAAAATAAGGTGGGAAAATAATAGGTTCCATTGGGTGCATTATCCAAATATTCCCTAATACATAGTCATAAGGGTGAGGCTCATATGGCTAGAGATAATGACCAGTAATTAAACTCCTCATTTGCACTACTAATATAGATGAACATGATGTAAATGTTATACCATAATTGGGTAAGGAATACATATGATATGGTATCTATACACACACTCCAAATCAATATGTACCTATATCACTCATACCACAGGATCCTATGACCATCTCCTCACCTAAGGTAGGTGGTTTGTGACCTGGTGAAATTTTTTTATTGGCCTATATATCATGTGTGTGTATTTGTGTGTTTAAACACACATATACATACATACATGCATGCATACATACATACACACACACACACACATACATACACATAAAATAATATGTGTGTATGTATTATCCTATTAAAAGGTCTAGAATATATAAGTCATCATGGGTGGGAGAATATAATTAATCTTAGACAACTAATAATTTGGGATTATTAAAGATAAAATATGGTGGAGATACATGAGGTATATTGGGGGCCTTTGGGGAATGTTGTGTGATTAGGGATTGCATGAGTTACTTGATTAGGGCAGCCTAAAAAAAATGGATTGATGGTATAAATAATGATGTATAAACATATGTGTTCATTTTAAGTTTGAAATTAATATGACCATATGGAATTGAAAGGGTTGTAATTAATTTATATCTAATAGTAATGATTTATTCTCTTAGAAATATGAAATCCTAGACTTAAAAAATAGAAAATATTACCTAAAGGGATTGTCTATTTTTTATCTTCATTGACAAATCGGTCCACATATCATTACTTTTAGGAGGCCAAACAAGCTAAAAAATTACTTGAAAACCAATGGATTTTGGGAGGAGGTGGTTATTAAAACTCAAAGGTAAATATGAATGGGATTAGAGGCACTTTAGGGAGGGGTGAATAGTGTGTGTGTGTGTTGTGGGGGGACCCCCCGTTTATGTTTCCCTCCTATTAACCACTAGGTCTTATCTTAATTTGTTTTATATTAATTTAATATTTATTATATATTTTCCTCCTTTCATGAGGGTTATAATTTATGCTTGGATTTAGATATTATTTCTAAATTTTGGGCCTTAATGCATGGGGGTGTCTAGTTATTTTCATGTTTTGAATGTGGCCAGTTGTCAATGGATGAATGCTCATTGTGACACTTATATATCCTCCTTCATATCATTTATTATCTAATTTATCAATTGATAGTTTGAGTTTGAATGTTTTATTTTATTATTTATTTTTTATTCATTTCATTTCTCTCTATTATGGGTTATGTGGGAGAATTCATTTGAATGGAGCAATTATTTCTCCTATATTTTTAAAAGAGGGAAATTACCTTTCATAGAGATATCTTCAAGGGGTGGTTAAAGAAGGTTTTTTGAGATCCAATGGGGGTAATAATAATAAATATTTAGGATGTAATAGAAACTAATTATTCCCAAATAGAAACATGAAGGAAAGTAAACACTAATCTTGCTTTGGTATTTGTGAGAAAGTTTCTTAGAATTTTACATGATAAGGAGGAAACTACATCTATGGATGATAAATTTCTCAAAATAAAGTTTAAGGGAGGCTTATATAAGGCACTTAAAGTGAAGGATGTTAAACTACATTGGATTCTAGACTTAAAAGTGTTGAAAATATTGGTTTTGCATCCTTTAAAATATTTTGAAAATGATTAAGTTAGTTTTTAATTATGGTTGACTATTTAAAGAAAATGTCGAATTTATACTCTATGGGTGAGTTTATTCATTAATATAGATTCCTATATTTGTACCTAAATTAATTAGAGGATATTATAGTTAATTTCAATCATATCATTGAGCGTAACAAGTTTAATCATGCAGAGAAGGAAGTGAAGGTTCTTCTTAGGTTAACATAGGTGTATCTTCAGGTTGGGGTGTTGAGTAGCATAGATGATGGTGGTTCAAGTGGTGGTGGTCTTGGTGGTATTAAATTTTATGTATATAATCTCATTGGGGCTGACATGGAGGTAGTTCCTATTGTCAAATCTATATTTGGGTGTAGCATGGTGTGAGGACTAGTTCATGATATGGAGTATGTTTATGGGTTGATGAACCTAAACTACTTTGGATATGATCAATTTTTTTGTTTGAAGATGGTAATTTGATATTAATATATACACAATATTCTCATATATATTCATGTTTGATATTGTATATGCCTTATCAAGGCTTTAGGAATTGGGTCTTTTTCTTGATTTTCAAGCCCCCAATGTTGATTTAATATTGGTTTATTTTGGGAAGATTGTTATGGAAATATTATAAAACTTGTAGTTTTTGTGTAAATAATTTAATTTTTTAATTTAATAATGAGGTACCACATAACCCTCATTTATATTTATAAAGGATCATATACATGTATATATTTTCATGAATTGAAAGTTTACAACACATTTTGTATATGCATTTAACAAAAAAAATTATACAAATTAGAATATATATAATGGATACATGTTTAAGAAAATAAATAGAGCACTCCAAAACAAATAAAATATATTATCCTCCTCTCCTCCATGGAGGAAACATGTAAAATAAATGAAACATAAATTATAAAAACAATAAGAAAATGCTTTTGTATGTAAAAATTAGGGCTTTCTTCATCCAATGGCTAAGATTGGATTTAATCTAATGGTGAATTTGCAATACAAAAAAATTAAATTAACATTTATTTTTTTATTTTTGTATTTTTTTGGATATATATTTTATTTAAATTTCATAGGCACCTTTTAGATGATTAAATTTTTTTAGAGGTGGGATTTTTAGGAAGGCCTTAAAGTGGGTTTCAAACTGTAAATGCCACTGGATATTATTTTATCATCTACATTATTAATGTACACTTTATGTTAGTTTTTTTTAATTCAAGTGGATTTTAATGGAAAATTGTGGAGATTAGTTTCTTTCTCATAGGGACTCTATTATTTTGAAAGATAGCTAAAATTAAGAGATTTAATCTTGTTTTCCACTTGTGACTACTGTAAACGATGTGTATAATTAGTTTATTAATGAAAACATTTAATTAGAGAAAAAAATTACCATCATTTTTCATACATTTATATGATAAATTGTTTAGGGCATGGTAGCTAGTATTATAACTTACATCACATGGAAATATAGGTATTATTTTAGTAGCCTCTCCTTTCACAAACTATTTATATATATCATCTAATCAAGATGGATGTTTTTAGAGGAGGCACACACAATGCACTAGAAAGGGACGAGGAGACCCCATGATTAAAGGAGTAACACACTAGAGGTGACTTTGGATTTTATATATATATATATATATATATATATATATATATATATATATATATATAGTGGTGGGGGTACCATAGGATAGGTTACCCACAACCAGGGAGGATTTTTAAGACATTCGCCACACATATCCTAAGAGGCTTCTTATCATAGAGATAAGTCCTATATTACATCACAATATTAGGAAAAAATACACCCTTTACCACATGGGGAGAGGTAGGATGAGAATCATCCACCTAGAGGAGAGATAAGGAGCATTTTTTGTTAATTTTTGAGACTCCAACAACCAACATTTAGTGGATATATAGATAATTTTGGTTTTAATGCATGGATTATTAGTAAGACAATTTTTTCTATCTTTATATGTATGAGACCAATTTTATTGAAATTTTTTATATCCTCCTTAAAGACATGGATAGGATCTAGTGAATGAATGAGGAGTGAAATATTTTTCTAGTGATAGAAATGATCACATGGGAACTTTTTGAGAATTTTAAGGAAAAATACATGTTTGAGTACTTTATTTAGAGGTGGATTGATGGGTTATATAATATAAAATATGGTAGTGCTACTATGATACAATATAATGTCCCATTTTAGGATCTACTTCAATATGTGGGTTTCTTCAAGATAAGGAGATCTAGGTGAGAAAGTTTATCAAGGGCCTTATTTAAGATATATCCAGGGTTGTTCATCTTATCTCTTTTCATAATATTGAGGTCATTATGGATAATTAATATTCAGTAAAGGAATATTGATGAAAATATCATGAGGATAGATAGTGGCTATGAGGGAATATACAGGCTCATTAGGATGATAGGTCATGAGGCACCCATCCTCTACCTATACATAGTTTTTCACACACTTAGTTAATCATTAGGCCTCTATAACACTCATAAAATAAGTATCATTAATAAATAAAACACCATCACCATCAACGTTCACAAGATTAAAATAAGGATAGAGGGTAGGGAGGTCAATGAATTAACATATATAGGAGACTATATATATAATATATAGGGTCAAGCTAGACTAAAAATTATAATAAATAGGGCCTAAAAATTCTATAAGATATGGGTTATAAAGGAATGGAAAAGATTATTTAGGTAGTGAGGAGCCTCAAAGGTCATGTTTCATGTGTGTGGCATTAAACTATAATACATGAGATTCCCCACTCTTAATTTTTATCATTGAGTGCTATAATGCACCCATGTAATAGTATTTTATTGGAGATGTGGGTCATGCTCACAATATGTATGTGGAAATATAAAATGAGTAATAAAATCAATAATAAATGGTCATTGGGAGCACATATATGATAGATAGTATTATAATGTTAGTTATTTAAGTTTAAATATTTAGATTCATTTATTGCACCCTATCTAGTGAATTGATATAGGTTTATAGTATATGGGTAGCAAACCATTAAGAGGTAGAGTTGGCCATTGGAATAAAGATGAAGTATAATTATTTTTATTGAATGTGTCCTTAAATTTGGTGTGTTTAGAGATATTTTATAACTTAACATCATACCCTTGGGTATGTATGATATTTTACTAGGTATGGATTGGCTGAAAGCCCATCAAGTTAAGGTCAATTTTCATAATAATGTTATCAAGTGTTATGATGACCATTGAAGTGATTAAATTATTAAAAGGGTTGAAATACCCATTTACCTTCATTTTTTGGTATTGATAAGTTGTAAAAAGGGTATAAATCCCAATTACAAAATTTTGTAGGGGAAGTAAAATAGGCCAATGGACATAAAAAGTGGAATAAAAATAGACAAATAATAGACTAAAAGAAGAGCATAAAAAGACCAAACCCAATCACAACAAAAAAAACAAGACTATTTAAATAGAGCTTTCCAATTTCTTTAAGGAAACCAAGAAGTTCTTCCTTATTGGTAGCCTTACCTTCCTTGTCCATTTCCTCACTTGGAATAACCTATAGGATAGATAGAGAAGCAGTAGCTCAATGGATTAATTTTGTGCATAAGGTGGTCATCACTTTCATTTTATTCTCAAGAGAGTACAAACCATTCTTTACCTCCTCCAAATCTTTTTTAATTTGAATACAATTGTCACAAATTTTATCATTAGTAACTTCTTTCTCATGAGTATCCATTGACTAAGTATCTTCCTCATCAGAATCATATAATGAGTTATTTAACTCTTTGAAGTAGCTGGTGCCTTCCTTTTCCCCTATTGGTTAGGAGTGGATTTGAACTTTATAATCTCCACTTCATCCTCTGGATCAGAGGCAGTAGTCAATAATTTTCAACACCGAGGTTTTACCACCTACCAATTTGCTAGATCTCCTAATGCCCAGCCTCCTTATAGTGTTCCCTTGGACCTTATTGCCAATATATTTATCAACATCTTCCTCCCTTTACTCTTGGAGCTCATAATTCTCCTTGTCTACATGTAGTTTTACTTACTTCTCATCCCCAATAGTGTTCTTAAATTTTTTCTTACTTGAATTTTTAGGCACAGAGTGTTCTGTAGTGTATCTTTTTATCTTCTTATTACCCGAGTGTGAAGGGATGTTCTTCAGTTCACACAACCCATTAGTTACCACTTTTTTCAATTAGTTAGGGGACCTAATTTTAGTACCCTCAATAGATGAAAAAGTGGTTCCCTATAGAAGAGGGGACTTGGAGCCTTTATTTGTGTGAGGTCAAACTAGGGTAATAGTGACCAAATCCTTGGGAGTATGGGAAGATTTGAAGGGGCCTAGGGAATATTTTACAATAAGGTTAAAGGCCTTATTTTAAAAAGGGATACCAAACTTGACACTCAAAGGAATGTTATCATATGATTCACTATCATGAGCCTCATCTACTAGTTGAGATTTAATGGGTTTATGTGAGTAAAGATCTAGGTGGAAATGATAGAGACAAAAAATTAGGCCTTGGTGGAGTGGGATGGCAATGATGACAAGGTTGATTTCATGCACATTCTTAGCTATTTTGATAGAGGACTCAAAAGATGAAAATAGGTAGAATGGAAAATTAACAATCACCTTATGATAAAAATGGTTTAACAGAGCAAAGTGATAATGATAGTAAAACTTAAATCTACCCTTCAAGGTAATGTATTTAATAATAATAAAATATACCTTATCCTAGGGGTTGATGAGGTTCTCCTTATCAAAGCCACCTTATAGTTGAACCAATGACTCACCTTCTCTAAAGAATCTTTTCATGACTTTGGGTCCTAGAATTTGGTTTGTATCTTAATTATTTTTCCCTCACATTGTATACCTATAGCCTTTTTAATAGTCTCTTTGATTACTTTAAATTGAATTCCACCAATCTAGACCTTGTGATCCACATCCCAAGATATAACAAACTAGGTTGAAAGGTTTTAATCAAAGCCATTGAGACATTCTAGGAGTGGTGAAATGCATCCCTCATAACAAATACTCCATATCATGGCATCCACATTAGACTCAACATAGGCTAATGGCTTAGTTTGGACCTTGTCTCCATCCATGGTTAAGATCTTCCCAATATTGAGGAGAGGATTACTCAAAGTGGATTTTAACACCCAAGGATAATTTAGTTTGATGTATAAAAGTCCAAAAATAATGTTGTGGATATCATCATTTAACCAACATTTATGTCCACTCAAACACCTGAGCTCATCCTTCAAATCATTCATGTTAATCAATTAATAATTATGAGCATAATAAAGCTTGTGTGGGCTATAAATTGGAGAATGCACCATTAAGGATTGAAGCTGCCTCATGTGACATCTAGGTAAATATCTCAAGATTTCAATAATATGACTTTCAATGATGTGGAATTTACCATTTATTAAAGTGTACTCATGCATCATCTTACCCATATTAATGACCACACCTTTTCACCCCTCTAGGTGGAAAATGTCTATCATGGAACCCCCAATTAGAATATATATTAAAATATATTCTAAATAATATTATTTTATATAGGTCATTGAGTTGAATGAGGTTGTGCCTCCAATTGGAGGGATCTCTAACATTGGTAGGCAGATTGTTTATGTTCATCTAGCACCTTAAAAGGAAGATATTGATTCCCAAATTGGTCATTGCATCTACCACTTGGTTGCCCTCTTTGTAGATATGCTTCACCTCAAATCCCTCAAAACAAAGAAGGATTTTCTTTATGTCCTATATAATGTAATCAATCTTCTATCCCACCCTATGTTTCTCTTTAAAAACATCAATGATAAGTTTGGAATCACTTTTGATTCATAGGTTTTTAATTCCAATGGTACGATCCACCTTGAGATCCCAAATGAGGGCCATAACTTCAATAACATTATTAAAATTTTCTCCCATTCCACCAATATAAGCCACTAAAATCTCTCATTTATCAGATCTCAGTACACCACCCCCACTTTCTTGACCTAGGTTACCTTTGGAAGCCCCATAAAAATTGAGCTCCATCCATCCAATAGAAGGGGGAGCCCATTTGATAGAAGCATGAAGAATCATTTTAGAGTTATCAAGTTTGCAAATATGGGTTAGGACACTCCACTGATTGATGATGCTTTATTACATATTGTTAGGAGGAAATTATATATATTTCAAAGTGTTATAAGAGATATTTTCCTACAGTAGTTTAGCAAACCTATAGAAGACATTTTTGGGATCTTTAGCTTTATCTCTAAATAACCTATTATTATGCTCCTTCTAGAGTTCTTAGGTTAGGATGGGGGGAATTTGAGCCCATATCTCTTTGAATAAAGGGTGGGAAATGGGGGATAACCAACCTCTAATGACATTTGAGAGGTCATGATTCATGCTTTAGAAGACTCTCATACTATGCAAAGAAAATATCTACACCTCCCAAGAGAACTCACAATGTAATACGAGGTGGGAGACTAATTCTTCCTCTTTTTTACATAGTGATAATGGTTAAGAATTTATAATCCTTTGATACATAGATTATTCATAGAAAGTATCTTATTATGAGTGGCCAACCACTATAAATGATTGATTTTGGGAATAAGGGGTTGATTCCAGACCCTTCTCCAAAAGTTTGAGTCCTCATTAGACTTAAGGAGTAGATTATAAGCCAATATAACTATAAAAACTCCCATTTTATCCTATTCCCACAAGGATTTATCCCTTGAGGGGAATATAGGAGTGATACAATCTCAGAGAAGGATCTGTAGTTCCTCAGTAATTGGGAGAAGGTCATTTTTGTCATGATAGTAGTCTGACACCTATTTACAATCACTGTTACTAAGTAGAAGATAATAAAAAACTAATCTCCCAAAGTGAGCAATGGATATATTAGCAAGTCTTTGGAAATTTTGTATATTATAGAGAGGGAGGCCCTTTAACTAGTTATCTTCCCAAAAATTGATGTTTATACCATCCCCCAGTTTCCACTTAATGCCCTATTACAGTAAGGTTTTGATTTTTATAGCATTTTTCCAAATCATTGAACCTCTAAGGATACCCATGGTGTGGAGGAAAGCCTTAGGGTTATTATTAGATAGGTACTTTTATCTCATAATACTACCCACTCCTTATTATTAGTCATGAAATTCCACCCAATTTTAGCCAAGAGGGCTTTATTGGTTAGGTGAATTTTTCTAATTCCTAGACCACCTTACATTTTTGGTTTATAGACTTTATCCGAACTGACCAAGGCAATTCTCTTTTTCTCTTTCACCCCAGTCTATAGGAAATTTTTCTAAATTTTTTCAAATATCTTCTCAATATATGTGAGGATTTTGAAGAGGGAAAGGAAATAAATAGTAATTCCCTGAAGGGAGGCTTTTAGAAGTTGATATTTTCCAACTTGACTCAACAACTTTCCTTTCCACCCTACCAACTTATTTAAAATTCTTTCAAGGATATAATTATAGTATAAGGGGGGAACATCTTTGAAAACTAATGTTAGGCTAAGGTAGGTACCTGGGAGATCACCTCTTGAACAACCAAGAATCCCCATGATTTTCTATTAAAGGTCTAAAGAGGTGTTGAAAAATTAGACTAGGCTCTTATCATAGTTAATACATTGGTTGGAAGCATCCTCATAATCCTTGAGAATCTTCATCCATTTCCTAGCTTTCACCATTGAGGCAATTCTAAGGAGGATAGTGTCATCAAAAAATTATTAGATGGTAGTAAGATCCATTGTTGAATTAGGTTTAATACCTTTGATTTCTTGGGATCCAAATAACTTCAAAAGAATAATGCTAAGAACCTTAGCCATAAGATTGAATAGGTAGGGGGATAAAGGGTCACCTTGCCCAAGACCCCATACTACATTGAATAATCCCCTATAAACCCAATTAATATGGATAGAGTACTTGATGGTGGTGACATAATTTTTGATGAGCTACATTACTCTATCTTAGAATCCCATTTTCTCAAGGATTTTGAAAAGAAAGTCCTAATCCATTCTGTCATAAGCCTTAGAGATGTCTAGTTTGAAGACCATCCCAAGAAAATTCTTTTTCTTCATTGAATGAATGTATTCATTAGTGGATATGGAAGCATCTTAAATTTGTCTACCTAGTACTAACCCCTTCTAGATATTAATAATCAAATGATCCAAGATCGACTGTAGTCTACAAGCCAAAATCTTAGAAAATATATTGTAGATAGTATTATAAAGGCTAATGGGCTTGATGTCCCACATACAAATAAGATCTAGTTTCTTAGGAAAAAGCAATATAAAGGTGTGATTAAACTATTTCAACAATTTTCTAGACTTAAAGAAATTAGTAACCACCTTAGTAACATCTTACCCCATAATCTCCTAGTATTCTTAGAAAATGGCTAGAGGGAAACCATCCATGCCTAGGGCCTTAAAAGCACCCATAAAAAAGAGGCAAGATTTTACCTCCTCTTCTATCATAAGTTTTTTTAGGAGGTTATTATCTTCAAAATTTAGTTAGGTAGGGATAATTTCAATTAACTTTTGTTTCTCCTTCTATTCTGAGTAGCAAGGAAATTCTAAAAGTAGTTGACAACCACCCACCCCATTTTAATATCTTAATAGACCAATGATCCATTATCATCCATTAACTTGTTAATGTTGTTCCTTTTCTTATACCTCATGGTAGATTGATGGAAGAAGATAGTATTCCTATCCCCTTCCTTGATCCGTTGCACTCTAGATTTTTGTATCTAGAAGATCTCCTCCTTTTTTATCAAATACCTCCATTCCTTCCTTAGGGAATCCTCTTATTTCACCATATCATTAGTGATGTCTCCATTGGCCATCTGTAGCTGAATATATACAAGGTTTTCAGATATCCTCCTTTTGTTCTAAAAAATGTTTCCAAAAGTGTACCTTTTCCAACCTTTGACTTTGTTTTTTATAATATTTAATTTATATGCTAACCTAAACATAGGGGATCCTTGAACAATGGTATTCCACAAACTAGCCAACTGATCTACGAATCCTAGATGTTGGATCCACATACATTCAAACCTAAAGGGGAAAGGGCCCTTATTCTCTCTATCCTTCCAAGATAAAATGAGAGGGTTGTGGTTAGAGGTCATCCTAGGGAGAGCTTCAAGGAGATAGGCACTAATTTAATCCCAATTGGGGGATATTAACGCCCTATTCAGTCTAACTTTTATTAAATTCTTAGCTCTCCTATGATTAGACTAAGTGAAAACTACCCTTAAAGATCAAGATCCATTAAACTCATGTTGTTGAGAAAATCATCTAAGTTAACCATACTATCAGTGTAATCTAAGATACCACCAATATTTTCCAAAAGATAAGGTGGTGAATTGAAATCACCAACAAGCTTCCAAAAATCCTCCCTATTACTTCCAATCTAGGTGGAGAGGGTATCCCATAATTCCTTTCTTGTATTTATTTGGTTAGGAACATAAATTTTGACTAAATTTCAAGACTTATTATGATTATCCATTTAAATCCATGTTATTTCAGATACACATCCTAGTTAGATTGCATGCAAAGGATGCCATATTTTTTCCATCATTCTCAATGACATATCTGAGGATGAGAGCATCAAGGAAAATTTATATGATCACATCATAATTTTAGAGTTTTATGATGTGTTCCCCCACTAAGTTTATTCCATTTCATTTTGAATAAGTTAATGCTTCTCAAGAAACATGATATCTCATGCAAAACATTACCACAATTCTTAGAAAATAATTTCACACAAAAAAAAACAAATCTAATTATTAGCTCAAATGAATTTTTACACATGTATCATCCTCTATTAGAATTTAAAAATTGAGTGAATATTAAATAGGCCCAATGGTTTTTTTCTTGAAATAATAAACTATTGCATGAAATAAATATAGTTAGAATGGAATATTTTCACTTACCTGAAAATATTCACAACAATTTCCAAAATACTAGAAAATTACCAAATGAAGCTTACCTATTAGGTGAGTGAAAACACATCTTAAACCTTAATTGGTTAGGATATATCCTAAAACACTAGATATTTTTAACATGAAAAATATAATACCCTCACTTAAGTACATAATAGGGAGTGATAAATAGGAAGTAAAGAGATTGAGGGGTCTTGGTAATTATGCCTAATTATGTACCCATGCATAAATTTAGAGTGAAATACTAAGTGTCCTTACGGTAACCAATACATCTTAAATACATGGATGTTGAGTAGTTGTAACCAACAAGTCCTATAAGAATTGTTACTCTGTACGAGTCTCACTTAATACAAAACACTTATCACAAAACTAGGAAAAATGAGTTACCAAGGATGAAATGTGTCATTGCAAGGCACCAAAAAACTTGACAAAACAACAACAAAAGTGGATCCCAAATCAAATATCATACACATTATTAAATTAGGTTCACTATATGGAATTAAGGCCATCAAACACAAGTGAAATCAATGGACTTGAAATTCACAAAATATTGGGTGAGAAAAATTGTTCCAAAGCTATTAATGAAGAGATGAAAAGTACAAAGAATACTAGACAAAAAAACATTTTCAAAGCTAAACCAAAAACTCATAAAATTTATACCAACTAGAAATACTTACATGAAATAGAATATGTAGCACACCAAGGGATAAAAAGGAATGTGAAACTTGAAGTAATATGTGAGCCTCACCATAATGCTTAAATGAGTGGAGTGATTCCAAATTATTTGTATTAGTGGGCATATCCCACTACACAAAATAATAAAAAAGTTGACACTAGGGCTAACCAAGATAACTACTCTTCATAATAAGAATGAGCTCCACTAAAAATATTAAATAGACTATGAACATGCCTAAAGTGTTGAGAATACAAATATAATATACCTCTCAAGAATAAAGTGAAAGAGGTGTTTTACAACTACCAAAAATAAAGATCAAACACCAAGGGAACTATAAAGGGTAGGAAGAGCATAGTGAAAACTGAGAAGTTAAAACATGGATGAAGCATATCTATAACACCATCTCAATGAATGATTAAAAAATCACCAAAACTAGTCTAAATACCATCCCATATAAATATAGATAGAAGAAGATATAATATGTGAAAATTTCACAAATGGAACATGCATCAAAAAATTTACAATTGTGTTAGAAAAAACATGCCTTATAGGGAAAATCCCATTATTACCATGGTGTTTAATACTAAGTAAATGTGTAATATTTCTCATATGTAACTCAATGCCATCATGAAGAGTGTAGAAAAAAAAGGATGGAGCTCTATAATAAAATTATCTAAATGAAGAGGTAACATCTACATCATAACCAATGTCATGGGTATAATCTCCTTTAACAAACTCAATGGGAACAATAATACCTTCTAAATGCATACCAAAACCTCTACCAAGATGACCCATGGAGAAAATAATGCAAGAACCAAAGGCCAAACATATATGTAGATGTATATTTAGTGGGATGTGTATAAGGTGCATCAACTAAAGTAGTAGATATAGTAACAGTCACAAATACTAATAAACCAAGGTAAATAGGTTCATAAGTAGTGATTGTAAGTGAATATTGTCGATCATAGTCTAAAATCACATCAATGGATGCATACCAAATTCAATATCATTACATGTGATGGAATAAAAATAAGGGAATGAATGTCTAACACATCATTATTATGTTTCATGTTATAAATTTTGTTTTATAAAGAGTGAGTTAGGTAATGCTTCTTATGAATAAGGGAGTGCAAAAAAAAATTGCTTCATTAGTTTCCTTTTCACTTTTTGTAGTGATAGATAACAGGCATTTATAGAAATTATAGTAGGAATACAAATCAAAGTATTAGAATGTGCATCAACATGAGCCATAAAATGAGGTGTATGTTCCTCTTATGTGTCATCAACAAAAGATGGTACTAGTGCCTCATCCTGAGAAAACAAGTCATCACTGAAAAATGAAGGAAGAGGAATTGGAACATAAGGAGGTGGAGTAAATGAGGGATAAATGGTTTTATAAGGCCTAGAAGACTCATTTTTATCCCAAAATAATGATACAAATTTTTCCCAAAATTACTTTAGTGATGTGGCATTTGTAATGTAGAAACGCAAGTTGTCAGAAACATTGAGATTGATTAAGTCAATAATCTATTTTTGCATGTGCACAATCCAAGTCCTATATTCATTTAAACTAAAAATTGGAAGGAAACTTGTAAATTATTTGACAAATCTATATTAGTGGTTGAGAAACCACTTTGAGTATTTAAATCCTATAATGTATTTAATGACTTTCAAGTAATGAAGTCTTTGATAGTGGCATTGGAAATAATAAAAACACCAAAAATCTAATCATTTTAGGCCCAATTTTGGAGAGAGAAATCAATGGAATAAAATAGGTAAATAGGATATTAATGTTTGGTTATCAAAGTAGGTGGAAAACTACAAGGCAAGTAATGAATACCATTCAAAACATTGATCAAGATGAAAAACTATATGGAATGGAATAAAACTACCAAACAGAACATAAAAATATAATCTAGATGCCATGTGGAGTTGGAGGTTGGTTAATGGAAAAACCCTACTCCATTAACATGTAGCACCTATGAATTTAGTAGTGTTCTTTACTATTGAATTTTTAAGTCACCTTGATCAATTAGGTCTAATAAGCATATTGTGATGTTATAAAGTCATTGTTAGCTCTTTTCAAGGCCTAGTTGAAGGTTAGAGACATAATAATGTGTTTCAATGATAAAATAGATAAAAAATGTCTTTGAATCATTTAATTTAGTCATTTTTAGAATTTGATAAATTATAAAGAGAGATAAAGATCATTTGGAGGTTTAAAAATCCTTTACAATTCCATGAGATCTATATAGCTTTTTAAACACATATATTTAACCTTATTTCCCTCTTATTATGAATCCATGTGAACTCCTCCAATCTTTCAAAATTAAAAAAAATGTATTTCACAAGAATAAAATCATGTTTTATAAGGTTTCAAGATCAAGACATTTTATATTTTTGAGTTTGTTGATGAATGGTTGTAGGTCCTTATGAAGTCTATAGAACCCATTAGAGAGATTAAACATTAAATGAAGGTTAAAAGGACTCCTACAACCATCCATGTCTATTTAGGTCTAAAAAAACAAGATCCAAATGTCACCATGATGAAATGAACATACAAAGATGTTTAAGAGAGTGTCCAAACTCTAAAACAACCTTCATATAGGCTTGTATCTAGGTTTTCAAGTTTCCTTTAGGGATTAAAGGTTATCAACACATCACAAATCTTAAAAACAAGTAATATAACATAATTTCAAATTCCCTCATGATTATTTACACACACACACACACACACACACACACACACATAGGTTTCAAATAGTTACAATAGCTTTATCAAACCTAGAGCAAGTTTTATCCATCTAAGTGCAACATTATTTGTAAGGTTTGTAAGTCTGTTACTGATTGTTTGAGTATAGTTTTAACCTTTCAATGTTGATCAAGAATAAATCTAAGTATCTCAAGATTCAAACACTCATAAATAAGTCTTAAGATCTAGATCACGGGTTTAAATTTTTTTAAACACACATATAGGCCTATAGAGTGTTACATGTTTCCATGGTTGAGTAAGAGGTTATAAGTATGATAAGAACCTTATTTAAAGCTTTAAATAGAGTTTTAAGGTCCCTATAATCATAAAAAATAATTTTTAGAGTTTTTAATAAGTAAACATGAATATTATAGGCTAAATATTAGGTTTATAAGGCTTTAGAGGGGTTTTTACTAGGTCTTAGTTTACCTCATAGTTGTTTTTGTACTTCATGAGAGTGTTAAAACTATGCAAATTCACTTTGAAAACCTAAAAATAGTCAAAATCACTAAAAAAACATAACTTTTAAAGAGGTATTTTTATATTTTAAAGCTTGGAGAGGCATCAATATGAGTTTAGAGACATTTTAAAGCTTAGAAGGATCTTAAAGTAGAGATAAAGTAAGGAAATGAAGTTATAGGCCTATGTGTAGGATGAAAACAAAATTTTCCATGGAAGAAAGAACCTTTATAAGTATAATTAAAATCATGTGTTTCCATGATGTTAACAACATAGTTCAAGGGTTTTGAACAAGTTCTAAACACACTCATAGGTTTTCAATAGGGGTTTGTGAGTGTAATGCCAACATAAAAGGGTTTTAAGCTCTAGGAAACTACTATAAGTCTGACTTGGAGTTGAAATGCATCCATGATTATCAAAGAATATTGATAAGTATTTTATGATGATAATGCTAAATCAAATAGTATTCATCATCTTAAGACTTAATGGACAAGTTTTAAATTTATTTTAGAAGTTGTTGAACATGTGTAAGATGGTTGAATGCCTAGAAGATAGAGTTGGACAAGTTTATAGGTTTGTAGATAGAAAATGTGAGGTTTATAATGTAGAAGAGATAAATGTTTAGAATATGTACCATGAGAAACTATTAGAGTCATGTAATATATCTAACTAGCCATAAATGCATAAACCCTAGGAGTAAGTGAGAGCCAAAATTACAAATCAAAAAACATGAATGCATTAAATGAGCTTCCAAGTTAAATATTATAAATACCATGGTGTATATATAGAGGAGAGATAAAACATGACCCCACAGTCATATGAAATTGGGTCTATCTTCCTCAAATATCTAATAAGACCTAAACAAGTTGACTAGAATAACCATGTAGGTAAACCAAATTAGAAAAAACCTACACTAACACCCCCTAAATCCTAGCTTAGGTGGGTAGAAAAATTAGGTACCAAAAATAAGGCCTAATGAGGTACCCAAGCATAAAAAAACTCCCATAAGGTGGAGAAAAGGATAAAACCCATAGGAAAAAACTCCTCTCCTAAAATAAAGAAAAGTGAGACAATCCTTGCTCTAAATATGTTGGGTATAGCCATAAATGCATCAATAATTGAGAGCAATAAAGTACATATAGAAAAAAACTAATAAGTATCCATATAATATGATGAAGTTTCATATAGTAGAGCTCAAAAAATGATTAATGTCATTGATTAGATCCTCTACCTGAAGATTGAAGAAGATCTATCTACATCATAAAATGTTTCTTCCCTTTGATAAACAAAGAAAAAATATGATGTAATAGAAGTATGCCCATTCAAAAATGAAATATGAAGGTAATAATACAAATAAATTTTAGTAGGGTCCTAAATAAATTTGTGGCATAGGTCTATCAAGGTCATACACAAGAACTGAATGTAATGCCACTAAAGTGAACCTATCAAAAGTAGGTGTGTTGAAGAGTGGATCTCCTTGGAAGAATGAACATGCACACCAAGTGCCTAATGGATCTTAAACCAAAGTGTGGTTCTTATACAAGGAATTATACTCTTAATTCATAATATAATGGCCAACTGGTCCATGTAATGATGGTGCATCAAAAGTAGAGGCAAATAAAAAATGTGGAATGACTTGTAACTATGTGGTAGACTGCCTAATGTTTAATGAGTCCTACATCAATATAACTATACCCTATAATGTATGAAGTGAACTATAGGTAGGTGGATCATGAACTAACTCCTAAATATTTATAAGGTGACAAGGATATGGTAGAGGTGTTTCACCATCATTAGTGAAGTTATCTATGCTAGAAGAAGAGTCATCAATATCAAAGATGTACTCAGGATCAAAATTACCATCAAATACATGGAAGTTTGATGAAAAATAATGGCATGGAGAATTCACTAAAGTAATGTCTAGGTGAAGTAGAGAGAATTAATTAACAACCCTCATAGTTGAAGAAGAGACTACAGATGAAGCACATGGATATGTAGACTAAATATCCATAGGAAGAGGAGTCATCGATGCTCTCACAAGGTGTACTATAAGTGGAAATAATATAGTCCCATGAATTACCAATATATGATGGTTTTGGAAGACCAACATCATGCATAGGAAAAACATTTAAAATTGTAATGGGATAACTAAGGTTAGGTATAATCTCATTCGATAGTAGTGGCTCTATATAAGGAAGAGAACTATCCACCTATAATGTGTCATTGCAAGCAATAGAAGTAGGAGGAGAGAATACAATATAAAAAATAGGAATATGAGGAGGATGAGTGATCTAAATCTCAACAACATCTTTGAAAAGAGACTTTAGGATGTTTCAAATAGTGTAGGAACTTGTTGTATGTTTCACATGGCAAAGAAGATCCATGAAAACATGTAACAATTAGGTACCAAGAACCTCTTCACAAGAATTAACCTATTTATTATAATGAACATGATCATTTGGAGTGGGAATATATCCATATAGGAATGGAATATGATTCTTTCTTCTGATCAAGTGTTCTATACAATCACACCAAGAAGCATAGTCCATATTTTCAAGAATAACTACTAGTGTAGAATCAACTATCCTCATCTAGTGTCTCTCAAATGAATTGAAAATGACTAAGAGAAGATGAAAAATAAGTGAAAAACCACATAATACAAATATAATTATCCCTATATACAAAAATAATGCACACTTATGAAGATGATGTCAAACACAATTGAGCACACATCCAAATGAGTAGTAAGTGTAAGAATCAACACAATGTAGAAACTGAGAGTGTAGAGGAGAAATAAAAACACAAAACCAAATAGTAACCCCTTATAAATATCAAAAATGACCCCCATAATGTTTCAAATATAATATACACTCATATAGATGTCAATCATAACCGAGAATGCATCTTAATTGAGTAGTGTGTAAGTATCAATAAACTAGAGGGACATCAGGCTTTAATGATAATGCATCTATATGAGAAGTAAAAGTGCAAAATAATGAACATGTGAATAGAGGATGAGAATAAATTGGTTTCCTTGTGAGGGGGTTTGGATTCCTACCAAATTGGGCCTCACCCTCTATCTTCATTAGGTGAAATATGAGACGAGTAAATAACTAAGTAAAAAATAAATAAATACCTTATATCTCCCTTTAAAATAATGTTTACCCATTTAAAATAATGTTTTCCCATAATAATGATATTATTTTTGTACAATAATAATAATACACACACACACACACATCATGCCCATACCACTTGATAAAAACACAAAGTCCCCACCCCCTCCTCTCTTGCTTTAACTCAACTCACCATAAAAGGTAACTCCACACAATGTAACAAAATTCACCATGAATAAACTATTTTACCCCACTTTTAAATTTTTTACTCACTCATATTAAATTTAAACCCCCTAAAATATTTATTAATCAACTTAATGTCAAATTATATTGACAAAACTTTAAATTTTGAAAACTTCAAAACTTTTAAAAAGCTGTGGCTTTCCCAAAACCATGGGTTTTTAAGAAAAAGATTTTTTGCATTTCAAAAAATAGGTTTTTGGTGGTTTATAAATGAGAGTGGTGAAAATAAGGGAAGAAAATGATAGAGGATAGATTACATGAAGTGATTGAGGTGAATAGTAGATGGACCAAGAATCAGAGAGGAGTTATGAAATTGGTTGTGTGGAGGTAGGGAGGCATGAAGAAGACTAAAAGGTGCCTTGGTTATGTGGAGATATAAGCATATGGTAGTTTTGAACCAAATGGATTCAAAGCCAACATGTAGGTAATTTGAAGATTACTATACTAGGAAGAAAGACATTAGCCCAAGAATGTTAAGAGTAGGGAAAAATGTTGTTGAGACATGCCAAAACTTGCACCAAATTTAGAAATGCCAAAAAAATTGCACCAAAAAACATGCCAAGCTCCAAAGGACATGTCAGGCTCTGAATTTATTTTGAGATATTTCCTTCAGGTGCCTAGTAGGAGATAAAGCACTTAGAAAAAATACCCAATAAGTATATGATAGGCCATGGAAGCTTGGACCTAGGGCATGTGGAGGTTTGAGGGTGATGTGGGAGTTTTGGAATATCATATGAGGATGTAAGAGGAATGGGTTATCTATTTGTAGGGAATCAGAGCTCAAAACACCATCAATAGAGCTTTCTTGATTATAAAAATGCCTATTTGTAACTATACACATAAAACCATGAAAAACATAAAATCTATATGACAAATCCACAAACTAAAAAAAACCCATTTGAGAACACAAAAAAACCATAAAAATACAAAATTAGTGTTCTGATCTAAACCATTCATGTATGGATTTTGAAGGATGTTGAGAAAATCTGAGTAAACCCTCAAAAATGACCAATGAAGAACAAAAAATAGTAATGCATGAAATGGAATATACTAACAAAGGATTTAAAATGACAAAAGTGGTTGTTAGAAAATCTCTAATACCATGTTGGATTCATCCAAGATATATAACTAGTCATAAATGCATGAAACCTTAGGAGTAAGTGAGGCAAAATTACAAAGTAAAAAATCATGAATGTATTAAATGAGCTTAAAAGTTATAGATTAAAAATACCATGATGCATATATAAAGGAGAGATAAAACATGACTCCAAAATAATATGAAAGTGGGTCTATCTTCCTCAAAGCCCTAATGATACTTAAACAAGTTGACTATAACAACCATGTAGGTAAACTAAAACAAAAAAAACCTACACTAACAAAAACAAGGTTTACAAGCTTTCTTGATGTTGTTATAGGGTTTTTAAGGTATAGAAACATTGTTTATGAGTTTCCATGATATTAAAAGAATATGAAACAAGGTTTTTTGAGCCAAAAACCCTTCATTTATAGGTTTGAAATAGAGTACAGGGTTTTAACATGGTTTAGGTGATGCAAATATGGAACAAGGTTTTGAAGCTCATGAAAAATTTCCTATAGGTTTATTCCAAGGTTTATGATGGTATAATACCAATATTCCAATATTTCCATGAGTAAAACTTCATCTATAGGTATGCAGTGGTGTTTTTTGAAGGTTCCATAGTTGATTAATGAACAAGATAGAGTGGTTGTGAGGTTTTTAATGTTAAAATGGTAAAATAAAGGTTAAAGATCATCCTTTAAAGTACCTAAAGGTATAAAGGAAGCTTATACATGTAAAATAACGTTAAGAGATAACCCAAAAACTCTAAAACAAGATGTAACATGTTTTTAAGGCTTTCCTTAGAAATATAAAGGCATAAAAATATGGGTTTTATCATCTTCAGACCCAATGGCCAAGCTTGAAACTATTTTCTAAGATTTCCATGGTGGGTGAAAGAATAGACCAAGATTTTATGGTCTTTACACCATTTAAAATAGTTCTACAAGAAAGTATACATATATCAATACCTTCATGTAGATTATAATCAAATTTGGAGGGTCTTCATGATGATATAAGCTCCATCAAGTAGGTTTCTATAAGAAATGTCTTAGATCAAGGTTTCAATCCTATTTCCAAGATTTGAAATCCTAGAAGCACTTGTAAGCCTATAAAATAATGAATATAAGTTCCAAGCAAGGTCTTTCAAGAAAAAATGTAGGTTCTTGAACAAAATTTGAGAGAAAAACATGATGGTTGCATGTTGCAGTCAATTTTCAAAGTTTCATGCATGATCAAGAACCTACCAACAAGTTTTGATAGAATATAAATGGTTTTCACAATATTATAGGGTGAAAACACGTTTTAGTATCTTAGGACCCCTTCTCAATAGCCAAAAAAGGCCAAAACAAGATTTCATGGTCTCAATAATTTTAAAATAGGTCTATAAGCTCTAAATTATAGGTTTTAAGAACATTTTAGAGGCATATAGGTCTACAACTATCTTTGAAGTTTCCTATTATGATTATACAAGATAGTACAATATTTTAAATAGCTCCTAAAACCTTCCTAAATGTTTGAAACAAGGTTTTTTTTATAGGGTTTTAATGATATGGACATAAAATAAACCTTCAAACATATTTAAAAGGTCTTATGAGGTCTAATATGTTGGTGAACAAAGTTGAGACAAGAAGAATGAGTTATAAGCTTGTGTAATGGAAAAAATAGAGTTCTTGTAAGGTGTTTGATGATTAGAGATGAAAATTATAGGTTTCAAGCATATAAAAGAATGAAGGTAGGTCTTTAAAGACCGAGATAAAGTCTTTTCAAACCAATAAATGATTTTGGTTTCTTAAAGAGCATCCACCAAACATGGAAATAGTTAAAAACTTACTCCTCAAGATGTGAAACCTTCTCGAGTGGTTGGTCTTTATTGTAAGCATGTGAAAGGGCTCTAGATGAGTAATTTAGGCCTATTTTGATAAGAATTAAGACCTATTTTCATGCAAAAAACTTAGAAAGGGATTTAAACATTAAGAACAAGTCAAGATCATCTATATTATCTCTAACATGCATGCCCATGAGGAAAGTAGTGAGTTCAAGGATTATTAGGGAAAGAATTCTAGGTCTATTTCAATAACAAGCCTTCTCAAGGAGATAATTGGAGAAAAAATAAGATGGTTTACTCTACACTATGCCAAGTATCTAAGTTGGTCTACATGGAACAAGTCCAAAGCATTGAAGGAGCTAAATGTAGTCAATAATTTGGTCTCTTTTTCTTGCATATGCATAGATTGATGGATATAGTTGAATAATTGGTTGGATTTTATTCTCTCATTCTTTTTAATCTATATATGACTATTTTTCAAATGAATTAAAGAGCTCTCTTCTTTAGTGTATCAAAATTATACTCATTTGAGATTGTCACACTAGATTAAGCCTTGAAATCAATAAAGAATTGAGTTTACCTTCTTCAATTTCTTCAATTTTATGTGTAATTTTTTGATTATTGATCTTTAATTATGGAAAACTAGTCCTTCCCTTGTATTTTTGTCCAATCTTTCTAACCTTCATGCATAGAAATATTGTTTTACAGGTTGTATGTTTTATATTACCAAACTTATATATAAATTACTTGTGTATTTTATTATTTGAGTCCTTTTATAAGGTGATTTATGATACCTCCTAGTGTTGTATTAGGTTTCTTACCTTCATAAAAAATAATTATGTGAGAGTAGTCTGATTTTAAGATTGTGTAGAAGAGTTATCAGTTATAAATTTTTTGTCTTGTGCTGATTCAATCAAGTAGAGGATTTATCTAATATTTGGTGAATCACCACATTTTAAATTTAATTGATATTTATCTACTTTCCATGATAATAAGTTCAATACCAACTATAAATAAGTCTTTCTAGTAGTGTTTTAAGCCTGCAAGCTGAATATCAGGTGCACAAGTTTAGAAATGAAGCCAATATTATCCAGAGGTTCATCCTACGTATATAAGGTCCCACACTTTAGGGATGTTCCCATTTTTTCACTTAATCAAATAGTGATCAAATAGGTGCAATATTCACATGATGGTACTTGATATAATTTCAATGCAAATGGAATGCCATAAACAATAGGGTAAGTGGTTGAAAATGGAACCAAGAGATCCACAACACAAATGTAAAGATAAAACCACCATTATAATGCTAATGTCAATCAGAATAGATAAACTAAAAAACAAGAGCTTCACAAAATTCAAACCTATAAATCCTTATAGTCCAAGTGTGGCCTAGAAAATAAACCAGATTTAGATCTAATAATTATAATCTATATTTTTTAAGTCTAATTTTTTTAATGGATTTAATTATGCTAGATAATAGTTTTAGAAGATAGCTTTGATACCATATTAGATAAACCAATGCTTCTCAAGAATTAGGATATATCCTAGACACTATTACCACAACATTCAAAAACTCATTACACACAAAATAACTAGTCTCATTATTGCCTTAAATGAATTTGTACAATCCACATCATCTTTTATCATTAAAAAAGGAGTGCCTATTAAATAGGCCTAAGAGTTTGTTTTGTGCAATAATAAATTGTTACATGAAAAAAATAATTTTAGAATGGAATATTTTAACTTACATAAAAATATTAATAAGAACTTCCAACCTATTTAAAAGACTCCCAAATCAAACTTACCTCTTGGGTGAGTGTGAACACATCTCAAACCTTAGTTTGTTAGGAAATATATTAAAGTTTTAGCTAGTTCAAATTTGAAAACTCTATCATTCCCCCTTATGGGGAGAAATATTATCAAATTAATCTTATTTTAATTGTGGACCCTATCTCCAAGGTTTTTTACATGATGACGACATCTTAACTTTATGAGATCAAGATAGAAATAGAATAATAACTTGAGAGGGACTCATTTATCTTAGTATTTCCCCATTATGATCACTCGTGATGTTCATGAAGAATAAGGATAATTATCTTCATTTATGTATTGATTATTGATAGCTAAATAAGTTTATGATGAAGAATAATTATCTCCTCCCAAGGATTGATAATGTTTTTGAAAAAATGTGAGGAGACAAGATTTCTCCAAAACTAATCTTAAGTTAAGTTATAATTAGTTGACATTAAGTGAGGCATATGTTTTCAATACTACCTTCCAGACATGACATAGACATTATGAATTCATAATGACACCATTTATATTTACCAATTACTATATAACATTCATGATTTTGATGAATAGTTTATTAAAGACATTCCTTGATATATTTTTATTTTCTTTCCTCAGTGACATGTTGATCTATTCATGGAATGAATGGATCATGTGGAACACCTGTATTAGGTTTGCAAGTTTATGTGACAATAAGTCATATGGGAACATGAACAAGTGTTTTTTATTTAAAACAATGGTAAAATATATTATTTACAATATTTTTGGTGAGGGGATCTCTACATACACCTCAAATATTCAAACTATCATAAAATGTTCAGCACCCACTAGTGTGACAACAATGTGTAGTTTTATAGAACTAGCTAGGTATTATCTCAAATTTGTAGGACTTTTATTACATTTACATCCCATAACTTCCATTATATGAAAAGGGAAGATTATATTTTTTATAATGAATGTGATCAATCCTTTTTTATGTTGAAATAATTTTTAACTAGTGCACCAATGTTCTTAGTACCTAATCTAGAGGGAAAATTTTTGGTGTGCATTGATGATTTGAAATTAGGCCTAGGAGTAGTACTCATGAAAGAAATCCAATCATATATTTTTGGGTCATAAAATCTAAAGGATTATGATTTTAATTACCAAAATCATGACCTTGAGTTTGCACTGATCATTCATTGTACTTTGGATATGGTGTCATTTCCTCTTTGGAAGGTTGTTTATATTAAATAAAAATCAAATCATCCTAAGTATTCAACACATTTAATTCAACCTATCCTAAATTATAATTAGATGTAATTCTAATGTATCACTTTGATATCTAATATATCAATATGAAGGAAAATGTTGTTGTATATATAGTGAGAATGAGGCACCATGATATTTTAGTGATGACTATCCAAGATACACTAAGAAACATGGTCCATAAGCACATAACAATGATTCTTAAGACATATTTACCAGATATGATCCTTAAATAAATTCATATGGATTTCTTTTTCTAAAGGTTCATCAGATGTTGAATTCATAAATGGCCTTGAAGGAAATGTTTTTAAGGTAATAATTGGATTTAGATTGGTATTTTGAGGCATAAATGGTGCATTTATGTGTCTGATGTTGATGGTATTATATATTTGGTGTTTTTGGAGAATCATCAATCTAACTATATGGAACACCATATAGTGAAGAATATTTATACATATCTTATATATTTGTACCATTAGGTTGGATAATGGTGCAATACCATGGATTGCGTGGCTCATTGCTTTGAGTGCCAATAAGTCAAGGTAGAGTATCAACATACAAAAAGACTTTGTTACATTCATGACATTTTATAATGAAACTAAGATAATATTTATATCAAATTTATCATTTTTTAAACCTCTTGTATTATCTCCATGATGTAATCATGGTTATTTTAGACTAATCGACCAAGGTGTCCTAGTTTTCTCTGAAGAATACATCCTATAATGCCATAATTATCGTAACAATATTCCTAAATGAAATTATTATATTAAAAGAGATTATGATAAGTATTATATCTAATAAAGATCCCATGTATAGTTATATTTTCTAAATCATACTTGAAGAGCCATTTTGTAATAATCTCAACTTAAGAACATCATATCATCTATAGATAGATGGGTAGACAATGTGAGTCAACCAAGTGTTAGATGATATGGTGCAAATTTACATGATGGAACAAAAATAATATTGAGAGGATTATCTCTAATTTATTGATTTTGTGTACAATCAAAATTATCACAACTCACTTAACATGGCTCTTTATGAAGGTCTCTAGAATATAACATGTATGATACCTTTGAACTATAATAGGATTAAAGAGTAGTGATTAGTCCTACTATGTGACATGGCATGAAGTTTTATATAATTATCAATTAACATCACATGTAAGAGATAAAAAAAAAATAAGAATTATGTCTATGTAAATAAGACAAATCATTATTTTTCAATTAGTGATAAGGTATTTTTAATAGAGCAATCACACAAGATATGATCTATTATGGAAAGGGCTCTAATCTATCCACTCATTTTAAAGGGAATTTTAAGATCCTTGAGATGATAGGTATATAATTTTAATACGTAAAATTGACACCCAACCTATCCACATCCAATATTTTTTTCATGTATCATTTTTAAGACATTATATTTCTACTATTTCTCATGTTATGGATTGGTCAACATTATAGGTGGTGGTAAATATGAAACTAGTAATGCATCCCTAGTATAATTGAGAATCAAATATTAGGACTTCAAGGATGTAAGATAAACCAAGTTAGGGTCAAAAAGGAAAGATACACCAATTTGATGATGACATGGCATCATGTTGACCCATTACAGGTCTAATAGCCCAACCTCTTTTAGTTACTTATAAGATGAATTTTGATTAAGGGGAGAGGGATGCGAGTCTTAATTTTTTTCCTTCATATTTCACTCACACACTTGAGATACTATGAATATATATTTGAGGAACAAGATTAAAATTTTATATGCATTTCACCAATTAATTCCTAATTTTTTTAATACATATTGGAGATAATTGTAATTGTGTTTTTTGAGGAATGGAGTAACAATTTTGTGTATATGCTCTTAGATACTAGATAATGACCAACTAATTCACATAATTATTTAATATGATGGATTATATACATTTGTATATTGTATCTTTATTAATTGATATGTGGACATTTTATTATCTTGGATTTATATTTTAATTAACATTGTTATAGCTTATTAACTATTTACTTATTTAACTATATAGTTTTAATATGTAATATAGATTTTTAGCTATTAATTATTTTTCATGGATGCATTTGATGTTTCCTTAAGTGTATAGGTGTTAGTGGCTAAAATAAGTTTATGAGAGGATCATTTTTTTATATACATAAAAAAACCCTTTTCAATCTTTATCTAACCTTGTTAATTTAAAATAATAATTAACTAGCTTTTAATGCATTTTACTAAATAGTTATTGTGTTTTTTATTATTTTATCCTTTACTCCATATTTATTATTTTATTTATAATTTATTAAAACATTATATAACCTATCCCTAAACCTCTTTAACATTAAAATTTTATTAAACAAATCCAAAACCTATCCATGTACCCAAAATTAGAAATTGTACCTTCAACCACTTTTAACTTGAGTGTAAGGCATGTAAGATTACTCACCACTCATTTAAATAATGGGACCTATACATTTGAGCTGATGAGATTTTTAATTAGTTTTTTTAATTTCATGCCATCATTATCTCTTATTTATTACCTTTAAAACACAATTTTAAGCAATCCCATTTTTTTTAAATTTTAGTAAGTGGGGTTTACTTGTGCAAGTAAACCCATGTGCATGTGTAAAAAAATTAAATGCATGTTTAATAAATTGGGTTTATATGTAATATATTTTTTTTAGTTTTGAGGATGGGTAGAGGGCATTTAAAACTTATCATTTGTTGAGGATATTTGAATTTTTTTCTTTGTTGGTGTTAAAGATTTGGATTTTGATTAGCTGAATTTTGGGAGGAGATTCTGGGAGATAATTTCAAGTGAAGAGCTTGGAGATTGCGGTAAGAATTTATATATTTACTTTATTTTTTATTTTTATTATTATTTTAAAAAATATTGGACCATTTCTTGTTCTAATTTCCTATTGTTTTAAGATTACTCTTCTTTTCTTATTGTAAGAAGTAGTCAAAAACTATTTGCAAATGATAATTTTTTGTGTTTTAGGATTTGATATTTTTCTTTTTTTTTTAGATTCTAAATCATTATTGCAACACATATTTATGTTTTATTGATTTTAATGGGTTTTTTTAGCTCTAGTATTTCACTTGTTGATATTGGAATATGGGCTTATAAATGGGTAATGAGGGAGATGATGCTCACTTATTATTATCTTGGGGAAAAAACCATATTTATTTGTTCTCTTAAAAGATGGATTTATTTCTCATGAAGAGTGGAACCTTAATATTTTTTAAAAATATACTTTTGTACTTGATTAAATGGGAGGCCTAAAGAGGGTTTATTCTTGGAAATCATCTTGAGAGGGAAGGATTAAGCCCACTAGTTAGGGGTGGGTGGGAGCATACATACTTTCCTAACCCCATCTCGAGATAGGCCTATATCTATATGGCCCCACTATCTAGTTCATGTATTGAAAAACCATTTGATATTTAGAATTATTTATAATACCAAGGTTCCCATATTATATCTACCCTTGTAATGTTTGGTGGAATTAATTTTAGTTTTGTGTGAAGTTTTATTTGTGTATTAAAATAAATGTCTTGTAAATCTTCTCTTTTTTATGCTTTACTATGCCACTTATTTAACCATAACGTCAATTAAATTTTAATAAGTGCATTGGTGTTGGCATACCTCTTCCTATTTGGTATGGCGTTGGATATGCATAGTTATTATGTAATGATTCCATGAGGATGCATAGTGATAAACACTCATTATTTATATTTGGGACCTTAATTCACCTTTTTTTTTTTTTTTTTTTGCATGTTTTTAGGGTGTTTGAAATGTAGGAACATTCTTATTGGCTTTTACAATATTTATTTAATTTATTTCCTCTTATTTTAATAATTTTGGATCTATCCTTTTAAGTGTTTTGAGAATAATTTTGGATTTTTATAATTTTAATGTGACTTTGAAAGTCAATAGTAACTTATAATAAAACTTATTTATATTATGGGTTTCTATTGTTACTTAAATACTAAAATATTGTGGGCATTATGTCTAAATGAGAGTTGATTAAACAATCTTACTTTTATTATTAGTCTAATTGAAACCTTAAATGTAATGTATTTTGAATAAATACTTATCTTGAGTGCTATCAATTTTATCTATAATTTTATTTGACATTTAGTGTAAGATGAAAATTTTAGTCAGAGTGAAATGCAAATGCGTATATCTTGACAAGTTCTTCTCCTTTCCTTTGATCAAATGATTCATAAGTATAAATAATTATATTTTTTATCACACAAACATAAATGATTGATAATAAAAACCAATTAAATTTTTAAGGGATGTGTTTTCAAAATTATATAAGATATTGACTTTATATTGTATACACCCATATTTTTTAGTTACTAATAATTTATCTTTCAAGACTCATCGACACATCCATATCCATAAGTGCACATCCTATGGAGTGAAATATGATAAAGGTGAGTTGGATCTTAGTATTTTTTTGAGATATTCCTATATAATCATATGTTATACATGCTTATTCTCACTATCGTGATATTTGATCAATCTAGCCTCCTATACTGCACTTTTCCCTTCCTTTCACTTTTTTTTTGGTCTACTTTCATTACTAATATGGCCATGATGATTTAGTTAAATATTATTCATTTACTATATAATTTATGGTTGATAAAATATTTTCTATTCATGTGGTCCATTTGTTATTTTATCTACTAATTAAGTTAGTTTTGTGCCTTACATACTGTATGTCAAAATATTTCTATTTTTGACTTGCTTCTTTATAATATATTGATCTAGATTTAGTCTATTAACAATAGTAAAGTGAATAAAGTGGTTGGTTAACTGGAAGCGGGAAGAATTGTTTGAAATTTTGAATTCGGTATGAGCGGGAAAAGAATTGGGGAGAATTTGGCAGGAGGAACAGATCCTGGTGGAACAGCAGAGGAAGGAGGAAAATGCGGAGGGTCAGGTTTTCTAACTGATGTAGACACAAAAAGGCCTTCAGCAGTTTCTGAGCCCTATAGTGGGGCCGAAGATTCTCCATCGAAAAAAGCATTAGAACAATCCATGGAGACAGTGAAAGACAAAATTGATTATAAAATAGAAATGAACTTTGAAAGGCAGAAAGGGGCCCTCGAACAAAGGACTTGGTCATCGTTGTTGGGGAAAAAATTGATAGGGAAATCCCTCTTTCCCCCGGTGACATCTAAATCTTGCTGGGAGAAAGGTGAGTTTCAAATTTTCATCCCAGATCCCTTACTTGATTTCTCTATTTCTTCAATGGATCTCACCCTAGTAGGAAAGTTTCTAGGAGCAAGACCAAATATAGACTCACTCAGGTCTATGATCAAAAAGAAATGGGCTATACGTGGAGAAGTTGACGTTGCACCTATGGTGAATGGTTTTTTCTCTTTTATCTTTAATTGTAAAGAAGATCTGAATAAGATCCTGAGTGAAGGACCTTGGTCATTTGGAAGAAGTACCCTTACTATCAAGAAATGGGAACCAAAAATGGATTTATCAGATTCATTTTTCTTAACAACCCCTATTTGGGCTAGACTACCTGGGCTCCCATTAGAATTCTGGCATGAGGACATCTTCAATGGAATAGCTAGTTCATTTGGTGAGTTAGTGGCTCTGGATAACGCCACGGCTTCAAGAACTAAACTCCAAAGCGCCAGAATTTATGTTAAAGTGGCGGACCTAAATCACCTCCCCAAAAAAGTGGAACTTATCTCCAAGCTTGTCAAGAAAACCCAAGTGATTGTCTTCGAAGACCTGCCAAACTCTTGTTATGTGTGAAAGAAGCAGGGGCATTGGGCTAAGAATTGCCCCAATAGGGGAAGATCCATTTCAAGAAATTTTCAGGAAGGAAAAAATATTAAGATCCAACAAAAGAAAATATGGAAGGTAAAAGAAGACTCTCGAAAGATAAGGAAGCCTCAAGATGCCTTAGTTCACCAACACACAGATAAGGTTATTTTCACTGCAACAGAAGAAGTGGGCGACCCTAATGTAACAGGAATAACATATCCCCTTTTAAAGATTTCTAATGCCCTGATGGAAGAGAAGGGGAAGGGAATAGAGGACAAAGAATCAGATCTTCTATCTGAAGAATAGGTTAACGTCCCTATTCAGAACACCCAAAGTATAGAAATTCAAGTTTCAAAGGTACATGATAATGAAGAATTAGAGGAAGAAGAAGTAGAACCTGAAGGGGGAAACAATATAGAAGAAGGAGAGGATGATTTGTGTGAAGATCAGTTTGGGGAAAAGCAGGAGGAACCAATGGTTGAAATTATTACTCCAGCGAAAGAGGCCCTCAAGGCAGAAGAAATGGAAGAGGGTGGAAAAAACTCTAAAACCAAAAGATTAAAGGAGAGATAAAGAACAATACTAACCACATTACAACAAGAAATGGTGGTGCGAAAGCTAATAGTCCTTTAAGGAGTAAAGGAGGAAAAGGATCTGAAAAGCAAGCCAAATTTAAACCGGATGTAGGATTTTCAGATAAACCTGGGAAAAAATCTGCAAAGAAGAATAGAGAACTGGAAAGTAAGCTCAATATAGCAGATGGAAAGCAGAAAACTCTGCGGCAATGTATCCACAACAATAAAAATAAATGAGGATTCTTAGTTGGAATATTAGGGGGCTAAATAGTCTTCTTAAAGTAGATCTAGTTAGGAATTTTGTTAGAGAGCAAAAGCCAGACCTCCTTCTGCTTCAAGAAACTAAAATGAGTAAGGAGAAAGCTGAACATATCAAAGACTTTAAAAATTACACCATTAAAGCTAGTAGCTCTGAAGGTGCCTCGGGAGGTACAGTGATATTATGGAAAAAAAATCAATTTGTTGGTTCTATTTTGATGGAAAGTAAAATTTTTTTGGCAGTCAATTTAACTAGTGCTGACCAAAAGGAAAGTTGGTATGTTGTAAATATTTATGCTCCAAATATCAGGAATGAAAGGAAAAAGGTTTGGGAAATTCTCTCAAAACTCAGAAGCAAAGATCACTGTGGGTGATGGATTATAATGGGAGACTTTAATGTCCCTCTCTATGATTATGAGAAAATGGGTGGTAATACTATTCAAATGGAAGGGAGAATTGATCTCATGGAGTTTATAAGCAAAGAAGGTTTAATGGATGTAGAGTTGCAAGGAATTCAGTATACCTGGAGCAATAAGAGACTGAACAAGGAATGTATACAGGCCAAGCTTGATAGGGCTCTCATCTCCCCAGACTGGATAAAAGACTATACCTGTAAGCTGGAAGCACGCCATAGAATAGGCTCAGATCATTTCCCTCTTATATTCACAGCGGACAAATTAAACCAAAAAAAGAATCATCCATTCAGATTTGAAAAGATGTGGCTGCAACATTCATAGTTTGAAGGCAAAATAAAAGAGTGGTGGAATATTCCTATAGAGGGATCAACTCTCTTCCGAGTTGCCTCCAAACTCAAAAATTTTAAAAAGGAAGTTAAGAAATGGAATAAGGAATGTTTTGGAAATATTTTTGAGAAAAAGAAGACCATCAAGGAGAATATCAAAAGAATCCAAGAAAAAATTCAGCAATATGGATATACTTCAGAATCCCATAGAGAATAAAGTGAACAATTGGTACAGTACCAAGACTTAATAACTAAGGAGGAAACCTTTTGGAGACAAAGATCAAGGGTGTAATGGTTGAAAGAAGGAGATAAAAATACTAAGTTTTTCCATCTCTCCACTTTGAAACACAGAGCGAAAACACATATTCATCATTTGAAAAAAGGAGATCAGAAGATAACAGAGGAAAAGGAAATTAAGGAGGAAATGATTTCATTTTTCTCCTCCCTGATGAAGGCAGATAGAAACATCAACTTGAAAAGCCAGGCTGATATTCTATGAGTGATTCCTCCTTTGATCTCGAAGGAGCAGAATAATATGTTATGTTCTATACCTAAGGAGGAGGAAATCTTCAAAGCTGTTAGATCTCTTGGAGGAGAAAAAGCACCTGGACCAGATGGTTTCCCCATGTTCTTTTTTCAAAAGCTCTGGAAACTTATAGGTAAGAATGTCAGTAATGCGGTGAAGGAGTTTTTTAGAGCTAAACAGATGCTGAAGGAAATTAATGCCACTTTTCTGTGCCTTATTCCGAAGAAAGCAGGAGCGGATTGCCCTGATCAGTTCAGGCTGATTAGTTTGTGCAACTCTCTCTATAAGATAATTTCCAAAGTTCTTACGACCAGACTAATCCAAGTGATCCCTTTGATAATAGCTGATCAACAAAATGGATTCATTCCTGGCAGACAAATCCTTAACTCAGTTATAACGGCGCACGAGAATATTCATTCACTGCTCAAATCCAACACTGAGGGGTTCTTAATGAAAGTGGACATAGCAAAAGCATACGACAGGGTGGATTGGCTATTCCTTTCTAATAGCCTTATTGCCTTTGGATTTGAACAAAGAGTGGTTGATATTATCAAATAGTTGATATCTACTACTTCTATAGCTGTGTTGGTAAATGGGAGTTCGTCTCATTTTTTCAATCCGTCTAGGGGATTAAGACAAGGGGATCCTATATCCCCTATTCTGTTTATTATCATGGCTGATAGTATGGGGCGATACCTTGGGGACTTAGTTTGTAGAGGTTTATTTAAAGGTATGAGACCCTCTTCGCATCCTTTAACTTGCTCCCATGGTCAATTTGTGGATGATACTATTTTCATGGGACAGTCTGAAGTCACTGAAGCTAGAATTCTAAAAGAAGCAATTAATCTATACTCCTTTGCCTCAGGACAACTGATAAACTGGAACAAAAGTGCAGTTTTATTTACCAATACCCTAGGTTATAGATAGAACAAAATTGCAAGAATCCTTGATTGCTCCATAGGTTCTTTTCCTTCCATATACCTTGGCCTCCCTTTTGGGTCGAAAGCCCCTGAAGCTTTTTGGGAAGGACTTATCAACAAATTTAGTAAGAAGTTGGCGGGATGGAAAGGCAGTCTTCTTAGCCAAGGAGGAAAGCTTACACTCCTCAAAGCTAGTCTTCAAAGCATACCTACGTATGCTTTGAGTCTTTTCAAAATCCCCACTAAATTTGCAAAAGCAATTGAAAAAATTCAAAGAAACTTTCTTTGGTCAGGTACTGAGGAGAAAAGGAGAATGCCTCTTATTGCATGGGATAACATTTGCAAACCTGTCAAGGATGGTGGACTTGGTATAAGGAAAATTAGAAGTATGAACATTGCCCTTTTAGCTAAATAGGGATGGAGGGTTTATCAGGAAAATAAATAATGGAGTAAAATATGGAAGCATAAGTACTTATTTAAGGCAAAGTCACTTCCTAACTTCTTTACTACTCCGGATATTTCTCATCCTTCTGCCATCTGGGGCGCAGTCCAGGGAACAAAACATGTTCTCAAAGAAGGAAGTTCTTGGAAAGCAGGCAATGGTAAAAAGGTGAAATTCTGGGAAGATATTTGGTTAAGAGGAAAACCTTTACAAGAAGAAATCCAATATAAAGATGTTATAGAAAGATGTAAGCAAAGAGTGGGAATAACAGTTAATCAATACTGGCAGAACAACACTTAGGTAAACCTCACTGACTACGATCAAGATCTCAAGGATATTCAATTATCCCTAAATGCTATATCTCTATATCCTAACCAAGAAGATAAAATTGTTTGGCACTATGAGCCAAGTGGACAGTTTAAAGTCTCTTCCATTTTCATCTCTAAGGGAAATGGTAGAAAACCGTTATGGACAAGAGCCTGGATTAAGGGGCTCATCCCTAAAATCAAGTTCTTTTTCTGGACCCTACTCCAAAACAAAATTTTGACTCTGGATAATTTACAAAAATGCGAAATCAATATTGTTAACAGGTGTATTCTTTGTAAGAAAGACCTTGAAGATAGAGATCATCTGTTCATGAATTGTTCCTTCACTCAGCTTATTTGGAAGGAGGTTCTCAATCTGTGGGGCATTACTTGGATTCACCATAAAAATGCAGAACTTTCTCTCAAAAGTTGGTATTGCCCTTCAAAGAATCCTGAAGTTCTCTTCTTATGGAAAATTACTCTTCCCCATATTTGGTGGGGAATATGGAAGGAAAGAAATAACCAAATATTCAGAAATAAAGAACTTCCTGGATGGGTGGTAGGACAGAACATCATTAGAGATTTAAAAGAAAATTTTTCCTCTCAAAAGAATCCAAGCTCTACTCTCAATGTGGATAATCCCTTGAGGACGGATATCCCTCTTGGTAAACTTGATAACCCCAGATCAGGTGTTACTTGGAATGTTCCCCCTCAAGATTGGATTAAAGGTAACTTTGATGGTGCTGCCAAGGGGAACCCGGGGAATGCTGGTTGTGGTGGTGTCTTGAGAAACCATATGGGTATGGTTATTGATGCTATCACAATCCCCATTGGTATATCTAACTGCCACATTGCCGAAGCTATAGCTGCCCTCCAGACCCTTAAATTAGCTGTGGATTCGGGATATCCTAAATTGTGGCTTGAAGGGGACTCTTTGAATGTTATAAATATTCTTAATAATAAGAATACTGTGTCTTGGACCATAGAGGATAAGGTAAATGAGATGAAAACATTTTTGAAAAAGTTTGAAGATATTAAAATCACCCACACCTTTCGAGAAGCCAATGGTGTTGTAGATTGGCTTGCTAATTGTGCTATCCAGGAAGGTCAAATAGTGAGGTGGTATGAAACTTTAGAAAGGAACGTGGATTTAAGGGTGCTCATTCTTCACGATGCCACCCATGCGAAAGAAGGTAAGATTGGAGTGTAATAAAAATATAATGAGTAGGAGGAGTGGCAACACGGGGAAAGGAATTTAATTATTAAAGAGTAAGGCCCTCAAGAGGGAGAAGCGGATCCTGAAAAATCACAAACAAAGTCAACTTCCCAATCAACTTGACAGCAGGAGGTTTCAGGGCAAAGTCCACAGCAATTGGGATTCAAAGAAAATGAGTATGGCACGTGAAAGGAAGGGAGAACCCTGTAAACAGGAACCCAAGAGCTATGAAGATTGGAGAGAGAAACATGAAGTCTAGAGAATTCTACAGAAAGGAAAAGTTGTGAGCTACATGGAAAGACTCCATGGTTCAAAACCGCATATCACGACGGCCTTTTTCAAAAATTTGGTCTGATGAAAGGGTCACCTTGCATGGTATCACAGTAAACTTAACAGAGGATTTGATAGCTGAGGTTACAGGGTTGCCAATGGATGGACTCAAATTTTCCAAGCAGACAAGCATTTCAAATGAGGCCTTTTGTAAGTTCCCCAAAATGGATGAGGAAGAGCAGAAGCTGGTCAAAAATGGGGATTTCTATGAGCTGGACCAGATTAAAGGGATATGGAGGGATGTCTTAAGCTGTATAAGGGAGTACTTCATCCTAGACAGAAGAAGCAGACGTGTGCACAAGTTCCATTTTGTCTTCCTCAACCATTTTAGGCATAAGGTTAGCTTGTCTTTTCCCTTTTATCTTTGCTATTCCCTGGTCCAAAGTTTATATGCTCATAGGAAAAAGGAAATGCGCCCTATCCTCCATGAAGGCGTTATTCTGCTTATTGAAGGCTACTACAAGAATAGGGCACTGGTTAAGTACCCCAAATAGGGGAAAAATAAGGTGTCAGGAAATAAAAAGAATGAAAGTGTAATCAGGAGAGGCAAAATCAAGTCCCCTAGTCCTAAAAAGCAGAATGTAGAAGAAGAAAGGGGACGGGAGAGATTTGAAGAACCTGAGGAGGAAAAACCGGAGGAAGAAGAAGGAACTAAAAGTTGGGATACTAACTCTAGTGATGATGAAGAATGTTCTAAGGAAATTGAAAAAGATAACGTCAATACAGAGGAGGATTCTGCAAATAGAACTGTAGATACGGAGGAAAACCAGAAAGTGTCAGAGGATGAATTTGTCTAGGAAGATCCTGTTGAGGACCCAACTTCTAAGAACAAAAAGGAAAATTTTGATCAGGATGATATTCAAAATATGGATATGGAAATTCAAACTGGAATCAAAGAGCGGGAACAAAAGAGTCGAGAAGATATCTTTGAAGAAGCCAGGAATAGTCCCAATAAAGAGTCTAAGGATTGGAGAGGGAAGAATCAGAATGATGAAACACACACACCTATGACCTGGGTTAATTGTAAAGTAGAGGCTTCTTCCCAATTTGATTCTTGGATGTGTAGGGAGATCATGGATCTCAAGAGAAAAGCTAAAACTTTGGAAGAGTCCCTGAAAGCTGCTTGGAACAAAATAAACAACATGGAAAATCAGTTAAGCGAGATCTCAGTCAAGCTCAAAGCCTATGAAAACAACCTCCGAGAACTAATAAAGGACAACATAACAAAAATGGAGGAAGTAACATCCAACATTTGTGCTACTGCTATCAATATAGGTAAACGAGCCAATGAGGAGACCAAAGCACTAGAGGGTCCCAGCAAAAGGACGAGGCAAAGCTCTAGAAATAAAGATACACAAAAAGGAGCTTTGCTGGAGGCTACCACCCAGGAAACTATTTTGAAAGGAAAAGAAGCCATGAACTTGATACTGGAACTGGATGAATAATCTGGTCCTTCTTGTTGGTTTAGAAACTGGTACTGATCTTTGTTTTCTTTTTGTTATCTTTTGACTGATGTGTTACCAGGTCTCTTTTTTTCTGGGTTTTGACCGGATGTTTCTCTGGTGGTTCCAGGTCCATTTAAAACTTGTTTTTGCTACTTCCTTGTAGTGTTTTTTAGGCTTTGCCTATGGACTTAGATGTTCTTCCTTTCGCTCTTTGTTACAGGGTTTCGGGGCCCCTTCAAAACCTATTTTTACCTCAATCTAATACATTTTGGTTGTCATTTTTAGGATTTATATATATATATATATAGGATATGAATTTTTTTATGGGAGTAAAATATAGTTTCCATCTATTTTCACATGAAAACCTACCATTAGTATAATACGAGGAATTATGGTATATGATATTATTCTTATAGATCTCTATTTTTTCATAGGGTATCTGGGGTATTAAGGAGATATACTTCACAAAAAATTACATAGTATTTAGAGACCCCAAAAAATAATACTTAAGTCTTCTTATTTACATATTTATCTTCAATCATAATATCTCTAAAAAATTGCCACTTGAGCACAGGGGGAGGTTGATACACTTAAAATTCAACCCAAGATAAGTAACCCTACCCTTAAAATCTTTCTTTTAATTGGTTTTTATATATGAAAATACTAGAGTAATATGTTCTTGCATTCATTCTTAAGTTATCTTATATTATAATATCATTAAAAACATAGTTAAATATCTCTTGGCTATAATGATTATTTTATATTAATATTTATCACCACGTAATTGTAGTTCTCTCTCTTTACTTTACCTTTTTTACATTTTAGATCTAGAGTTTCCTTGATCTTCATTTCCTAGCATGGGTTTCCTAATTATATCATCGACCTCATCCCTTTAAGAAAAAGATTTCTTATAGTCCCACTCTACTTTGTGTCATAAAATATTGTATGTATGTTATATCTAGTATGGTATTCTCACTTTTCCTATATTAGAAGATATTTCTATTTATGACTATATTTTCCATACATATACATACTAACTTTCTAACTTTCATATGAATCTTAGAATGTCCTTGGGGCATTATGTTTCATAGTTTGTTTAAGAAAAAATTGGCTAGCTATAGAGCATTACATTACAAAGGATATTTATTATATTTATATATTTTATAGAACCAAATTTGGTCAAGCAAACATAACTATTATGTATTTTGTATTTATAATCTCTTGATTTGAATTAAGATCCTATTGGTGCATATTGTCATAGTCCTATATATTTTATATCAATATTTCATACTAATTTCACTATAATTTCTAAAGTTTTAGTCTTCTATATCAGTCCTTATTTGAGTCATAGGGATCCCTAGTCCTTTTTCTCTTTCTTTCTACTATTTTATTATTTTTGGACATGATATCCCTATTTGGAAAAAATCATTTTGCTCTATTATCTAAAAGTACTAGTCCTATTCACTACACATTTTAGAACCCTTTTCAATGACCGTTTCTTTTCAATTTATTTTTATGACCATTTTAACCTTGTTTGAGTTAGTTGGAGTGTCAACTAGGTTTTCATAATTTAAAATTGGAAGTATTATATTTAAAGGGTTCATAATGAAATTAAAATCTAGCACTTATAAAATTTTCACTAGTTTAATAAATAAATCACACTATAACAAGTTCAATCTTTACATTTATCTAAAGTTTATTCATATCACATCTAGATTGAATGCTTTAACAAAGATGAGGGCCTAGAAAAAGAGCATTTAGATCCACATCACATATTATCCAGTCATACACACACCCCTTAGGAGGATAAATATATCAAAATGAGGTCCATATTTGAGGATATGTAGGTAGTGCTTAGTTCAATAGGCTTTTAAGGCCAACTCTTCCCAATTTCCCCTTTTTTGCATTTGATATCTGTTTGTATTGTGTTTAGGAATTAAATAGGGTTTTTAATATGAAAAATTGAAAACACATTTTAAACTATATGATCTTAATTTTTTTCCAAGTTTAAGTGAATCTATAGGTGGATTTGCATAGGATCTCAATTTACACTTTTATTGTAGGAACAACCTAGACAATAACACTCCATAATGATAATATAGAAATGCACTTCAATCCCCCACCACTCTTTTCCCAAACTAAAACAATAGTCTCATAATCAAATCAAATATTCTCTTAGTCATCCTCAGGATTGCATATAGTCATATACAACTATGTGTAGCCTAAATATGTAAGTTTCTCACTCTTATTTATACTTGTTAGTCAAATCCCTAATTTATTAATAACATTTTGTTTGAAATTAGATGTGTTATTTAATGTCCATTTGATTACTCATTTAATTTACTCAGAAGTTTTATTTTTTTAGATTAAAGTTTATTAATCTCTAATTTGATAAAACATATTAGTGGAACCACTTTATATATCAAACAAACCCAAACCCTAGTTTTTTACTTAGGGTTTCCTTCTTCAAATTCATCTTCTTATGGATTAAAATTAAATTATTATTTCCATATTATGTTGGATTATATATTAGAATTACTCTTCATTTATCCTCTTTTTCTATTTTAGTTTTGGAAATGAAAAATGACTACCAATTAACTTGTTTCCCCATCTAATTGATGAATTCATAGCCATTCCTTATAATTATAATAAATAATGGACAAATTACCAAAATTATTTTTTATATACCAATAACGAACATGAATAAATAATTATGATTATTATTATTATTTTCATGATGGTTATGTTGACTATTATCAAAGTGATTATCAACATGTTAAGGAAAGTAACGTAGATGCATGGTATTATCCTCTGATTCTTTGAATTCTATTCTAATTCAAGAAAAATATTAAAAATATAGCTATAAAATAAAATATTATTGGTGATGCATTATTTTATATCATTCATATGCTATCAAAGAAATTTACTACATCTATTTTCAAAATTGCACAATATAAAACAATGGAATTTAAAATCACATTGCATGTGCAAAATGACAATGTTTCATCTCAAAAATTGCATCTTAATTATAATAATGTCCCTTTTGAATATGTTAATGATTTAGATAAAGATTAAAATTCACATTCATCCCCTTTCATTTCTTATCATGATATTCAAAATTTTGTTATATTAAATGATCAAGAAGAAACTAGTATTCTTTTTGAATGTGATAACATGCTAAGCAAGGTAGAAAATGTAACAATTTATCCTTCCTTCTCCTTTTTTAAAAATAAGGATATTTCAATTTATAATGATGATAATGAAATAAAAAAATTCATTCCTCTTACATGTGATAATGCTTTGAATGACATTGTAAATTTAAACAAATCTCTTACACCCTCTTCTAGTGAACATGAAATTATGGTTATTTCAAATATTGATTATACAAGTGAAAAAAATTATGATCACGATGATTATTATGCATATAGTGAGGAGGAAAATATATCTAATACATCTAGTATTATTTATTATTTACCTACCCCTCATGTTGATGCCAAATGAATGTAACATAACAAATCAAATGATAATGTACTTATTGATAATATCATTATAAATAATGATATGCCTAGTTTTCTTTCAAAAGACAAATTCTACGAGATGTATATTCTAATGATGAAAATAAAAGTGTTATTTATTATATTTCAATATAATGTCATATGCATTTTCAAACTGACAATATATTAAATCCCAATGCATCTCCCAAAACAACCCTTCCTAAATTAGAATATATATCTAAATCCCTTTTTCCTATGTGAAATAGTATACCAATGGAAATATTTAATAATAAAATAAAATAATTAAATGGTCCCCTTAAGGATATGAATGTGCCTTAATAAGATGTTATTTTTATTATTAATAAAATATTATGCACAATTATGGCATAATAATTCATATTGAAATTTTTTTTGGAAATTTTTTATCTCTAATTTTTTATTTCATGTATTAACAAATTAAAATTGGTAACCATATAGTTTTATTTTGAGTTTATTCAATACAAATTTTGGTCTATAATATCTCACTTAAAACAAAACTAAATTAACAACTAGTAATTATGGGTCATATTAGTTAATACAAAGATGATATTCACTCTATCCATAAATTAAAAACCTTCATTTGGTATCAAATCAACATTAATTTTTTTTTCATAAGGGTTTCAAGCCATTATCAAGATAATCAATGGCTTCAGTGAATTTTAATTCCATGAATATTCCCATCTTAAATGGTGATAACTTTGAATATTGGAGAGATCAGTTGAAGAGAATTATTGTATGAAAATGAGTTTGAAAGAATGTTATCCATGGGTACATACCACATAAAGATTGGAATAAATAAATATATACATTAATTTTCATAGGTAAAATAAATATATACATTAATTTTCATTATTACAAAAAATCAAGACACTTTATAAAATATTGGAGGATATTAGCAACTAATAATCAAGTTAATCTAGAGGGTGAAAAGAGGGCATTCCAATATTAAAAAAGGTGAGGATAAATATTACTCAGATTATTATCTCACATGTAATGTGTGAATATAGGAATCAAATATTTTTCAATTTCTCAAACCTAAAGATAAGTCACAAAGCTATTTTTAACAAGTTAGATGATTCCTTCAAAAGCCAAGTGCAATTGAGAGATAGAAAATCCATCCAAGTTGAAGGAAAGGGAAGCATGAAAATAAAAAAAATTAAAGGTAAGGATGAAATAAAGTTTTTTTAATTTTTTTTTTCTAAATATTGATCCTAATAATATTGATCAAAATTTCATAGGATATAGTGATGAAATAAAAGCATACAAGTTTTATAATCCTACTAGTAAATCCATAATTTTTCTAGGGTTTGTAATTTTTTTGAAAATGAGATTTATGTTGATTCTAATAATATATATAAATATTTATTAATTTAAGGGTTCCATAATTTTTTATTTTATTTTTAAGGATTAAAAATTCATACATATGTTTCTAGTTCAATAGGAAATAATACTATCTCTTCGTAAGAGACTAGTCATCCAACTTCATCAATCCCAAGCAAGAAAAAGTGTTTGTCGAATCCAGATATAACCAATAAAATGATATTATTTATTTATGATATGAGGATAATAAGGATTCAATATCAATATGGTAATTTTTTTAATGATTCTTATGATGAAAATACTATGTTTGCATTGTTATATGTGGCTAGTAAACCTATAAGTTATGTAAAAACTAATCAAAAGAAAGAATGAGTTGATGCTATGAAATTAGAGATAAATAAGGATGATACATTGAATTTATTTTAACCTCCATTAAATAAATATTTTTTAGGAACAAAGTGAGTCTAAAATACCAAAGCCAAGAGTTATGGAATAGTTGACAAGCTAAAATGTAGATTATTTGTGAAAGGGTTTGCATAAACATATGGGGTTAACTATAATGAAAACTATGCATTTGTGGAACATAAAGATAATATAAGAATAATAATTTATTTATATACTCATAAAGGTTTAAAAATCTATCAAATGGATGGCAACAGTGCATTTATAAATGGAGTGATTGAAGAAGTATATGTTTCGAAACCACAAGGTTTTGAGGTAAAGGGTAAATAAATAATTTTGGGTATATAAGTTGAAGAATGATATTTATGGGTTGAATAAATATCCAAGATATTGGTACTAAAGAATTTATTTTTGTTTATTGGATCAATACTTTGTAATAAGTCAAAATGAACAAAATTTTTACTTAAAAGCATTGGGTTCTAATGTTTTATATGTTTGTATAGATAACTTGATCTTCATACGTAGAGATATATATATAAATATTAAATATATTAAAGGGATATATTAAATAATAAGTGAATATACTAGTGAAACCACTTTATATATCAAACAAACCCAAATCTTAGTTTTCTCCTTAGGGTTTCCTTCTTCAAAATCATCTTCTTATGGATTCAAATTAAATTCTTATTTCCATATTATATTGGATTATATCTTATAATTCCTCTTCATTTATATTATTTTTCTATTTTATTTTTATAAAAGTTAAAATGACTAGAAATTAACCTATCCCCACATCTAATTGATGAATTCATAGCCATTCCTTATAATTATAATAAAGAATGGACAAATTACCAATTTTTTTTATATACCAATAACGCACATGAATAAATAATGGTGATGATTATTATTATTTTCATGATGGTTATGTTGACTATTGTCAAAGTGAGTATCAAAATGTTAAAAAAAATAATGTAGATGCATGGTATTATCCTTTTCTTTTTCTAATTCTATTCTAATTCAAGAAAAATAATAAAAATATAGATATAGAAGAAACTCTTATTTTTGATATGTTATTTTATATCATTCATATGTTATCAAATAAAATTACTACACCCATTTTCAAAATTGCATAATATAAGACAATAAAACTTAAAATTACATTGCATGTGCAAAATGACAAGTTTCATCTCAAAAGTTGTATCTTAATTATAATATTGTCCATTTTTATAATTATAATGATTTAGATAAGGCTGAAAATTCACATTAATACCCTTTCCTTTATCATTATGACATTAAAAATGCTGTTATATTAAATGATCAAGATGAAACTAGTATTCCTTTTGAATGTGATAACATGATAAAAAAGTTATAAAATGTAACAATTTATCCTTCCTTTTCCTTTTTTGAAAATAAGGATGTTTCAATTTATAATGATGATAATGCCTCTTATAATTGAGTATGATTTGAATGACATTGTAAATTTAAACAAATCTATTACACCCTCTTCTAGTGAACATGAAATTGTGGTTATTTCAAATATTGATTATACAAGTGAAAAAATTTATGATCATGATTAAAATTAGAATGATGATGATTATTAAGCATATAGTGAGGAGGAAAATATATCTAATACATCTATTATTATTATTATTTATTTACCCACCCCTCATGTTGATGCTAAATTAATGCAACATAACAAATCAAATGATAATGTACTCAGTGATAATATCATTATAAATAATGATATGCCTAGTTTTATTTCAAAATATAAAATTTATGAGATGTATATTCTAATGATGAAAATAATAGTGTTATCTATTCTATTTCAATAGAATGTCATATGCCTTTTCAAATTAACAATATATTAAATCCTAATGCATCTCCCAAAACAACCCTTCCTAAAGTAGAATATATATCTAAATACCTTTATCCTATGTGAAATAGTATACAAATTAAAATTTTTTTATAATAAAATAAAATAATTAAATGATCCCCTTAATGATCTAAACATTCCTTCACAAGAGGTTCTTTCTACTATGCATGTTGTATAAAGTACATCAACTTACTTTAGAAAGTAAGGCATATCATTCTTGGGTTGACTCAAATGTTATCCTAAGTTAAATTGAAGTAACCATGGAAATTAAGGCATAATTTCCATGGAATTTTAAGATACCAACACTTTCTAAGTTAAATTAAAGTGATGATCCTTATATACATAGTACATAAAAGCTATGAGTGGTTGTATTGATGGTTTGATTTTATTATAGCTATTTCCAAAGAGTTTAGAGGATAATTATTGAGTATGATGAAAATATGAGAAATTTATTATTCATATTATAGTTATTTTATTTAGTTTTTTATTAAATTAATATGTTATTTAATTCAATTATCCCCTAGATTAATTGTTTGGTCAATTTTAGACACTTTCTACAAAATTCCTAAAACATAACTAGAAGTGTGAGTTACATTATAGTTCATTGAATATTTAGTTAACTTAATTTAAAGTTATTTTATTCAAAATTATAGTTTGTAGTTATTTTTTTAAATTCATATTTTTTAATTATATTTTTAGACTTTCACTTATCTAGTATGCATGTGAGTTTGCATGTTTTCTTAACTGATGAAAAGGCTTCTTGCATGATTTATTAATTAGTTAAAATTGTTATATATTATATTATATTTTTAGTTTAATTATATTTTAATTAAATGTATTTATTAAGCATTAACTTGTCATACAAGTTTATAATTATTGATTATTTTTTACCTTTATTATTAATAAAATATTGTGCACAAGTATGGTGTAATATTTCATATTGAAAAATAATTTTGAATATTTATATCTCTATTTTTTTTAATTTCAGGGATTATCAAATTGAAATTGATAACTATATGGTTTTATTTTTGAGTTTATTTAGTATAAGTTTTGGTCGATAATATCACTTACAACACAACTAAATTAATAACTAGTAATTATGGGTCATATTAGTTAATACAAAGATTATATTCACTCTATCCATACATTTAAAACTTTAATTTGGTGTCAAATCATCATTAAAGAAAGTTTCATAAGGGTTTCAAGTTATTATCAAGATAATCAATGACTTCAGTGAATTTTAATTCCATGAATATTTTCATCTTCAATGGTGATAACTTTGAATATTGGAGAGATCAGTTGAAGAGAATTATTATATGAAAATGAGTTTGGAAGAATGTTATCCATGGATCCATACCACATAAAGCTTGGACTACCTTGATTAAATATCATAAAATAACAAAAAATGATGAATAAAAGTTATATGCATAAGTTTTTTTCTATTTTTAGAGTGTCATAGACCTAAGCACCTATCCAAGAATTATAAGATGCAAGAATGCCCATGAGACATGAAATACCTTGAAAACTTCATATAAAAGATATACTAAGGTAAGAGAATAAATATTATAAACTCTTAAATTGAATTTTAAATTTTTTAGAATGGCTAATAGTGAAGGAGTTAGATAATATTTCATAAGCATAAATGACTTATTACATATAATAAGGGTTTATGAAAATAAACTATCTAAGATAATGTTATGGCAAGGAAATTTTTTAGATATTTATATAAAAAATGTCTACATATTGTGATCAATATTTAAGAGTGTAAGGACACGAACCATATAAGTTTTGATGAGGATAAGATGAGACTAATTGCATGATATAAAGAAAAAACACTTAAAAAAAAGCAAAGATTTAAAAGAAAAAAGAGAAAAATAAAAAAAGAAAATCAAGGGAGTTCAAAAAAATAAAATTCAAAAGAAAAAAATTAAGATAATTTCATAAGTAAAATAAGTAAATACATTACTTTTAATTATTACAAAAAACCAAGACACTTTATAAAATATTAGAGGATATTGGTAACTAATAATCAAGTTAATCAAGAGGGTGAAAAGAAGGCATTCCAAAATAAAAAAAAGATGAGGATCAATATTACTCAGATTATTATCTCACATGTAATGTGTGAATATAATAATCAAATCATTTTTAATTTCTCAAACCATAAGACAAGTCACAAAGATGGTTTTAAGAAGTTAGATGATTCTTTCAAAAGCCAAGTGTAATTGGGAGATTAAAAATCCATCCAAGTTGAAGGAAAGGGAAGCATGAAAATCATAAAAATTAAAGGTAAGGGTGAAATAAAGGTTTTATTTATATTTTATCCAAATATGGATTCTAAGAGTATTGATTAAAATTTCATAAGATATAGTGATGAAAGAAAAACATACAAGTTTTCAAATCTTACTAGTAAATCCACAATTTTTTTAGGGTTTGTAATTTTTTTGAAAATGATATTTATGTTGATTATGATAATATATATAAATATTTCATAATTTAAGGGTTACATACTTTTTTATTTTATTTTTAGGAATTAAAAATTCATACACAAGTTTCTAGTTCAACAAGAAACAATACTAGCTCTTCACAAGAGACTAATCATCCAACTTCATCAACCCCAGGCATGAACAAGTGTTTGTTGAATCCAATATAACCAATAAAATGATATTTAATATTTATGAGTGGAGGCTCACAAATATTAAATATCAATAATTTAATTTTTTTATTGGTTCTTATCATGAAAATACTATGTTTACATTGTCATATATGGTTAGTAAACCTAGAAGTTATTTAAAAACTAATAAAAAAAGAATGAATTGATGTTATGAAATTAGAGGTAAATTTTATTTAGAATAATTATACATGTAATTTATTTTAACCTCCATTTAATAGGAACCAAGTGGGTCTAAAATACGAAAGTCAAGAGTTATGGAATCGTTGACAAGCTAAAATGTAGATTAGTTGCAAAAGGGTTTGTACAAACATATAGGTTTGACTATTATTAAACCTATGAATTTGTGGAACATAATGATAAATAAGAATAATATTTTATTTACATACCCATAAAGGTTTATAAATCTATCAAATGCATGGCAAAAGCGTATTTCTAAATGGAGTGATTGAAGAAGAAGTATATGTTTGGAAACCACAAGGTTTTGAGGCAAAGGATAAATAAAGAATTTTGGATATATAAGTTGAATAATTATATTTATGTATTGAATAAATATCCAAGATATTGATACTCAATAATTTTTTTTTATTGGATCAAGACTTTGTAATAAGTCAAAATGAACCAACTCTTTACATATAATCATTGGGTTCTAATGTTTTATATGTTTGTATCTATGTAGATGACTTGATATTTATAGGTATGTCTATAGAAATATTGAATATATTAAAGGGATATATGAAATAATAATTTAATATATTAGTGAAACCACTTTATATATCAAATGAACCTAAACCCTAGTTTTCTCTTTAGGGTTTCTTTCTTCAAATTCATCTTCTTATGGATTCAAATTAAATTCTTATTTACATATTATGTTGGATTATATATTATCATTGCTCTTCATTTATCCTCTTTTTCTATTTTAGTTTTGAAAAATTTAAAATGACTACCAATTAACCTATCCCTACATCTAATTGATGACTTCATAGCCATTCCTTATAATCATAATAAAGAATGGATAAATTACAATTTTTTTTTATATACCAATAATGAACATAACTAAATAATGATGATGATTATTATTATTTTCATGATTTTTATGTTGATTATTATAAAAGTGATGATCAAAATTTTAAGTGAAGTAACATAGATGCATGATATTATCCTCTTCTTCTTCTAATTCTACTCTAATTCAAGGAAACTAATAAAAATATAGATACAAAAGAACCTCTTATTGGTGATTCATTATTTTACATTATTCATATGTTATCAAAGAAATTTACTACATCTATTTTCAAAATTTCACAATATAAAACAATGAAATTTAAAATTACATTGCATGTGTAAAATTATAATGTTTAATCTCAAAAATTGTATCTTAATTATAATAATGTCCCTTTTGAATATGATAATGATTTAGATAAGGCTGAAAATGCACATTCATCCACTTTACTTTCTCATCATGATATTCAAAATGTTGTTATATTAAATGATCAAGATGAAACTACTATTCCTTTTGAATGTGATAACATGCTAAACAAGGTATAAAATGTAACAATTTATCCATCCTGTTCCTTTTTTCAAAATAAGGATGTTTAAATTTCTAATGATGAAAATGAAATAAAAAATTTCATTCCTCTTACATGTGATGATGATTTGAATGACATTGAAAATTTAAACAAATCTCTTACACCATCTTCTAATGAACATGAAATTATGGTTATTTCAAATATTGATTATAAAAGTGAAAAAATTTATGATCATGATGAAAATTAGAATGATGATGATTATTATGCATATAGTAAGGAGGAAAATATATCTAATACATCTAGTATTATTTCTTATTTTCCATCCCCTCATGTTGATGCCATATGCCTAGTTTTTTTTCAAAAGATAAATTCTATGAGATGTATATTCTAATGATGAAAATAATAGTGTTATTTCTTCTATTTCAATATAATGTCATATTCCTTTTTAAACTAATAATATATTAAATCCTAGTGCATCTCCTAAAATGAACCTTCCTTAAGTAGAATATATATCTAAATCCTTTTCTCCTATGTGAAATAGTATACCAATGGATATATTTAATAATAAAATAAAATAATTAAATTATCCCTTTAATTATATAAATGTGTCTTCACAAGAGGTTCTTTCTATTATGCATGCCGTATAAAGTACATCAACTTACTTTAGAAAGTGAGGCATATCATTCTTGGGTTAACTCAAATGCTATCTATAGAAATACCATAGTATGAAATATATTTCATGCACCATTTCCATGTAATTTTAATATACCAAACCTTCCTAAGTTAAATGGAAGTGGTGATCCTTATCTACATATTATAGAAAAGTGATGAGTGGTTGTATTGATGGTCAGATTTTATTATAGCTATTTCCAAAGAGTTTAGAGGATGATTATTGAGTATGATGCAAATATGGAAACTTTATTATTCATATTATATTTAATTTATTTAGTTTTTTTATTATTATAAGATTGTTATTTAATTTAATTATACCCTAGATTAATTGTTTGATCAATTTTAGACACTTTCTAGAAACTTCCTAAAAAATAACTAGAAATTTGAGTTAGATTATAGTTCACTAAATGTTTAGTTAGCTTAATTTAAATTTATTTTATTCAAAATTATATTTTATAGTAATATTTTAATATTATTATTTTTATAATTATATTTTTAGACTCTTACTTATCTAGTGTGCATGTGAGTTTGCATGTTTTATTAACTGATGAAGAGGCTTCTTGCATGATGGCTATATCTTATAAGTGAGTTAAATTTGTTATATATTATATTGTATTTTTAATATTATATTTTTATTTTACTTATTTTTTAATTAAATTTTTTAATTAAGCATTAAATTTTCATGCAATTTTCTATTGATTGATTATTTTTTGCCTTTATTATTAATAAAATATTGTACACAACTATGGTGTAATAATTCATATCAAAAAATAATTTTGAATATTTTTATCTATAATTTTTTATTTTAGGCATTAAAAAATTAAAATTGGTAACCATATGGTTTTATTTTTGAGTTTATTTAGTATAAGTTTTGGTCGATAATCTCACTTACAACACAACTAAATTAAGAACCAGTAATTATGGGTCATATTAGCTAAAACAAAGATGATATTCACTCTATACATACATTAAAAAATTTAATATGGTATCAAATCATCATTAAAAAAAGTTTCACAAGAGTTTCAAGTCATTATCAAGATAATCAATGGATTCAATGAATTTTAATTCCATGAATATTCCTATCTTCAATGGTGACAACTTTGAATATTGAAGAGATCAATTGAAGGGAATTATTATATGAAAATGAGTTTGGAAGAATGTCATCCATGGGTACATACCATATAAAGCTTGAAATACCTTGATTCAATATCATTAAATAATAAAAAATGATAAATAAAAGTTAGATGCACAATTTTTTTTAATCTTCAAAGTGTCATAGACCCAAGCACCTATCTAAGAATTATAGGATGCAAGAATGTCCATGAGACATGAAATACCTTGAAAAATTCATATAAAGGATATACTAAGGTAAGAGAATCAAAATTTTAAACTCTTAAATTGATTTTTGAAAATTTTAGAATGGCTAATAGTGAAGGATTTGGATAATATTGCATAAGGATAAACAACTTAGTGCATAGAATGAAGGTTTGCGAAAACAAACTATCCAAGATGACATTATAGTAAAGATTTTTTTAAGATATTTATATAAGAATTATATACATATTGTGATCAATATTGAAGAGTGTAAGGACATGAACCATATCATTTTTGATGATTTAACTGGTTTTCTCTTACCCCATAAGGATAAGATGAGACTAAATGCATGTGATCAAGAAAAATCTCTTAAAAAAAAGGTAAAGGTTTAAAAGAAAAAAGAGAAAAATAAAATTTAGAATTAAGGGATAAAATAAATTTAAAGGCAAAATAAATAAATACATTACTTTTAATTATTACAAAAAACTAAGAAGATTGGAGGATATTGGCAACTAATAATTAAGTTAATCAAGAGGGTGACAAGAATGCATTCCAAGATAAAAATAAGGTGAGGATTAATATTAATCAGATTATTATCTCACATGTAATTTGTGAATATATAAATCAAATAATTTTCAACTTATCAAATTATAAATAAAGTCACAAAGTTGGTTTTAACAAGTTAGATGATTCTTTCAAAAGCCAAGTGCAATTGGGAGATGGAAAATCCATTCAAGTTGAAGGATAGGGAAGCATGAAAATCAAAAAAATTAAGGTAAGGGTGAAATAAAGTATTTTTTATTTTTTCACCAAATATGGATCCTACGAGTATTGATCAAAATTTCATAGGATATAGTGATGAAAGAAAAACATACAAGTTTTATAATCCTAGTAGTAAATCCATAATTTTTTTAGGGTTTGTAATTTTTTTGAAAATGGGATTTATATTGATTCTGATAATATATATAAATATGTCATAATTTAAGGGTTTCAAAATTTTTTATTTGATTTTTAGGGATTAAAAATTGATACACAGATTTCTAGTTCAACAAGAAACAATACTAGCTCTTCACAAGAGACTAGTCATCCAACTTCATCAACCTCAAGTAAGAACAAGTGTTTATTAAATACACATATAACCAACAAAATTATATTTAATATTTATGAGAATATGGTAATAAATATTCAATATAAAAAAATTAATTTTTTTAATGGTTTTTATGATGAAAATACTATGTTTACATTATCATATGTGGCTAATAAATCTAGAAGTTTTGTAAAAACCAATCAAAATAAAGAATGAGTTGATGCTATGAAATTAGAGATAGATTATATTGAGAAGAATGATACATTTAATTTATTTTAACATCCATTAAATAAATATTTCATATGAACCAAGTGGGTCTAAAATACAAAAGTCAAGAGTTATGATGGAATAGTTGATAAGCTAAAATGTAGATTAGTTGCGAAAGGCTTTGCACAAACATATGGGGTTGAATATGATGAAACTTATGTACTTGTGGAAAATAAATATACTATAATAATAAATAATTATTTATATAGTCATAAAGGTTTAAAAATCCATCAAATGGATGGCAAAAGTGCATTTTTAAATGGAGTGATTGAAAAAGTATATGTTTGGTAACCATAAGGTTTTGAGCTAAAGGATAAATAAATAATTTTAGGTATATAAGTTGAAGAATGATATTTATGGGTTTAAAATATATCCAAGATATTGGTACTCATGAATTTATTTTTGGTTATTGGATTAAAATGAAACAAATATTTACATACGAGTATTGGGTTCTAATGTTTTATATGTTTGTATCTATGAAGATGACTTGATATTTATAAGTAGATCTATATAAATATTAAATATATTAAAGGGATATATAAAATAATAATTTGAGATGAAGCATATTATAATTAAGAGGTAATTTATTGGAATGGAAGTACATCAAATAAAATATGAAGTATTCATTTGTTAAGCCAAGTATGACCAATACATGTTAAAGAAGTACAATATTCAAGATTCTAATCTTGTGGACCCTCCAATTATAAGTGGAAAAAAGATAATGAGAGAGAAAAAAATTAATTTAGATGATAAAAATACTTTTATAATCATGGTGGGAGGTTTGATGTATCTCACTATGATAAGACTTGATGACAACTATGAGTTTAATTGGTTTCTAGATTTATGAGAAAACCACCACTCAAACATTTGTAAGTAGTAAAAATAATTTTTAGATATGTAAGAGATAATTATAATCATGGAATTTATTTTATACTATAAAATTCATTATGTCTAATTTGATACATAATTTTTTACTGGGGAAGTTATCTTGATGATAGGAAGTTGACTTCAGGGTATAACTTCACATTAGGAAGTAGGTTAGTTTCTTGGTCTTCAAATAAAAAATATAAAGTTGAATTATACTCTATTGAATATGAATATACAACAATTACATAATTTTTCATAAAATTATTATGGCTAAAATTAATTTATGCTAATTTTAGATAGGTTCAATTTAATCCAACACATTTTTTTATTATAACAATGGGGTGATACAATTATCCAAGAATCTAGTTTTTCATGGTAGAACCAAACATATTGAACTCAAAAATAATTTATTCATATAATTTTTCAATTATAAAAACTTTTTTCTTAGGTATGTGATAGGTTAAGATCAATTTTCTAATATTCTCAACAAGGGATCCCCCTGTCAAATTCATGGAAGACTTATGGAGATGATATTCATTTCTACTCTTAGCATCAAAAGGGAGAATATTAAGTATGATGATAATATGGGCACTCAATTATTCATCTTAAATTTATTTTATTTGATGTTTTATTAGATTAATAGGTTTGTTTAATTAATTTATGTCATAGATTAATTAATTGGTCACATTTAGATACTTTTTGGGAACTTCCTAAAAAATAGATAGAAATGCCAATCATAATCCAATCTAATGAATTTTTAGTTAAATAAATTTAAAATTATTTTATTCAAACTTGTATATTTATATTCTTAGATTTATATTTTTATACTTTCACTTGTCTAGTGTGTATGTGAGTGTGCATGTTTTCCTAACTAATGAAGAAGCTTCTTACGTAATGTCCATATCATGCCTCAATATTTTCCCATAGATTTTATTTCTTACCCCCTAGTTCAATGAGATGATGCCACATGGAATCATATCATTCAATCAGAATCCTAACCAATCTTCATACTTTGATTTTTATTAAATTTTTTCCAAAGACTTGGGATCTTGAGATCATGCCACATATCATGTTCCTAAGGACCCAAAAACTTAGGAGTTAGTATAAAATAAAATGGCCCAGGGCCTCTAAGTCACCATTATGATGCCATATGGAATTACCTTAATGACCCAAGGATAAAAAAAAGTATGATATAAGCCAATGGCCTTGGGCCTTTAGAGTACTAGGATGATGTTACATGACATCATCTAGATGAACCGAGGATATGAGAGTCATGATTAGTTATAATAGATATAAGCCTCTATATTATAAATATTTTCACATGTGGAGACATCTTTATACCCCATAATATTAGGGAGTCTATGTAGATCTGAGCTTTTGGATTAGTGGGATTATTTAATGTGGTAACAACCTAATACCCCATAGTCCTAGGGTAGTCCATGTAGATGTAGGATTTTTAGTTAGAAGGATTATACCACATGATGAAATATTACTACCCATAGTCTCAAGGTGGTCCATAAAAGTTTTGAGCTTCTAGGTTAGAGGGATTATGTAATGTGACATCATCTCATTACTCCACTAGCCCAAGGCTAGTGGAGCAAGGATAAAGGAGCTTGAGAAGTATAAGTTGATTCTAAATAGACCTAATGACCCAAGGGGAAGCTAAATGTGGATGAATAATATGTTTGGGAGATTGTGTATGAGCACAAAGTGGTAAAGAAATCTTGAGAGCATAAGACAAAGATGGCCCTAAACCACATCAACTGACCAAGCCATCAAAAAATTCACAAGTGTAAATTTGATAACCCATAAAAATGTTAGAATGGATTGAATTAATGAAAATAATATAATAATCAATTTATCTAGATTTTAGGGAGGTATAATTGTTCAAAGGATGTACATGGAATGAGCTAGTGACTTTTTGACCCAAATATTCTCCTAGGTGGGCATAATAGAAAAATAATTTAAAATACTTAGTCCAAAAAGGGAGAAGTGGGGGATAATATTATTTATATAGGTTTCACAAACATGGAGAAAATATAAAATAGAATTTGTAATTATTTAGATAATGGAGAGAATATTCTAATAATTTGTAGTTATAGTGGCTCTAGCAGATGATCATGACAAAGGATGGGAACCTTATGCTGAGTGGGTCGAGTCCCATTCCCATTATATATAAGATAACCCATATTATTTTTTTATTGAGGGATGTTATGCACCAAAACTCTATATAAATTGTGATGTGATCAATACTCTCTTTTTATTATTTCATTTTGGCATTGATTGTCTGCCTGGAGGGCACAAATAAATTATTTTTTAATGACATTGAATTAGATACTAGGATGATTTGAAATTCATATTTTTATTTAGTAATGTCATTAATTTTTTGATGAAACATAATTAATTAATGTTAATAAGAGATTGTAGTGGTTGTTTAAAAATAAATATGCAGTTAGATTATGCAATAGCTAGTCTAACTAGTTCTAAATTTATGTTTTGTTTAACTTGAAGCTATGCCAAGACATTGTGTGAAGTAGCTACAAGAATTTCATATATATTATTTAAAGTAATTTCAAAGTAATATGTTTATTTAATCCCTCAAAATACTATCCATTTAGTTTTTTTGGTTTGTGCTACAGCTAGACCTATTGCACAATGTTATAATTATGATCAGGTATGTTTTTAACCTTCAACATTAAGAATTTTATTTCAGTCAAGGAACCACTCACTTTACTACCCTACTCTTTCACTCCTTTTATAAATTTTTATGATGAATATTTTTCCCATTGTATTATAGTGTTACACCTATGTGAATGAGGAAGTACAAGGAATTAAACAAACTTTAGTAAGAATTCTCAAATAATATGGAGTTGATTGAATTTTCAATGGTTAACTACCATTACTCACCCAAATAAACAATTGGAAATTTCTTGACCCTTGGATTCAACTAGTTGAATCATAAAAATGAGGGAACATTATGTACCATGTGTTTTTATCTCCCTTTGTCCCATCAAATTAATTAATCCAATAGTTTTTTCTATTGTGGGTCACAAATTGAGACCAATAATGTGATACTTGGATGATGTCTAAGATACAAATCTAATTCATGTAATGGATAAAGATAAAAACATTATTCATGAGATAAATGATCTCATAATAAACATAAGAAAATAATTCAAAGATAGATTCCTCAAAGATGACCATGGGAAGAAATGAGTGCACATCTTCTTTGAAAACATGATATTTAAATTATCATGATTTGCATAATTAGAAAAGAGGAACTAGTCTCAAATGAAATAAAAATATCAAAAATTATTATGTTTATGTGAATTATTGGGATTTTTATTAATCACATCTCACAATAAGTAATATCAATTCATTTTAGGACATTGTGAATATTTAAAATAGATGATACCAAACTATTTCAATTTATGAATCCAATGGATGAATTAAAGAAAGAATAATTGCCATGTATGAGGTGCTTTGTCTAAGACCACTCATCTTGAGAGAATATATATAAAAAAAAAATTCTTAATTTATGTATTTTTATTTCATTAAATTATTTTTTGGTTTGTGTAATAATTTTAGATTATCCTATAATCTAATCAAGTAATGATGTCTATGTATCTATGGGAAGGTTAATCATAAATAATTGTTTTATGTAAATAAATGAGAATATGATTCATAAATAATAATGTTAATTCCAAAGGAAAGTGATAACAATAATAATTCACAAGAGGACTTAGCTTATATTTTTGTGGGAGAAGGGAAAATCTTGTTGCTTGGCATGAAAATTTTGAATATTTATGAAGAAATACACAAGGTAAGTTTCACATGGTGTTTAACACACATGAATAAGTTTATGAATAATGTGAAATACATAATAGGTTTCAAAAAAAGGATGTCATAAAATTTTAAAGAAGAGTGGGATGCCTACACATAATGGAATGAGAAGATTCCAAGGAAAAAATAACATTGAATGGTCAAAACTTCCGAATCTTGATTGTTAGATGAGAAAACATAAAGGGATTTGTGGGTAGGTGATATAATTAATTAACCTAAGGATATAAAATAGGGGGTTAAACTTTTATTATTAATTTATGAATTATGATTATTAAGATATCTAGTGTTTAAAGTATGAGAAGGAGCACCGGGGCATCCAAATAAGAGAATTACACGAGTGTGATTAGGGAATCATAAAGGAGATACAAAAATATTGGAGTGTTAAGGTTTTCAAAAGGGAAATTTGTATTGTTATTATTATCAAAGTTATGTTGGAGTGATCTCTAATAATTGTTTATATTATGAAAATATAAAGTGTTAAAATTGTGGTGAAGAAGGAGATGCTTAATGTAGAAAATCCAATAGAAAATCATGTGTTTATGTCAAAAAAAAGTTATAATCAAAATATGAAAACATTTTTTAGTAAAAAATAAATTAACCCCCAACCAAAACCCCAACTAAGTCACCTAATAAGAAATGGGGTAAAATTTCCAAAATGTTTGTAGCACCAACTATGAAAATTGTATATGATGTATAAGTTGGAGAGGACATGAAATATATAGATGCATAAATATGGATTTGGACATTTGAAAATATCATTATTGACCTATATTTACCTTACATTACTTATGTGTACACATATGGATCTTGCATACACTTCTCTCCTATCTATTTTCTTTGTATGTGTTTGGTCTTCTCAATTTTACATTAGTCACCTACATCAATTTCCTAGTCTATGACTAATAAAATTATTATCTTAATCATACTTTCTCCTAATAATTAGATAAATTTTCCTATTTTTATATGCCTATAGTAATAATATGAAAAATTTAGATTTTTTAAGCCATCCACATGTGTGAAATCTATTTTCATGCCTTGCATCAACCATTTTCCAATTTTAAATCATTACTATGGGTTGAGTTATACATTTTTAGGTCAATGGCATGAAAAGTTACCCAAAGATTCATATATTTATACATAATAGGTATAAGTTTATTCCTATCTTGAAAGAACTCATATAGGATTCTATCTATCACTTTCACATTGAGAAGGACCATCTTAAATATCTAAATAAAAAATAATCATGAGGAACATGCCCTAACCAATTCTAAAACACCTAAGCCAAGTCAAGTTTTCCCACTGTCAAGTGTTATAATATAGATTATAAGTTGCATCCATATTAAAGGAACATTATTACAAACATACACCTAATTAGGAGAACTATGTGTGTTTTGATCCCTCTTTGAAGTATTGGAAATGTAGGTAGTGTTTAGCCAATCAGTGAGGGGTGGTTGGGGTAAACTTAACCCATCTTTATTTCTATTTTATATGTAAAACATAGTGTCAAATGTGGATATAGGGTTTCAAAGTGAAGGAGATATTATTATAGACTTGTGCACAACATGGAGAATTTGATATTACACATAAAAATTATTTACAATTAAAGGCAATGATCTGTGATGAAATAGTTGGGCATAGATTACAAGGACACTTCTATTAGAGATCAGACAACTACAACCGACATAGGTGGCCAAGTGCTACAAGAATTATCTAGGTAGGTCCATAAAGTTATTTTATAGAGATAAATAACTTTATATATTTTTTCAATCCTTTATATCACCTACACAAAATCTCAGAACTGAACATAAAAATAACAAGCTAAATACCCTAGTCCTCTTATTTTTTTCCATAAATAATAAAGTGTAATTGAAAATCTACTTATAAAATTCATATTTTATTAATTTATACATATCTTATACAATATTAATATTCAAATTTTTAATGTTTGTTTAAATACGCTAATCTAGAATAAGATAAAAAATATTAGTGAACTCATTCTTTGTGTATAACATAGAAAAAACCCTAAGTTTCCTTAGGGTTTATTCCTTATATCACTAAGGTTTTATAATTTTATGTTTAGATCTATTTTTTAAATTTTCCCTTCATAAATGGCTTCAAGTCTAGTGTTTCCATATTTAAAACCCTATATTTTTATTTTTTCCTTTATTCTAGGAGTAGGTTTTGTGCTTGTATTCTTTTATTTTCAAGGTTTTGGTAAATTCAAAAGAGTGACCCTCTTAAAACCCCTAATATACCTCACCCTCTAAAATTATTATTGTCTACCTATTCATGATTTATGTTTATATTTATTAGTTTAATAATGATCATGCTTGTACTAATGCTTATGTAGCTGAAGGATATACTTATATATGTGAAAGAAATGATTATGATAATTAATAAGACCAATATGGTAGTGATATATATAGTGAAATAGAAGAAGAATAAGATTATGTTAAAATAAATTCCCCTACTCCTATACACTTTTCTATTAATCAAACATTAAAACAAGAGGAAATTAATAATGAATTGACTAATACACCCCTTGATGATTTCATCATTCCACTTAATAAAGAAGATGAAATAGAGAAGTCAATAAGGAAATAATGAATAAATATGACTTGGTTTTTTTTAATTATGGCATCTAAAAGCAATATTCTCATAGTCAATAATTTGAACATGCTAAGTTTTACCATACTTTAAAATGATTTTATCAGGAACCCCTTTGCTTAAATCTAGATCAACACAAAAATTGGCATAAGTGCACAATCATATAGTAGCCCACTCACTATAAATTTTTAATAAAGTCCCCAAATTATTAGATATTTCTTTGTAATAATGCTATAAATATAAATGCAAATTAGGAAGATAACCCCAAATTGACATTTTAGTGACTGAAAGAGTGAGAGGGTTGAAATTTGGAAACCAGGGCATGATGAACAAGCGTACAATGACCCAAAACCAAGGGCATTCCAAGAGAATTTTTTGGTAGTCTTGATGATAATGGAAATGGGCAACAACAAACCCTTAGAGCATAGAGAAATTTTACAATGACTCATCCATGTCTCATGCACCCATTTATATAGAGCAGACATAGATGGCCAAATACCATTAAATCTTCAAATGACTACATCTTCTACCAGAGAATTAAAATAATCATCCTCATCCTCCTTTGAGATATCAATAAAAGGGAGATCCTTTACTTAATCAATAATGTATACTTGAGGAGGGGGAAAGACTTTCATTAGATATAGGATGGGGGTGACATTTATGACTACATCTTTGAATGAAGCTAGTTTGGGGTTAGAGGGATGTTTTAGGTCAACCATCCCTCCCTAAAATATGTAAGACATGGAAATAACCAAATATTTTCCTAATTAATACAAAGATAGATCAATAAAATTCTATAACTCCTTACCCTAATAAACTAAGCATTGAAAATTAACTAGAATATCTAAAGATACCTCTAATCTCTATTTTAGATCTAAAACAACATCAATCCCTTTGAAATTTGTAGACATCAATAAGGATCAAACCATTAATTGGTATTTTGGGTGCTTGAAATATATATTTACCTAAATAGACATTTGGTTAAACACTTGACCTTTAGCTTCCATTACCATAAATGTATGCCATGGTAAGTCCTTTTTGATCCATCCATGGTGCTCAATGTGTTTTAATATCACCACTAAGGATGCACTACTCTCCAAACCCACATGAAAATTATCCTATAATAACCTATCCCTAAAAATCCCCTACATCTCTTAATTTGGTTGGTATTCACCCTTCCTCTAGCCTAGCGCATCCTTCATAGGTATTCTTTCCTCAAGTCCCCTAAAGTACACGACTACAAGAAGATGTTTCTCTTCTCACCTAGTCGTTACCACCATTGGTGATAAAGTGCCATTACTAAATTCTCCTATGAAAACATCATCGGTCTCATCACATCTAATATCCTCCATAGTCCCAAACATTAATTGAGCATGAAGGATGAGAGGGAGCTCTTGGTCTACCTTATACTTGGGGTGTAGAGACTTGGAAACCTATTTTTCCCTAAAATCCACTTTGTAAAACTGATTGGCTTCCACCACCTTGGTCACCTCCACTACCAGATATAGCCTTAACATGGAAAACATGAGACCCTTTTGGGCCACTAAATTCATAGAAGTAGCCACTATGGTAGCAATAGTAATAGCCTCAGTGATAACCCCATTCTACTTTCCACTCAATTATTCTACTATAACCCTAATTCTCTCCATCAATGACCTCCACTTCCTTCCACCATACTAGTTTATCTTAGGGTTAATATAATAAATACATTATTATATGTGAATAAATCCATATCACAAGGTAATTAAGTATCAGAACAATAATGGTTATATAAAATGGGATAAAAGTTTGATAACATTGATATAATTATCTTATAGGTAGATTTTTTACATATCATACATATAAAAAATGTAAAAAAATGAATATAATTAAATCTCATAAAACATAAGTGTGGATATCAAATTTAAATAAATAATTTAATGAAGGAATGGAATTGTATGTACCCAAAATTTTCATGGTGTGATAGTTCTAGTATGATGTCCAATGATGATCCAATGATATCCTACTTTAAGCTCAATGAGTGTTCTCTCTAACATTATAGTACTTTTCCCTCCCTATCTCTCTCTTGAGCCTCTCAAAACACATTTTTATTGAATTTTTTAACTTCCTTTAGATTGTTTTAAATAATATTTCATTGGTTATAGAACTACCCTCCTTGGTGATAAAATTGCCTCAATCCATTATAGAACCTCCCTAATAGTGATGGAATCGCCACAACATTTTTGTAAATTTCCCTAATGGAATAATCACTAAAAGGGTAGTTATATATTACTATGTAGTGGTATATTTATCATATGAAGAGGTTGTGTCACATATACTAGTGGTTTCATAACTACCTCTACAAATAGGGGTAGATCATCACCTTTGGTATGTGTTCTAATTTTACCTTATGGAACTCAATATTTCTCATGTTTATTGTCATGTTTATTATCATTGTCACCTTAAGTCTACCTCATGACTTCTTAGTTCATTCCCACTCTTTTTTATCACTCCCCATCCTTCTCAAGTTTAAATTTAAGTTAAACAACAATTACATGCCCCATTGTAAGCACCATGCTTCTCTTAAAAGTATCCAAAAAATTGCATTGAATATTAAAGTTTTGAAGATTTATATAGACAAAACCTACTTACCATTGATTTTTAGCTTTATCTTTTATCATTTTTGTGTTAGACTACATAATTTCAAGCAAGGAAAGTCATTGAATTCACAACAAGATCCTTGTATTCATTGCACTATCTAGCCACAATCAGCTACTCTTTTGTTTAGGGTTTTATTCCTCTCATATTATTCCTTTTATACTATTATTCTATCATTATCCTTTGTTAGAGAGTTTTTACAATCATTGTTTTGAGTGGAGGAGCTATCATGTTGAGGACCATATCATAAACATATCTCTTACTTTTAAATGGTCTTCATCTTGATCAGGTAGGGGGTTTATAGTTTTAATTTAATTTAATTGTTAATTATATTAGATTAGTTTCATTTAGTTTTATTTTTAGTTTAGTTTAGGCAAATAAATAGGAAAATAAACATTTTTACACCAAAAATATTGGTTAATTTTCTTATTATTTTTAGATAGACAATATATTTTGTTAAATCATATAGATTTAAATTCAAAATATAAGTAGATATTATAAAATAAAATAAAATAATTTTATCTTAAACAACAATAAAATTTTAGTTTAAAATAAGCTCTTATTCTTGCATAAACAAGCACACTATAAATCAAAAAACTCTAGCCAAACGTAAGAGATAAAAGTATTATCTTGATATTGATTTTATTTATTTTAATAAATTAAAAATTTTGTTTTTAGTTTATAAAATTATCAAAACATAACTTATATATTCACTTTAATTTACTACAAATCATTAAAAATTAGTGTGCATTCATCTAGAAACACCAAAAACTATTTTTGTCTTGCATATGCAAAAGAATATTTAGATACTTTATAATATTTATGATTAATATATATATATATATATATATATATATATATATATATATATATATATATATATATATATATATATATATATATGATTTTTTATTTAATTAAACATTATAAAATTATAGTTTGTATAATATATTAATTCATCTAAAATATGAAAATCCAAAAAATAATTCATATAGTTTTTGGCTAGAAAAGCTAGAAATCAACACTTGCATTGTTAGCCTAGACTTTGATTTCTAGTATTGCATGCATTGGAGATTGAATAAAAAAATAAAATTTATTTAATTTATTTCCATATATTAATTTTTATTTAATTTCATAAACTAGTTCACTTTCTTTTCTTTCAAAGCATTGTAAAAAAATAAAATTAAATAAACAATCAAAGCCTTGTCCAAAATAAGCACAAACATTATAAAACCTTACTTCTCATAGAAAAAAAAGTCTTACCACATACCATCCTCAAAAAAATATCTTACACTTACACATTTATACACCTATCCTCTTGGATGACACTATTAGAGCATCCATACGTCCATAGAGTAGGGGTTTTTTATAGAGTTGGAGCACCATGTCCTATTATAAACACCCAATCAAATATAGGTGTTGATCTTATAATTTAGGTTTTTTTATTCAAAAACTATCCCTCATCTCATTTTCAATTCTCTTAGTTCCATGAAATATCTAGAAGACATCATTTATCCACCTATCATCATCATTCCCCAAAATATTGGTTATTAATACAATGCAATCCAGGTAGATTCTCATCTCCATCCCTTTTATTCTCCTTGGATTTAGCCTCATCATATACAATTTAAATTTTTGTATAAAATTGATAGGGAATAGTAAAACTAGTAGATTTTATCACATTCCATAAGTTATTTAGCTTAACCATCCTCATTTTACCATTCCTAGCATTGATAAAAAACTTCACCTCCTCATCATCATTACTACTAAGGGACCTTGGAGTTATATTTACACTCAGTTAGATGATCTTAATGATAAACATGATGTAATGAAAATATATTGGTTTCATCATGATCATACCTTACCACTCATCATTCTAAATCCCATTCCACAAAATAATTAAACCAAGCTTTAGTTCTACTCATTATCCATCTATTAGGTTGGTTGTCTTGGCTTGGCCTCAAAAATTCTAGTGCATAATTTAGATGTGTTATTCACGTGAATAAATATTGGTGAAATTGACATGAAATACCTTCATATTTTGAATTTCCTTTTTATTCTCCTTATTTATCCATTCTCCATTTTCCTCCCTCATTATATTTATTTTGTAGGTATCCATATACCCTCAAGAATATGTTTGGACAAGACATATGCAAATCTCTTGGCTTGGAGGGATATGGAATAAGCTAAATTAATCCCAGTGAGAGTTATTTTATGAGTTGGAATAACCCTAATTTAAACACCAAAGTATATCATCAACTCTATGATTATTATCACCCCAATAATCAAACCAAGATCAGAGTCTCTATTAATGAGGTTTGGGATGTATCTTAAACCAATAGTAAACATCCTAACTCTAATACTATGAATCTCACTAGAGGGAGTGAAACTGTAGTCATGTAAAATGTGAAATTTGGTTACTTTAGTGTGGTTAATGACAACCAATCCATAGGTCCTCCTACTTCCTTGTACAACCCTTATAGGCTTTTCTTTCACTAATTCTTAGTCATCCGCATCCTTCTAGACTCAAACCTTATAGACTCAGGTAGCTCTTTCAGGCTCAAATCCATCCCCCTAGGTTTCATTTCCTCTAGACAACAATGGCCAACTTGGATAGGAGTGCTAAAACCTAGGGTGCCCTAAATCTAGTGTTGTCCAACTGTAAATTTAGTTCAAATGATCATTTTATCTTGGATCCTTATCCTAATTCATGTCAGCATAATAAAAATTCATTTAAACCATGACCATTAAATCCCTTATAAAAGGCCATTCAAAGTCCATTTATAAGGGTTGGAATTTATTTATAAGAGAGAAACAAGAATACAAGCAAGTACACTCAATCACTTTTCCCTATTATATACATACAACCTTTCAATATTATTTCAAGCCTATTCAAACCCTTACACTAGTCCATAGCCATCTAAAGTACACCCAATTTCACATCTAGTTATATTTTCATACATAATTACACCAAGCACTTCAATGGGAGAACTACATTAGCTTAATCCCTCCTCAGAGTATTGGTTTGTAGGCAACGTGCCCATACACAAAGTGTGAAATTCATCTAGCATATCCTTTACACACCAACCCCTTCTCTCTCTTTCTAAAATTGTCCTTTCAAGTTCAAGAATAAAGATCTCTTAGGGATTTGAAGATTAAAATAAATGCACAGTGAGATCCATAGACTTTTGAGATTTAATATTTCATTGATAAGGTGACATAGACCTATCAAACAGAAACTAGAAAACTCAGATCACCTAGAAAATAGTGCTATAAAATGACTACAACATCTATCCCAGTTTTGTACCTAAATTCTCAGACCCTATCTTAGATCGAACAACTCAGAATAAGCTGTTACATTTCTTTTTGCTCTCTTACTATTTCTAGAAAGTCAAATTGTAATTATATTTCACAAATTAGTAGCCATAATTAGGAATATTATTTACTAATTTTCCCTACTTAGACCTATCTTTTAAATAGGAATAAAACTCTATTATTCCCAAAAATAACAAAACTTTTGGTGAACCTGACTTACTTCAAATTTTGCTAAAAAACCGTAAAAATCCTAGGGTACATTATTTTTGATTTTTTTCCATAATTTTTTTGATTTTCCTATATTTAAAAATCATAAATCTACAAATTATATGAAAAATTATCATATATTTTTTTAAAACCCTAGTTTTCACATACTAGGTCCTTTTTGCATACAAACACATTCCAAACACTAGGAAAAATATATTGCTAATTTTAGAAATATTTTCTAATTTTTCCTAATTTTTTCAATAAAAATTATACAAATTATCTATAAATTCATATCAAAAATTTAAAATTATCATACTAATTTTAAAAAGTTTATTCAATAATCCCTAGTTGTATTAACTAGCTCTCAATTATTTTTCAGTACTTTTCCAATCATTTTTTGACTTTAAATTTATATATCAAACTCTAAAAATCAATTTTAAATTCAAAAATTCATAGTATTTTACATAAATATTTTTAAAAAATCCTTAGTTGCATATACTAGCACCTATTTTCTTCTTGAGATATCACCTTATATGTTTGGGAACTCTGTATCTTTTTTGCACAAATTCCAATTAGCTATTTTAAGGACTTTGCATTTCTTATATTCAATATTTTTATTTTATAGAACATTTCCTATTAAAAATTATTGAAAAAAAATTCAAACACATTATAATTTGTTTTCTTACTTTCACAATGGCCCAATATACCAGTTTTGATGAAAGTGATAAAAGATAACTTCAAGAACTCTTAATAAAACATCTAGATATGTAAGATGATATGATTAGAATTATACAAGAGGAAAAACAAAAAGTGAAAAATGGTCAATATTCTCAAACCATAGAGCAACCAGTTGAAAATCACACTAAAGGGGAAGCCATGTCTCAACAACCCCCTATAACAACCCAACCTACCTCTATGCCACTAGTTACAACTAGTACATCCCTTTCTCCTGATGTGGCATCACTTATACAAGCTATAATATCTCTTCAATATAAGGTGATACATCTTGAGCAAGGTACCACTAGACCTACACAAGCTTTGGATTCTTTTGCTCTTCTACATACACCATTGGAATGTCATATTGCTTATATACCTTTGCCACAAGGTTTTGTTTAACCTAAGGTTACTCTTTATGATGGTGCCATCTAGAGACACACTTGAAAGAATTTCATGTAGCATTCTTGGAATATGTACCCAATGATTGGCTACTTACCAAGCTATTTCCATGGATCCTAAAGGATTTTACTTTACAATGGCTCTATAGTCTACCAAATCAGTTGGTTCATACATTCAATCCTTTAGCAAATATGTTATTATCACACTTCAACATTAACATAGGTGATAAGGTTTCATATGATCAAATTGCTCAATAGAAACAATGACCAAATGAGCATCTCATAGACCATGTTCTTCGGTGTAAGACAATTTTGGCTAAGATGACTAGTCCCATGGTTTATCATGAGTTACAAGACCTATTCAAATAGAGTCTTCTACCAAAACTTCATGAATCAATTATATTTAAATGATTCTCTTATTTCACTAAATTGTGTCATACGCTAAAGGAAAGAGAAGTAAAAATCATTTCAATGGGCAAACTCAAGTATACAAGCATTCCAAACACAAATAATAAGAGTAACAACAAAGTCCCATACAAGGCCAAGTTTAGTGATAAAAAAGGGAAAATCAACCTATAGTAAATGTAGCTTTAGAGCCTCCTCAATGTATATATTTATTATCACCCCCTCAACATACTTTCTCACATCTTCCAATTCTTCCAACCGGGTTTTTACAGTGGCTTTTAGATTGTAATATCATATATCTCCCTCCTATTCAGGAAGTTGATCTAACCAAACCTCTTCCCAAGGGATATGATCAACAAGCATTTTGAAATTACCATAGGGCACCAAGCCACACTATAAATAGATGCATACGTTTGAAACATAAGATACAAGACTTGATAGATGACAACCTACTTGATATTGACACTTCAATTGAGCTTTCATAGGCAAAACCAACACAAGATGAAGCTTTGAAAATATTCGTAGACCCATTTACACAACATTAAAAATAGGATAGAGGGGACACATCAAGGGTCCACCATACATATCATGCAAATCCACCACCAGTTACATACTGGGTACCTTCAGTTGAGTCACATCCTTTGAGTGGTATGACCATTGTGTATGAGTCTAGAGTTCTAGCTAGAACTTTGATATCCTTCTTAGATCAAGATATTTTAGAGGATAATTTAGATTATAATTCACTCTTTATTAGAGCACATATTCATAATCAGCCTATTCACAATGTTCTCATCGATAATTTTTCTAGTGTTAACATGTGCACCATTACATTATTATAGCATTTAGGCTATTCAGAGTAGGATATCACCCCAATAGATATATTTATCAGTGGATTTAGTAGGAAAATACATAGTTCATTGAGTGAGATTGTACTTCCTTTATAGACTAGTCTAACACATGTGACCACACATTTCACTATAGTTCCCAGTGCAGGAGTTTTTGATATGTGACTTAGTTGCCCATGGATTCAAAAAATTCAAGTAGTACAATATATAGTTCACAGATGCATGAAAATCATTCACACTAATTAGGTTATTATAGTTGGTGGAGTTATATATGAGTTACCACTACTCACTTCAGAGCCATCTACTTTGCAGTCACCAGTTCTAATTTCTTCACTAGTTTTAGTTTCCCCACCAGTTATAGTTCTTCCTCTAGTATAGATTTAGAAAAAAATGACACATCCATCACCAATATAGAGGGTTCATACACCACCACAAATTTGGGGATTCTAGATAGCTTCTATCTATAGTTTTTACACCCAGAGTAGTTTCATTGAGATCTCATGGGTCTACACATAAAACACATGTTCATAGAGCATCTCTTACTTTTAGATGAGTCCCTAAGTGCCCTATAGTTACATCCACTACTCAGAATTATAGTAGGACCCCATAGTTGGTTTCTACTTCAAATATTTTATAGCATCTATAACATATACAACTTTTAAATCCACAGTCTTAGTATTTTCATTGTGCTTCACATCCACACCTGATTCCACTCCTTGATATAGGACACCATGATAGGGAATCTCCCATAAGACTCATCATCTCTATTATCATCCTATCCCAACCTAATTGTACATAATCTCTTTTTATTGATTGCACATATCTTATATAAAAATATACAAAAATAATACAAAACTCAAAAACACCAAAAACATTTCTATTATATGCATCATCTATGCTTTATGTTACTACAACCATGTTAGGACTTACATTTGATGTTTTATGATATTGTTTGTCGATTATCTACATTACCATGCTTCACTTGATCTTCTTTGAGTTTGTGCAGTGACATATAACTACTTTATTGCTTCACTCTACCCATTGAGGGGGCATTCCTACTTCTACATTCGAGACACACATCGATATACATACCCACCAGGGGCATCTTCTATATGACAACACCATCTAGGTTATGTCAATTTCACACTACACACTTTGAGTTATCATGCTGATGTACACTACTTACCAAATTACATAGATTACTATATCAATATTTTATTAGTATCTAGCATTTATATATCTCTTAGCATATACCTATTCTTGTACTAAATGTGTCTTGCATACTTTCACTCTTGCTTTGATAAGTTAGATGTGATTTTACCTTTCAAGTTTTTACATGCTTTCCTTTCTTGATGTATGTAGCTAGATAAGATTGCAATTTTAGTTCCAATTTTTTTTTCTTACGTATGGCTTAGGACATCAGTTAATGTCCTTTGATTTTACTTGTATGTGTGTACCTTTGGACATTTTCCAATGACCCTTGATTGTACTCTTCTATCTACCTATTAAACTCATGCCAATAATTGTTTATTTCAAATTGTATATGTATGTGGCATTTGAACATGCCTTGTATGATTTCTTTCTAATTTGAGTGACATGTGCCCATGTCCCTTGTTTGCATGGCCCTTTGACCAACCTTATATGATTATTTCTTCTTGCTTATTGATCCACGTGCTTGTTTACTTGACTACTTTTTTGATTGTCACAATGCTATGATCCATATCATGTATTTTATTTACTTTTTTGGATGCCATGATGGACATCATGCTCCATCCCTCCTTGACAACTAAAAATTAACAACTAATATTTCCAATCTAGTTTAGTATATTGCATATGATTTTACATTATTATATCTATCTAGGCATACCCCTATTGATCTAACAATCTCTCAATACAAAAATTGCTATATCTAGAGATATCTTGTCAAATATCATTGCTATATCATATATTTATGCATCTTAACACACTTGGACTCTTTTCTTTTGAGGGCAATCATTATAAGTTAATCATTCCTACCCTTAAAAGAGGGGGAAATAAATAGGGGTTTTGTCATAGAGATCAAATTTCCTAACAATCAAAATAATAACATTCAGATTACCCAGTTCAAAGTATAAAGGTCAAACCAGTCAGAATAGAATTAAAAAATGGTGACAATTCTAGATCAACAACCAATTTTAGCATAGGGAAATAGTGCCAAAGATAGACAACAATTAAAAAAATGGATAGTAGTGCCAAACACAAGGCTATCCTCATTTTAGCACTCTTGTCTAGGTAGAAAACACCCAATTTTTCTAGTAACAGGCAAAATTTTGAGCTTAGCTATAGTTTTTACACAACCAAATTAGTCAAAATTAATATTTTCAATATAGTTTTCTCAGAGAATCTAGATATATGGGGTATCATGTGCAACATGATGACTCTTACTTCTAGTTTTAGATTAGGCAACTGACATAACTTCCAAATAAAATCCATGTTCTAAACACCAGTGATTGGGGGAAATGTACATGGCATATTGGTCTTCTTTATTTCTAAGTTTAGTTTATTACCTAGGCTTTCTTAATAGTTTCATGCCTTACTCCATATACAAGTGGTTTGCATCATTTATCAAGTTGAAATTTCATACAATTTGAACTTTTTGAGTACCTGAGTTGGATTTTACATAAGAATATTGCATCAGTTTTAGAGTGGATTTCATATAATCCTAACTTCCATCTTTTTAAATGGCCAAGAATGGCCTAGTTTCTAGCATACATTCAGCTATCCATACCACATTATCAAATTTTTAGAGTATCCATGGGCTCCATGAGCCATCTCATATGACATATATTCTATACTAGTATCACTTCATAGCTTCACTTCATAGCTTCACTTCATAGGGAAATAATGGAGCCAAAGTGCCAGAATTTATATTCTTGAGCCACCTATTAAGAGGGATTAGACACATAGTCCAGACATTGATTATCACATGCATGATCATCTAGATTCACTCAATAGGTGATGATGGAGCCAAAGGGATAGAGTTTGTATTTTTGAGCCACTTTCTAGGGAATTGAACACTCAGATCTATTCATGATATAACTTTTTGTATAGCATCATCCAACACAATATACCATTACTCATCCTTACTCAAGATCACAATAGGTTTTGTATTGGTTTGCATACCCAGTGAGGTGTATTCATTCCTTTCTCTTCCTTTTTATTTTACTTAACTTTTGTGTATTCTTATTTTATATCACATATAATAATAACTAATCTAATTTTTATTTCATTTCTTAGATTCACACTTACACAATGTATTCTCTATGCTCTATCTAGCATTACTCAGTATCACACAAGCTTCATGGTCTTCACCTTTACATGGAAGTTTAGATATGCTTTCTATTTTTCCTTTATCCTAGTATTTCATTTTTTTGCATCAATAAAATAAAGGTGGGGGGTGGAAAATGTAGTCATGTAATAAAATAAAATTTGGTTAATTTAGTGTGGATAATGACACCCAATCCATAGGTCCTCCTAATTACTTGCACAACCCTTATAGGATTTTATTTAACCAATTCTAAATCATCTATAGCCTTTTAGACTTAGAACTTATAGACCTAGGTAGATATTTTATGATTAGATCCATTCCCCTAGGTCTCATTCCCTCTAGACAATAATGCCTAAATTAGATAGGAGCATTAAAACCTAGGGTGTCATATTTCTAGCACTGTTATCCAAGTGCAAATTTGGTTCAAACAATCATTTTCTCCCAGATCCTTATCCTAATTCATGTCAGCCTAATGTGAATTCATTTAACCCATGATCATTAAATCCCTTATAAAAGGCCATTCAAATTCCATTTATAAGGGTTGGCATTCATTTATAAGAGAGAAACAAGAATACAAGCAAGTACACTCAATCACTTTTCCCTATTCCCTACATACAACCTTTTAATATCATTTCAAGCCTATTAAAACCCTTACACCAGTCCATAGCCATCTAAAGTACACCAAATTTCACATCTAGTTGTATTTTCATACACAATTACACCAACCACTTCAATGGGAGAACTACATTAGCTTGATCCCTCCTTAGAGTATTGGTATGTAGGCAATGTGCCCACACACAGGGTGTGAAGTGAATCCAACATATCCTTTACACACTAACCCCTTCTCTCTCTTTCTCAAATTTTCCTTTCAAGTTCAAGCACAAATGTTTCCTAGGGATTTGAAGATTAAAATAGATGCACAATGAGATTCATAGACTTCTAGGCTTTGATATTTCGCTGATAAGGTGACACAGTCCTACCAAGCATAACCTATAAAAATTAGATCACCTAAAAAATAATGCTAAAAAATGACTATAATGTTGAACACTAGGTTGTCCCACTTTTGACACTCTTATCTAATCAAAAAATGAAGTTCAAAAACCTATTTTTGACACTATCCTAGTCCTGTACCAAAATTCTTAGACCCTGTCTCAGACCGGACAACTCAGAATAAACTAAGTTACATTTCTCCTTACTCTCTTAATATTTTTAGAAAGGCTAAATTGCAATTAAATTTTACAAATTAGTAACCATAATTAGGAATATATTTACTGATTTTCCCTACTCAAACCTATTTATTAAATAGGAATAAAACTCCATGATTCCAAAAAATAACAAAATAGAAACCATTCCTTGCATGGTTACTAAACCATTACTTGGCATATAGAACCTATATGTAAAAATTTATTCTAGATATGACCAATATATTAGTCAGATCCATTATTTAGAGGATGAGGTTAATTTCATGTAAGCAGATACACATCCCTATAATAGGAATCAAAATACCTCTAACCCACTAATGAAAACCCAAACCACTACCCCTTAAGCTTCCACTCTAAATTAATCTGTTCACACTAACTAATATCCCACATTTATTCATCTTATGCAAGAGGTTCCTAGGCCCAAGGCCACCATTGGCTTGAATGAACTCATCAATTCCTTGGTGAGTCACATTCATAATTTAGAGAAAAACTAATAATATCTAAATCAAAGACTGAACCGCAATCCTCCTTCCCGTGCTTATTCATATTTTATTCCCATAAAAATAATGATTTATCAAAAATTATAACAAAAATATTACATGATCATACCACAACAAGAGCATACATCCTCACCAATCTAAGCCTCTAACTAACCCCTCGATGATATCCTTATTCATGGATTCCATAACCTAGTGTCCTCCAAAATTCCTCCACTTGACCAAGCTCTTACCCAAACCTAAATTTGGAGGCATATTCACTTACACTCCACCCTTTCAAACTAATGTAGTTATCAATAATCCACCATTATTTACCCCTCTAAGTTACCTTCCTCCTAAGTACACTCTTCCTTCACACATTATCCATGTACCACCCTATGACACCTTGGTTTATATGTAGACCACATATGCCCCTCAAAAAACCACCAACCCTTATGCATGCAACAATATTCCTCCATAATTACATATGTTTTCCAATTATACTTAGTTAAATTAATATTTTTTGGATTTTTATAGTTCACCCTATCAATCTTATTCCATTCCTCATAGTGGTTATCTTAGTAACCCTATGAATTCCACCTTTACAGTATAGTTTGGGCACATAAACAATTGATATTAAACACATGGGGACCTATACTAAGTATCTTAAGGAACCCTTCAATAATAAATTACAAATATTTATTCTTCCACATCCCCTACTAGACCTTCCCAAGTTTAAATGGGAGGGAAATCCCAATGCACATGTCAAGGCTTACACCATGTCTGTCAGGGAAATCTTACCTTGGGATGGGTTTTTTTCCAATATTTTCCCTAAAAACATAGAAGGAATCACTTTTTATTGGTATTATCACCTCCCTAAAGGGTCCATTCATTCCTCTAGATAAATTATGGATGAATTCATTAAGGCTTTTGATATAAACAAGATTATCAAGACTAGCATTTAAGAATTCCTTCATATCAAATAAGAATACAATGAATCAGTTGCCTATTTCATCATGATATGGTAATAAGTTATATATTCATATGATATTGTACCTCACATGGATTAGATGAAATTATTTAACCTTTTATTTCAATCACTTAATAATGAAAAAATAAAAGGTGTCTAAAATTTTCTCTATCAATCTTGTGAGAAAACTCTTGAAATTACTTTATAGAGTGATCATGTAGCCATTGATAATGGTTGTCGAACCTATGTGTCCAATGGGCACATTATTATCCTTAAAAAATGGGGGATTTAAAAATGTGATCAATAAAAACATCAATAATCAAGGTCCAAAATACTTATATGAAATAAGAATGCAACCATTGATGGTGTGACTGATCAAATAAAAAATCCAAACTCAGTGAATAATAATCAACCTCCACCCATGAATAACACTAATATTAATAATAATGTAGGTGTTAGGAACCAAAAACCTCCACTTATAGTTCATGAAATTGAATTTAAATGACATCCACCCTACAACATGAAATATCAAAATGAAAATTAGAACCATTTTCTATATGTTGAGCATTTAATACAGTTATAAAACTAACCACATTATCAAAGGAAAAATCAACAAGAGTTTGGTAAATAGGTAAAAATTAGATGCCTAAGGAATATTATACCAAAATCTATGGTCTCTTCCACCAATTTATCTATCATGATATTTAAAAATGTAGGGAGTATAATAAGTTCATCCAAAGGCTCCCTGAGGATTAGAGGGAAACTTTCATATACATATTCCTAGGGAATGTAGGGACAAACTCTTAGGCACTATAGAATAGTCTCATTACTCCTCAAAAAAAAAAAATCTATATTTTATATAACCCTTTTCTAAACCATCAATCATGAACTACCTTAAATCAAACTTAGGGTAACTTATAGAATAAATTGATCCAACATAATCAACGTATGCAAGCATGTACTAGTGATGCTAAGGCTTCCACTTTTAGAACTCTAAATTTTGATGTCACTCCTTAGTTAAGAGTCCAAGGTAAAAAAATAATGATAGGGATTGTACAGTTTGGAGTCAAAGAGGAAGTAAATATAAATGATCACATCAAGGGGTATTAACCCATGATCCCTCACCATTCAAACATTTTAGATATTGAGACCATCCTTAATTTTATGGGGAATTATGATTTGATATGAGTTCTTACAAAACATTATCCTACCTTTCCTTTCTTGAATTGCTCAAGAAATCACCTACCCATAATTTTAAAGTGTTAGATGCTTTAGTATTGGGGTATTTATCTAGTGTAACTCCCCCACCACAAGCCTAGATCAATCATATTGATCTATATATGTTTCCACATAAGCAAGATTCATAGGTCACTAGTTATTTATTTGGCCTTAGGAGTCTCCCTCTTGATTCTAAAATGGCAAGGAAGTGGGATCCAACCTTGTTTTTTCAAGTTTGGATGTATAAAAACTATAAAGAGAGACATAGTTAATGATGGATCAATCATAAACATTGTACCCTTATCTTTATTACATAATCTTGGTTATAAGGAAACTAACGATTACAAAACTCACAATACCCTTTGAGGCTATGATAGGCTCAAATGCACCTCTATAGGAACCATTGTGTTTTCAGTCACTATGGGTCCCAAGAATGTGTTAACAAAATTTTTTATTATTGAAAAAGATAAATTATAACATGATCTTGGTAAGACCTTGGATTCATAGGATCAAGTCCATCCATTCAACCTTGTTCCAAAAAATTAGGTTCCTCCATCTAGGTAAGTTTTTTGTGGTCCAAGGGGATCCCAATATTTTTGGCATTCTTAAAAAAACCATGCACAAGTAACTAGGGTTATGCATTGACTTACATTTGCCTACCAATGGGGTAAAATAACCCTACAGTTGGTTTGAATTATAAATCCTATGAATATAAAAGTGGTTGTCCTAATAAAATGGGCATACATCCCTCAAGACTCAATGAAAGACAAATCAGAGGAAAAATAGGTAGTAACTATGAAATAATTTTAGTGGTTTAGATAAAATAGTAATGTCAATAGTTTTGACTATGTCAATGGCTAATATTATTGCTATCTTAGAAAATTATGCACCACTCATTCTCCAATTTTACCCAAGAGGGGTAGGGAATTATAATTTATTTGAATATCAAAACCAAGAACCCCATGTTGGATTATCCAATATACTTAAAATTGACTTGGTTGAGATATTAAAGGACTAGGAAGACCTCCCTAATGATGATTATCCATTCAAAAATGATTAATAAACCCTTTAATATGATAGGGAAAATGTCATTTTGGTGTAGGAGTAGTAGTGATCTTGATCTCTGTAGAAGGAAGGGTCCTGCCTTTCTATTTTAAACTTGAATTTGAGTGAACCAACAATAAGGTTGAGTATGGAGCCCTATTACTTAGGATGCTCATCTTAAAATTGTTTGGAATTTAGAACTTAAAAATTCAAGGTGATTCATATTAAGTAACCAATAAATTTTAAGAAATATATCAAATTAAATACAAGCACCTTCAACTTTATAAGGCCATTGTGCAAGAATTCACCAAGGTTTTTAATTTCATTTATATAGAATCAATTTTGAGAGACATATACCAACTTGATGATTATATGTCTACTTCCTCTTCTCATTTTTTTCCCCACCCAAACATATCTAATTTATATTTCATTGCGTTTATTATAATATATCCCCTCATGTAAAAATCACTTTATGACCAAACCTTCACTTGTATAGGGAAGGATACTAACCTACGAGTCTTCAACCTAGATGAAAATAACAAAGTTATCTTAGAGTTACTTCAAGATTATGACTGATTCCCATATTTTCACTATGAGAGAGGATTTTATCTCTCTTTTTATATTGTGTCTGCCCTTGGGAATGATTATTATGATTCTTTTAATGCAAGAGTATTTCCATAGGCCATTGAATTAGTTAGAGAGTTTCTGGAAAAACCATGTGATTATTTTTTGACCAAATTTTTGGTTCATATTACATGAACCATCATGAGGGAATGGAATTTAATGGTTAATTAATTCTCATTGCCTGATGAAGGTTCATATAGTATGAACCAAATGTTGGTAAAAAAATAGTCACATAGTTTTTCCAGAAACTCTCTAATGAGTTATGATTCTTACTTCAAGGTTTAAGATTATTTATATTATAACAAAGAGATTGAAATTTTAAATTCATAAGGAGAGGATATTAACCTCATAAAAAATCCTAATCAATGTGAGGATGTAAATGCTTCCCTCATCAAATATACTATTAATATAAATATAGGAGCTGAGGAGAATCCAATAACCCTCAAGCTCAGGGCTTCATCATATGAAGTAGAATACCACAAGAAATTAATCTTTGAGTTGTAAAAGTATTTTTTATTATCCTACATGGATATGGTAGGAATAAATAATAAGGTAATTATCCATAATCTACTCATGATTCCTGATGCACATCTAGTGAAACAAAATCTTAGGCCAATCAAGCCAAAAGTGGAATTATTGGTGAAAGAAGACATTAAAATCCTCAATGTGGGGTTTATAAAACCTATGGATTATTCCAAATGGATGTCCAAAATTACTCTCATTATAAAAAATATTGGTGAAATTAGGACATGTATTGAATTTAGTGATATTAATAAGGTATGCCCTAATGATGATTTTCTTCTTCCATCCATTGATGTTACAATTGGTTATCAGTTGTTATTCCTCATGGATGGTCTATTCATCTATAATATAATGTACATAATTTATGAAGATAAAATTAAATCCTCCTTTACCACACCATGGGGGACCTTTTATTATGTAGTTATGTGGTCATGCCTTTTATCCTTAAAAACACTGGAAAAGCATATCAAAGGGCTATACCCATATTTTACATGATCTTATTAATAAGATAGTTAAGGTATACACACAATATTATAAGAAAAGTTAAATAAAGGATTAGACATAGAGGAGTGTTAAATATCATCTCACACACTTAACATAATATGGTGTTACTATCAATCATGAGAAGTGTGTGTTTTGAGTCACAAGTGGAAAAATCATTGTCTACATTATTTGCTAACATGGAATTGATATTGATCCCATCAATATAAAAATGATTTTTGACATGATTCCCAAATATTGAGTCAAGGATTAGATCATTTATAGGTAAATTAGGGGCCATTTGATAATTCATACTAGACGTAACCTATGCAATTCATCTAATCTATAATTTTCTTAAGAAATAAAGTAGTTTGACATGGATGGGTGATTTTTAGGGTGTATTCAAATTATTAAAACACTTCATTATTTCTCCTTTAACTCTCATGGCACATAAATATAAAAATCCCATCATAATTTATATTAAGGCAATGAAGGTGTCTTTAACCTTCATGATGGCATAGGAGGATGCCAATGGCAACCAATGTGCCATCTACTTCATTAGTTTCACTTTCATGTATTATGAGACATGCTAAAAATATAGATAAAGAGTGATTGGATATTATTTTCATGATTAAATGACTAAGTTACTACATAAAATTCATAGTGAGGTCTCAATCATTATAAAATTTATTGACCCAACTAGACCTATCATAGAAGGATAGATATTTCATCATGTTATTGAACAACTTTGAGCTAACATACATCAACCAAAAGTCCATCGAGTGACAAGTCATTATTGATTAGTTGGTAAACTCACCTCTTGAGGTTAGTGACCTCATTGATACTGATCTTCATGATGAATAAATATTATATATAGATAATACTTCCATTTTCTCATCCCCTTGGCATGTTTATATTGTTAATTAAATAATTGATCAACCCTATCCCAAGGGCACTAATTAACAACAAAAGTGGCACTTCCTAATTATAACATCTAAGTAAATCACCCTATATATGTTTATATATCATAAGGCCTTTAAAAACATGTTTCTAAGGTGTGTCGATCAATAGGAATCAAATAAAGTCATTTTCCATTGTCATAATGATGTTTACAATGAACATTTTAGTGGCCATGCAACCACCTTCAAAATTCACATAATAGAATATTTATGTCCCATCCTTAATTATGACACCATCAAATAGATATGAAAATGTGATAAATTTCAACACTTTTGCCATGAAATTTACATTCCTACTCAAGCTTTTCATCCTATTGTCACCCCATGGTCCTTTTCTACTTAGGGCCTAGATTTAATCAAAAAAATTCTCCTACTTCCTCAAATGACCATCATTTCATTATCATGGCCATTGGGTATTTCAAAAAATGGGTAAAATATATGCCTCTTATGATGGTTACCATATAAAGCATTTCCAAATTCATTTTAAATTAGATCATTTACTAGTTTGGAGTCCCATAGGTCATTGTCATAGATAATAGGTCTCCGTTTAAGAATTTTGAGGTACATAAAGTGTGTAATAAATTTTACATCACTCATCACACTGATTCATTTTAATATCCATAGGATAATATAAATCCCAAAGCTACTAATAAATATTTAAAGTCAGTTTTTGTTAAAAATATTAAAAATTCTAAATGAGATTGACACTTATAGCTCTATCTAGCACTTTGGGAATATAAGACAAGCACTAAAATTCCAATGGGGTTGACCCCATAATAAATTATGTTTATATCTAAATAAATTATAACCTTATAGGTATAGATACATATAATTCATGTTTCTCTTCAAGGTATTCTCATTAAGAATAAAAAAAGACATGACTAGCTAAATTATAAACCTTAGATGAGTGTTGCCTTGTTATTACACATAACCACATTGCTTATGCCAATTTAATGGGAAAAAACTAAAATAAAAATTTCCATGAATTCCCTATACATGGAGGTGAACTCATCCTAAATATTGATAGCTAGATTGACAAAAATAAAGGATAAGGTTAGAAGTTCAAACTTAACTGTTTAGGCCCTTACCTAGTGACTGATGATTTTCAAAATGGAGCCTATCAATTATGAACTTTAGGAGAAAAATAGTTTAGTTAATTGTGAACTATTTTCACCTTAATAATTTATAAATATAGTCTTAACATTTCACTTTTCCAGGTCATTACATTCCATTTTCCAATGCTTACATTTTTTCTTACATATCAGATGTCATGATTGGTGATTATTTAGTTGTTAGTTCACATAACACAAAATTTAAAAATGCAACTTATCATCTCATTTAAATTTTTTATATCACCCTATTATCCTATAGAAAACATTCTCAAAATAAAAATTACATTAGATCTTTCACTAGTTATTATGAGCATAGTGTACCTCCCTTTCCCTACATCTTCTTGTAAAGCTTAGAAAATAATAACCTACAACCTAGTCTAAATGCTTGTCCATGTAAAATTATTCTCTTGCGATGATTTCCAAAGTAGAACATTAGCATGTTAAAAAATATGTAACTTTAATCACCTAACTTGGTCTTTAATGATGAGCCCTTGTATCTTACTAGTTACACATAGCCAAGACTTGGGGTAAAATCCTTGAAAATAATTAAAAAACACCTTTATCAAAATATTGTATAACATCAAGATTAAATTTCACATCTCCTTCTATACTATCGGTGTTGAGACCTTGCATCTTATTGGTTATATGAGGTTAAATCTAGGGAGATGTTCCCTTACTCTCCTATATATAGATTTTGGTGATGATCTCATGTGTCTTATTAGTCACATGAGATTAAGTGTAGGGTGTCACAAATAAAAGTCAAATATAAATGAAAAATAAGTATTAAATCAAAAAATGTCCAAATAAAAAGCTTTCAAAAAGCTGGTCTACATGCCTATGCTAAAAAGGTGAATTTATTCCATTTACTAATTCTGTCAGGGCTAGATATCTCTAGATGAAGCCAATAATGTTAGTATTTTGTGAGACTATCAAGAATTACATTTCCCATTTTAATTTTAAGGATTAGGTCATATTCCTTTTTCCTATGAAATTTGATTCATGATTTTCATGTTTTATCATCTCATATATATCCTATTTCCTTTTTCATTTCCTTGCTATAAAATTTGAATTTGTGTGTTATGTATAACAAAACAACTAGATCATTACTTATAAAACAAATATTAGCACATTAATAACTTCATATATGATCATCACACTACATCATTTTCATATATTTTATCCTCACATGTATAACATTTTCCATAACATTATATCAAAAAACATAGAAATACAAGGGATATCATCACATTCCTAGTCACGTAAAGTGAACAAACTAAAAAGCATACATGAAAATTAAACCCATAACACATGAATGATGAGTCATTAAGATAAACTAAAATGTTTCTCTATATATATCATAATAAATGTTGAGTTTGTAAAATAATTATCCAGTATAATCCACCTTCATAGAGAACAAGTGTGTTTCAAAAATATCAAAAAAATAAAAAATAAATATATACAATAGTTTGAATTTGGTATGAAATATTGATCCTACAACCTTGCCCTCTTCCTATCAGAGGAAATTGATGTTGAGGAGTGACATGGGTTGTGTCTCTTAGGTTGTCTCCTAATAGTGCCTCCCTTTGAGGTTATATCCCCTCCTATCTAATAATTCAATGATGCTTGACCACCTCTCCTAGACATTACATGAGTAATATCCTAAACTCGTGCCTCTTCCACTATCACCATCACATAAAAACTAGCATTTTACACCCTCATACTAGTGAGACTCATAGGAGTATAGTACATTGGTGAAAAAGATTAATATGCTTTCCTATTTTGATAGGTACTCTAGGATCCACCAATAGCTGATCTCTCATATGATCAGTCTTAGTAAAAAAATTAACCAAGGTGTTCCTTATCATAGTAATCCAACTGGTCTAGGTATATGAAATCACAAGGAAAAATATAAATATTATATTTAGTCATATAAAAATAATATCAATAAATCAACTAGGTAATTGAGATAAAAATAAAAATATATGTAATAAGATAAAGTGCATAATCTAACAATTTACCTAGGTCATCCTCATGATAATCTAGGTTAGATTCATAATCAATAGCCTCCTCCTCATAATGTCAAGGTTCTATACCCTAACCATCTCCACCTACCTATTATTGTTACTATTATGTAGGATCTTGCTAAACAGGGTCTTATTATGGTGGGAGTGGTGGGGAAGCCACCTTAAGTTATCTTATCAGAACTTGTCCCCTCTATTCATCTCTTATCTAAACCAATCAAGTGATAATTACCCATCATACAAGTGAGCAATGTGAAATCCACCCCAATATACCTACCTATGCCTCTTGTACACCTTTATACACCACTATTGGCATGTAAAGATTTCCCATATAGGGCATGCCAAACTATTAAGGAAACTTATCCACTAGGTGTACCTCAAATTGTAGTAGTATATCTCATACCTAGGTGGCCCTAATAGCCACTATGAGGTAGATGAACTCCCCATCCCATTATTTAACCATGCCCTGATAAGGCACATATATCAATTCTACCATTGTCAAAGTCCTTACTTTCTAAGGAAAATCTTAGAATAGAACCACATCATTACATCTTGAGGCCCTAATGCTCCCTACATCCTACATATCCACTTCCCTCTTATAGGGGATCTTCCAATTGTATACCCAACTCATGAGAAGCATGAGGTTATTGATAGAAAGTGATACCAATATGGACATGTGATATAATTCTATATATATATGAGCCATGATCTCCTCTCCCCAATAATATCAAGTTTACCTCTCTTCGATTTGGTGGACAATTGGGCACCAACTATAAATTAGCCTATCATTACCCTTATATCCCACCAATAATGAAGTAAGGATGTAGATAATTAACTTAGATAGATTAGGGATCAACAATCCCATAATATTGGAAATCCTAACACAAAAATTCACACCCATGTCAAGTATGCCAACATCACCAAAATTTTAGGCTCAACACACCACCAAAGCTCTACTTGTGGCCTCTTGGAGGGCCACCAATTGACTTATCCACATTAAACCAATGATCCTTTACATGTTAAAAATAATGATATTTCATTCTCCTAGGGACTAAGGTAACATGAAAGTGTTCTAATTAGGGTTGTATCAGGTGAGCAAGTCACACAATAGCCTGCTCAAAGTGGGAATGATCCCCACATATGTTATTCAAAGGATCATGACTCAATCTAGGATTTCCAATTAAACTACCATCAATAATTACATGGAATGGGGAATCCACTCCTAGTCTTAGGATATTATCCAATAGATATAGGCCCCTTTTAGTAATATGAGACCTTAATATATCCCCTTACCATTTTCTTGCACTTTAAAAAAACCTAAGAATTTTGTTGGTTCTTAGGAATGAAACCATTTCCTTTTGTAGGAGGTGGTTATGAAATACATTATGTGGTTACATAACTACCTTAAGTGGCTATGAAACCACCACTAAGAAATGGCTCCCCAAGTATTTAGCCTATAAAATTTAGTGGTATAGACCCACCATGGTTGTTACATCATCACTAGTCTTTGCAAACTGATAGTTCTATCTTGATGTGGTGGTTTTGTTTGCTAGTCACCTTTAGGTCCTTAACATCTAAAACCCCCTAAATAAAATATATAAAAAACAATTTTTTTGATAATTTAGTATTATACACACTCCCATAAAAATTTTGAAACTATTTATTATATTTGATCATATTTTTAGTGAGTGTTAGCCAATTTGTAAAATAGGGGCAAAAGAGGAAAGTTTAATAAAACCTACATGTCCCTACCATTCTCCACATTCCATGGGTATATTTTCCATCCTTGATCCGTGTTACTTATTTTGAATAATTTATCACTCAAAACCATCATCATCAACCTAGATCCCAAAATATCATAAAGTCAATTTGCACAAATAAGTCTAGTTTCGATAAGTTTTAAAATATGCAGGCCCCTAAACTAACCATTTTGATTTAAAGGTTTTATATTTTTGTAAATTATCTCATTATCACATATTTTAATTTTTAAAAAATCATATTAATGATAATTTTTTATAAAACTAATAATTTAATGGATTTATATCTTTTGTAGCACATTTTTATAATTTTGTAGATACGCGATGACTTGGCATCAAATTTAGTTCCCCAACAAAATGATTTAGGTAGTATGATATTTCCCACATAAATGGTAAGTAGTATCATCCATTATTTTATTATGTAGTGTATTTTTTAATTTTTTGTTAAATTTCACTTGATTCCCATATTTTGTTTGCAGGTTTCATGTAGTCTTGACTAGCTTCATTACACCACCAAGGTAAGTAATGTAAGTATTTATAACTCTATATTTACATTCTACATGCCTCTACTTGGGAAAAAACCTTTTTTAATTAATGACAATGCATCATACTAAGGGGCAAATATATATGCACTAAAAAAATTTCATGGTGTGATAGTTTTAGTATAATGTCTAGTGACGATGTAGTGATCTAATAATTTAGGCTCAATGTGAGTTATATCTAAAATTCCAATCCTTTTCCTTATGTATATATATCAAACCTCTCAAAACCTATTTTTTTACTTTTTAGTCTTCACTTGGCTTATTTTCAAAAATATTTCATTGGTTACAGAATTGCCCTCCTTGGTGATAAAACCACCATGGTAATTTCATAAATTGTCCTAATTAAAGAATCATCAACAAGGTAGTTTTATATTAATATGTGTAAATATTGTTATCATATGAAATGATTGTGTCATTTAGATTGGTGGTTTTGTAACTTCCCTTAAAAATTGGGGTTGTTACATCACCTTTGGTCCATTTTCTAATTTTAGCTTCTAAAACTTAAGATTTAATGCATTTTGCATGTTTATTATCATGTTTATTAGTCTTTCCACTTTCAATCTACCTCATGACTACCTAATTCATGCCCACACTTATTTTGATCACTCTCAATCCTTCATAAGTTTAACTTTTAATTAACCAAAATTTAAACTCTCACTTATAATATCCATGCTTTTCATATAAGTATCTCATTTTTAGATGAATTTTACATTTGAGATTGAAGTTTTGAATCTTTATATATACACATCCTAATTACCATTGATTTTGAGCTTTAACTTTGATCATTTTCATGTTAGATTACATAATTTCAAGTAAGGAAAGTAATTAAATTCATAACCAAATCTTTGTATTCAATGAACAACCATCTATAATCAACTACTCTTTTATTTGGATTTGTGTTCCTATCATATTATTTCCTTACTATTATTATTTTATCATTATCCTTTGTCATAAAGTTCCTATAATCATTGTTTTGAGTGGAGGAGATAGCATGTTGAGGACCATATCATAAATACATCTCTTGCATCCAATTGGTCTAAATCTTGACCAAGTTAGGGGTTTCTAATTTTTTTTAGTATATTAGATAATTTTAGTTTCCTTGTTTGCATTATATTATATCTCTATTTTGAAAAGGATAATAGATAGGAAAATAAATTCTTCTCTCTTCCCATCCTTTTAGCAAAAATATTAGTTTTTTTCCTTATTATTTGTAGCCATACAATAGGTTATATCAAATAATATATATTTAAATTCAACCCATAACTAGATACTATAAAAAAAACAAAAAAATTCTAGATTCAATAAAAATAAATTTTTAGTTTAAAACAAGCTCTTGTTTATGTATAAGCAAGCACACTAGCAAGTAGAATAATCTATCTAAATCTAGGAGATCAAAAGGTATTATATTAATATTAGTTTTCTTTGTTTTGATAAATTAAAGAGGCTATTTTTATTTTATAAAATAATAAAACCAAAACTTACTATAATAACCACAATTTTTTTCTCTTATAACACTGAGATAAGCAACTATGGTATGATGATTACAAACAAAGTTAGCACAAAAATATAATTAGATCCATAACTATGTTATCACCAACACAGGTATTAAACCAAGTCAATAAATTAATAATGACTTCATTAAGAATCATTTTAACCATTTAATTACTCAGATAGAGGTAATTTAGTGTGTGAACACTCATAGATGACTATCTGTGTACTTTTTATATGGCCTTCCCAACAAAGCTATCAAAAAATTATAAACTCACCTAAGTACTTGTACAAACCATAAAATAGTCTATATATCATTGGGTAGACTAGAAACAATCCAATAAATAATTTCAAAATAAGAAACAAATTCAATAGAAGAATCATCATACTAAGCTTTCATAAGTAAGATCTACCAAACATTTAGAAATCAGGTAGGGATGAGTGGGATGACTATTTACAAAAGAAATTCAATATTAATTAGTTTTCACCAAATATTTCATTTATCTTTAGTACCAATGAAACTATATGAAAGTGTTATTCATATAATCATTGTACCATGATAACCATAAGAATCACTAAACTTGTGCATTTGTACTAGTGGATTGACATTATTATAGTTTTATTTTATGTCCAAATATTCATTCCTAAGGTGTAGACAAGTCTCTGTAGGTTCATAATGATGGACATAACTACACAAGTAACCATCACATCTCAAAACATTTCCAAATTAAGTTCATGCATATTGCCCATTAACCATCTTGTAATATTCAATATAGAGATTAACCATTGTTTCCAAACCATTTGTGTCACTTTGTCAATATGTGAGAAATGTATGCATCATATTATAATGATATAAAATTCATTTTTATCTTTATGTTTCAACAACCATGCTTAAGTTCTTCATAAGAACATTCATAAAATTCACCACCAAGTTATAGTACAAATTGAGACTAGCTCTATTTTCCTTCAAGAAAAGGTGCTGAATAATTTTAATTTAATTTTGGATCATATATAAAATTAAGTGAATTATACCAAGTCCATAGGAATTTTAAGTATTCCTACGTTAAATTAGTTATTGGAGAAAGACATGCTATTGACATTAATTTCTCCTTGTTGAATTCTAATAAAAAATCTCATAATAGAATCATTATTATGACTCTTAAGGGAAAATTAGATTTAAGGATTCAAACATAGTCACCATTATTGGCATAAATACTAATATCCAAATCATAAATTTACAAAAATTAGTACCCTTCAAAACCACGTTCACTATGTTTTCAAATAGAATATCATATTTAAGTAAAGTATATTAACTTAATAAAAGAATCTCTTGATAAAACCTTGAGTATTCAATACTCCTATATTAATACCATTTGACAAGTATCAACTTGTACTTATGATAATAAAATCATAGATAACACGTAACCATGTTATATCTTTGATAAAGAAACAACTGTAACATAACAACTATAACATTATGCACATATTTAATAAGAGTGAATACTTATTTACATTTCAAACAACTTGAAACAATAAGATTAATAGATATGATCTTATCTAATATAATTTTAACTTTATTCAATAATAATAATATTTCAAGTCTTCCATATAAAAATATACCCTTGAATATTCACAACTCTATCAAACATTAACTATTACTATAACATTAAGGTGTAAACCAGTTTACAAAAGTCTTATAACAATTCAATATAACCCTCTAAGATTCATAATTTAATAACCATTCAACCAAATGATCCTTAAATGACTTTTTGAGCATAAGTTTCTTTATGTTTTTGATAGATAAACAACCGTATTAAAAAAATTCATAATGTTCTAAAAAATTGAGCAAGAGAACTAGTAAGGTACAAACATTTTTGTATTTATTTAAATAAGATAGACAATAATATAATTAACTAAGCTTATGAAAAATACCATCTTGACACAGAATAGTTGTAGCATAGCTAGAAAACTATTTATCACATCACAACAACTCATTATACTTGATGAACATTTACAATTAGTAAGTTCAAGTAGTTCACAAATATCATAAAAACCCTAAAATAACATCATATTATCATGTAATCCCATAACACAAGATAAGAATCAAGACTAATAAGTGATTTCAATAATAAATTAAAATAAGACCAGTACAACTTTATTAATTAAAACAAGGTAACCCAAAATGGATACTATCTCTAAAGGATATATATTTAGTCATTAAATTATAAATTCACCTAAAACTAAAATTAATTATTTGATTTTTCTTTTAGGCCAATGTAAATCAATTAAACTAACATTATAACTCAAAGATTCAATCACATTGCCTCAAGTTGAGATAAAACAAGTAAATATATAAAAATCAATTGATTCATCTTACATAACAATGTTCAATAAGTTTTCCTTCAACTAGTCAAACAAAATGCAAATAATGAAGAAGTCAACAAGAAAACCAAAATTCCTACATGCAAGTCCAATAAATTAAACCCATCTTTCCAATCCTAATGATCCCAACCATAAGTTTCCCTAAACCACCCCAACCATCAGTTGGATGTGGATCAAGGTAATCGAGTAAATATGGAGAAAGGACTAAAAGAGAGAAATAAATTTAAGCTTTAATCAATAAACATTAATTAAACAAAATAAAAGCATAATGTGTTCACATTATAACTCATAAAGCATTCATTACCTTGACACCTAATCCAAGGGATACAACTCATTATACTGAGCTTCATTATTTGAAACTCACATTCTATTCAAAGAATACAACCAAAACCTCAAACATTTACTTATTGAAACCCATGCATTAAATGCCAATACTTTAAAGCTAAGTAAGCTAGTATATGGACATGGTTCTTATTCAATAATTAATGGTAAAGGAAGACCAAACACATCCATCAGGTTATTCAAACCAAGTATAATAACTAAAGTCAAGTAAACCCTCAACACTTAAGTCACAAAATATAACTCAGTTAAATGAGTTCATGTAATTAATAAACCTCCAAAGAGTCATACACATATTGTGAACAATCATAATTATCACTTGTAATCACATCAACTTGAAAATAAAAGAATGTTGTCAATAAAAATTGAATCAAGAATCCAACATTCCATTTTGAGTCAAAAATGAAATCATAACTCAATGATAAAATAAAATCAATATTTTTAAGTCAAACCCTATGACATATCATTCATATTTTCCCATGAAATGATTGCAGACTATAAAAAATGTATAATTATATTCCATAAAATTAGAATGATTTCATTTATAATAAAAAAATCATTACAAAAACCCATGCAAAATAGCAACCCTATCAAAATAATAGCATTTTCATAGTAATAATAACCCATCAAAAGACATTTTTAGGTCCACCCAAAATTTAAATATCCATTGTAATAAAAAAAACCACAGTAAATAAATACATATTATTCTAAATAACTATGGCCACACAACTAACAATAGTGCATTTAACATAAAACTGATAGCATAACATGCACAATAAAACCCTTTTATATAAATTTAGGGTAACAAAATAATAACTAAAATTACATATTTTCCCATAGTCACAGTCTCAAATAGCTTCATGTTAACATGAATATCAAAATAAATAAAGTTATAGGTTCAAACCCTTACATGATGACCTAGGGGTTTAAAATTAAAATAAACCTTGAATAACCCACTCAACATTTTCTTTCGAAGAAGCCAAGTAAATTTTTTTAATATATAAAAATAATTAAAATTCCATAGCTAACCTTAAAAAACTCAAGAAATAATTTAATCCAAATCTTGAATTTTTTCAACTTTAAAAGCAAGAGTTCAAATTATTCCTTACTTTTAGTTCAAAATACAACATATAAGAAAAGAAGACAAATTGACCCTCTTAAAGTCCCCAATAGAAACTAAAAACTCTTACATTTCTTCTTTTGCATGGCCATAAAGATAGTCATGAGTCTGCAATTCCTCTAGGAAAAAATCATACTTTTAAAGCCCATAATGTCCTTATTACTTTCCATGGTGGCCACCAAGATAAAAAATTGATATAGTTTACCCAAGACAGAGATATTATAAATGAGTAAAGTTGTTTCCCAAATAAAAAAAATAAACCTCTATGGAAGCATCTCAACCTAATTTGCATGGAGGGTAAAACTAATGTTAACATAAAACAAAATCAACTAATGCCAAATCCATAAAACTCATGTTCCCTTCCTTATCCTAGCCAAAGACTAAGACCATGTCAAAAATTGAATCCCACTAAGATTTCAAACAACATATAATAAGAGATTAACAAGACATTTAAAGCCATGTAAGACACACTAATCCTAACATTCCCAACCAAAATAAGTCCATAAGCAAAAAGAGTAACATATAGGATAAAGACTTTTGATTCAAACACATTATAAATATGTTTAAAAGGATAAAAACCTAAGATTAAATCAAATAATATATCAACATAGTCATGCACTCAAATGAAGTGAAACAAAAGACAAACACAACTAAGTCAAGTCAAATAAGTAACATAATGATAACTAGCCAGAGAGATTAAAAAACAACAAAAGCTAAGATTGTTATTAAAAGATCATTTTAACATCTTATTAAGATTATTGGGTTTGAATGAAACCTAGATCATGTAATCAAATGAATTCAGCCATAGAACAGACACTCAATAATATCTAGACATATAAAGATCATTAAATGCACTAAATAATCATAATTACATTAAATAAAGATCCAACTAAAATGAAATAAATAGTCATTAATGTAGAAAGAATTAAATATCTATATGCCAATAATAATTAATTATAACAACTAACTATCTTAGTAATATCACAAATGATCAAATAACAAATTGTATAACTATAAAACAATAATAAAGAAACAACATATCTAATAGTTTATAACAAAACATACTACACAACAAAGTAAAACAAGTTTAGCTAAGCAGGGGCATGATATCATCCCCCAATCAGAAAAGAGTCATCCCAATGATTAAAATAACCAAGGATAATATTTATTAAAAATATTCACATCTTCCCAAGTAACACTTATTTTGGACAAAGGATCACATTAGACCAAAATTTGGGAAATCTCATGGTTTCATAGTCTAACACTATGATGGTTCAAGATCTCACTAGTTCCAAATGAATCTTTTCCTCTTCCAAAAATTGAAGGTGAGTCAAATACAAAACATGGGAAGGTCATGCATGTATTTTATATATAATTAAATATAAAAAATATCATGAATCTGAGAAAAAGGAAGAAGGGCTAGTTGATAGGAAACAAGACTAATTTTCTCCAAAATTTCAAAGGGTCCAACAAACCAAGGAGCTAATTTGGAAGATTTTCTAAACCTTATTGAACTTTTATGTGGTATAACATATAATATTTTTTATCACCAACTTTAAATTCTCATGGTGACCTATTTAAATATGCATAATTCTTTTTTATTAGAGGCAGCCTTAAGATTTTACCTTATGATTTACATTTATCTATAATACTCTTGTAAAACATCAAGATTAGAAATAGTTCTATTTTATAAACTTTAAAAACCAAGTGGATTTATACATTTATGCCCATACAAAGATTCAAATGGAACCATTTTAATCACATAAATATATGTGTTATTATAAGTAAATTTAGTTAAGTGTAAATAGTCTTCCCATTTACCTTGTTGATCCATCACATACATTATTAACATGTCTTCCATAATTTGATTTATCCTTTCTATCTGACCATCTATTTTTAGGTGATAAGATGAACTAAAGTTCAATATTGTACCAAAATCAATAGTCAATGTTTTTAAATACCTTGAAGTAAATTTTTTATCTCTATTAGAAATAATAAATTTAAGCATGCCATGCAACCAAACTATCTCTTTCAAAAACTATTCCACAAACACAAATGCATCATCAATTAAATTTTTAGCAATGAAATTGCCAAATTTGGTAATTTTATCAATTACAATCAAAAAAATATCATGTTTTCTTCAATATTTTGGCAAACCAACTATGAAATCAAGAGAAATAACAACCCACTTACCTCATATAACTTCATGAGGATACAACATTCCTCATAGATGATAATGTTTGACTTTCACACACTAACATTACAAGAATTTTACATAAATTTATCAATTTTATGTTTCAAATTAGGTCAATGATATAGAATTTTCAACTCATGTGTCATCTTCTTGACACTAGGATGAGCAAAATAAGGTGTTGTATGCACATATTTCAACAAAATATTCCTTAAGTCACTTTACTTAGGCACATAAATTATGTTTTTATGTTTGATTAGATAATGAAAATCAATAAAAAAGTTATAAATTTTATTTTTATAGGATCATTAACTAAAATTTCACTTACCTTTTGGAAAAATTCATTAGAACACCACTATTCTAGAATTTTAATTTTGAATTATTATGCAAAATAGATAAGGCATCAAGATACATGTGTTGACTGAGTGCATCAACAACATTATTCTACTTACCTTTCACATAGGAAATATTCATATCAAAATTACTCAGATTTTTTATCCATCTATGTTGGTGTGTATTCATATCATCCTAAGAAAATAAATATTTTAGGTTGTGATGACCATAATTCACTTTAAAATGCTTAACTAGTAAAAAGTGCTTCCATTTCTTCAAATCATGTATGATGGAAACAAGCTCAAGGTCATTAGTGGTGTAATGTTTCTCATGATATTTCAATTTTAGTGACTCATAAGCCACAACTTGACCATCCTAAGTTAACACACCACTCAATCCTTCTTTGGATGCATCAACCTAAATTTCAAAATTACCATTAGAATCAAGTACAATAAGTATAGGTGTTATTATTAATATATCTTTAAGCTTATAAAAATATCATTCACACTCAAAATTAAAAATATAATTCTTACCCTTGTACCACAAGGAAGTTATTGGGTTAGCCATCTTTGAAAAAATTCAATAAACATTTTATAATAACAAGCTAGCCCCATAAAGTTGTGTACTTCATGTACATTTTTAGGAGCATGCCATTCTTGAATAGCCTTAATCTTAGTTGGATCAATAAAAATAACATCATTAAATATTATGTGACCAAAATAATGAATCTTAGTTTGGAAGAATGCACACTTAGGTAAATTATCAGATAATTTATGTTGCCTTAGCCTTTAAAATACTAAACACAAATGACGTTCATGCTCAACTGCATGCTTGAATATATCATTATGTTATCCTTAAAAAGTGTAATAAATTTTTCCAAAAAATACCTAAATACATTATTCATAAGATTCATAAATGCAATAGGTGTATTATTTAAGCCAAAGGGTATACTGTAAACTCGTAACGTCCATACTGAGTTTAGAAAGTGGTCTTATGAATGTCCTCTTCCTTAATTCTCAATTGATGATAACTTGATATCAAGTCCATCTTAAAAAATATAACTACATCCTAGATTTTATCAAATAGATCATCTATCCTTGGCAAAGGATATTAATTCTTGATAGTAAATTTTATTAAGCATATGGTAGTCAACACACAACCACAAGGTTCCATCCTTCTTTTTCACAAAGACCATAGGTGCACCCAAGGTGACACACTTGACCTAATAATACCATTTTCTAATAGTTATTATAGTTGAAATTTAATCTCCTATAAATATTCTACATTCATATGGTAATGTACTTTAGATGTAGAGGCTACACCAAACATTATATTAATAGAAAAGTCAAATTACCTATTAGGAGGCAAATTAGGCAATTTTTATAGAAAACATTAAAAAAATTCCTATAGAAATGGATATTATTGGTATGATATTTTAGTTACAAGTGTTTTTTCTTACATCTATATAGAATATAATTTGTATCCCTTACACACTACTTTCTTTAGTTGTAAAACTGATAACAACTTGTGTACTTTAGACTTCAACAACCTTTGAATCACTACTAAGTTTTCCATGTCATCACAATATTTTAAAACTTTATTATAGTAGTCTAGATTATATTTATGCTATTGTAACCAATATATACTTATAATGATGTCATAAGAACCAAAGGGAGCTTAAACATGTTAACTTTGGTCTAAAAATTGCCTAAGTCTAAGCTTACTTATTCTAGACATCTAGAAATCAACACCCTCTTACCTGAACCAAAATCAACATCCCAAGATTTATTTAATGTTGCAAGAATTGATTTATAACTATTTAAAATATTATAATTAAAAAATCTATTGGTTTATCCTGGATCAAACTAAATAAAAACATAAATATCATTTAATTTACCTCTAATTTCAATAGGGTGGCTAGAAAATTTATAGTTCTATTATCCACTTTTGAATACACCTTATGATTGGTTTATTGACCCAAATTTAGATTAGGAAAATGATTGAGATAATGATTATCATGACATTATAAACACACCACAATCCTTTGGTGTGATATAGAAATGGTGTTTTCCCCTATAACAAGTATATTTTGACCACCTTGGGTCTGATTTCTTTTAAAAGTTGTAGCCTTAGAAAAATTCTAATTTTTGAAGTTTTTGTTCTACCATTGAAATTTATTAAAAACACTATTAATCCTAGTAAATATATGGTTTTTATCATATTTTTAAAATTTCTTGGGTGAAGGGGATAAATTCTTGATTTTAGACTATTATCTATTTTACTTAAAATCTTACCTCCCCTTTTGATAAACTTTCTCTTTCTATTCTATCTAATGAGCAGATTTGATGACAACAATCAGAGTCTTAGGGTTAGTTAAATTGACATCATGCATCAATATTTAATTTAATCCCAACTTGAACTTAGTAATGTTAGTTTATTCATCATGCACATCATTTAACATGACACAATAGGGTTAAAAAATTGTTTTCATATTCAATTATTTCCATATTTTCTTACTTTAATAGCTAAAAATTAGTCATTTTCTATTCCTTAAAGTTTGAGATGAGATATCTATTATTGAACTACCTTAAAAATTAAGCTAAGTAATATTAAATGGTTGGTATTCCTCTAGAGTACATAGATGATTCCACCAAAGAGTTATAAATCCAACTAACTGATAAACAACTACTCTTGCCTTCATATTAGAAGGCATATTATGTAGATTAAAGTACTTATGTAGGTTAACCAACCATGCACTAGTTACATCACATGATTATTCATGTCAAAAGGTTGTTGGAGGTATATTTTTCAATTCTTTGATGATGGGATCAACTACATTTATAGGGTTAACTTGGAATTATTTCTCACCACCTTGCCCATCTTCTCTAAGAGGTACCTCATTAGGGGGAATACCCTCTAAGTTATTTAGTCTATATTCTTGGTTTCCAACTTGATTTGAATGGAATTTAAAGTAGTTATTATCCCATTTAGGTCTAATTCTTGGTTATCATTAGAATTATTGTCATCATGGTTAGGGGATCCAACATTACTTCTAGTATTATTGATAGGAGGTTTCTCTCTTTCAAGAATATTGGCCCTATGACATTTACATCTACCTATACTAGGGTTAACATACCTTGGGTTATTATCTATTATAATATATCTTATTCTCACCATCCTAAGATGAAAAAAATAACAAATTAACAAGAAAAATGACAAGTAACATTACCTAAAGTTTCATAGAGCAATAAAACTTACTTTGATACCACTATGTAATAACCACAATTTTTTTCTTGTATAACACCAAGATAAGTAACTAAAGTATGGGGATTACAAACATACTTATCACAAAAAATGTAATGAGATACATAATTGTGTTATCACCAACACAGGTATCAAACCAAGTTAATAAATCAACAATGACTTCATTAGGAAGCATTTTAACCACTTAAGTATTTAGATAGAAGAGAGTTAATGTATGAACACTCACACATTCCTATCTATGTACTTTACGTATTTAATTCCTAAAAATTACATATATAAATTATAAACTCATCTTGAGTACTTTTATAGACCATCAAATAGTTTATACCTCATTGGGTAGACCAAAAAGAGTTCAACAAACAATAGTGAAAGGAGAAATAGATCAATAGAAGATTCAATATATACCAAACATTTAAAAAGTAGGTGGTGATAAATGGGAGGAATATTTACAAAATAAATATAATATGAATTAGTTTTTACTAAATATTTCATTTAGATTTAGTACCAATGAAACTGTACGAAAGTGTTATTCTTATGATCATCGTATCATGATTATCACAAGAATCACTACACTTGTGCATTCATACTAGTGTATTACAATTTTTATAGTTTTATCTTATGTCCACATATTCATTTTTAAGGTTTAGAAAAGTATCATTAGTTTTTTCATGATGGAAATAACTACACAAGTAACCATCACATCTCAAAACATTTCCAAATTAAGTTCATGCATGTTTCCCATTAACCATCCCACAATCTTTGAAATAGAGGTTAACCATTGAATCCAAACCAATTACGCCACTTGGTCAATATGTGAGAAATGTATGCATCATATTATAATTACTTAAAATTCATTTATATATATATATATATATATGTTTCAACAACCATGCTTAAGTTCTTTATAAGAACATTCATAAAATTCACCACCATCTCATAGTACAGACTGAGACTAGTTCTATTTTCATTCATGAGAAGGTGCCAAATAATTTTAGTTTGATTTTGGATCATCTATAAAATTAAGTGAATTGTGAAATTAGTCAAAGTCTCACCAATATTTAAATAAAGTTTTGAAAATAATTCCTTCCATATCATATACAATGAAAAAGTAGGTGTGGTAGAATAAGAGTGAAGCTAATGTGGTACCTCCTATGTGGGATACTCAATGAGAGGAATAGGTATACCAATATGAATGGTCTATATGGATCTATAAGGAGGTATAGTTAGTATATAAGGAGGATCATTCATGTGTGGGAGATATATAGTAGGAAGAATAATCAGTGCAAGTGTAGACTATGGGAAATATCAGAGGCGATACTAAAATACTTAACATCTATCAATATAATGGGTAGTATACTAATGCCAAAGATAATATACTTCCATATATTTAAGTATGTAATTTGGAAGTAGATTGGGATGTGAGATATTATTATATTTGGGTTGCACAATTAATGAAAGTAGTGTATCAATTTAGTACCTAAGATTTTGATAGTGAGTAGAGGAATGGTTTTGTGTACCATGAAAAAATTAGATACATCTATTAATAGATAATAGAGGTCTACTAGATGAAGTGCTATAAGAAGAAGATTATTGATGCTGATGTAGATGAAAATACTTGGTAAAATGACTAGTAATTATATAAATATCATAATAGGGCTCATCTTCCCATTGTGTGGGTAAGGGATCAAGCTTAGGTAATGGTAGAAGACCATCACCAAGGAAGGGAGAAGATGGAGTGGAAACTAGACTAGGCTCATTAATATGTATAGTTAGATATGAAGGGGGTCAAAGTAGAGTGGATAACTTATATTGAGGAAACAAATTGGAAGGATCATGATATTTGACAAAATAATAAGGTCATGTCATGGCATGGTTTATAAGCATATTATTGAGAGGTTATATTGTGACTAGAGGTGTAGTACATGTGTGATCTATCTCTAACCTATGAAAAATAGAGGGAAAATTAAAATTAGGTACTATAAGAGAAGGGACAATAAAAAAATAACTAAAAGACTATAATAAAGAAGAACAATATCTAATAACCTTGACATTTTTAGCTTAAATAAATCTGGCTAAAAATAGGTCATCTAAAGAATAATCATCATCATAATCAAGTGTATGTAAGTTGATGATACATACATGAACTATTTTATTTATCAAGGAAACATGGTGAATGGAATGTTTAGTTTTTATTAGAATGAATGGTATTTATTGAAAGTGTTGTTGATGGGATCGAGGTTGAAGAGAAGAATGAAGTTTAGTGATGGTGTTAGGAGAGAAATTAGAAGTTTTGATATTTAATATTATCTCATCTAGTTCATCATCATATGAGTCTAAGAGGTTAAGAGGAATATTTTTGATTTATTATAGATGATCATTATAACCTCTATTAGAATTGACAAAATAGTTGAAGCATTGGGATTATCAAAATGGAATGCTAGGTTAGGGTTCAAGGGTGGGTATTTTAAAAACACCTCATGCTTGTAATTGTTCAAACTTCCAAGGATTTGTCTTCTCTTGAATCTTGTATATAGTTCCATTGTAAGGGAATTTGACACATTGGTAGGTGGATGAAGTAACTACTCTCATGTGATGTGTCCAAGGTCGATCGAATGAAATATTATAGGAAAGTGAAAAGTTAAATATAATGACTTTCATAAGAATGATGATAAGAGGAATGGTGATGGGAATCCAAAGACAACCTAAAGGAGGAATTTATCTTCTAAAATATATTTTACATGTACTAGGTGTGTATTTATGGTTACATCCATAATATCTAAGTGTTTTGATAAAGTCAATGGAAGCAACACAGGTGCCTCAGACTTCATTCATTTAAGCATGTTTAATTTATATATCACCTATTTATATGGTAATGAATAGGGGAGGGTATTCCACATTAAGCAATATCTCATTTGGAATCATAGAAGAGATATGAAACTTAAGTGATAGAGAAGTGTCTACTATTTTATCAACATGGATGGACATTTATACACATTGTTAAATAATTATATCTTTAGATCTAGATAAGGTAGCTTTTTACCCTATGGGAAGAGGACAAGGGATGTTTATTTTCAACAATAATTTCATTAGGTGATTATGATGGTGTGTAGAATTTATCATAAGCTTTGAGAAGGAAATTTCCATGATAGGATCCCATTCATCAGAATCGCTGAGAGGATTATTAGATAAAGTTGAGTAGTTTTATAATAGATCTATTTAAGGGGAGTTAGATGTGAAATGAAACTTATGTTGATAAGGTATTTTTGTTTTAGGTTGGTTTAAGGTAGGTTGATTTATATTAGGTGATGTGGTTTTTTTGTTGAGGTATTTTATGTGGTTGAGTAGAATAAATACTATTTGAAGTTTTAGGGATGTTTACTTGAGGTATGGAATTTATGGAAATGATAGAAGTTATATTAATGGTATGAGGGGTATGGTTGATTTGTATTTTTAGAGGTGATGTTTGTATGTGTGTTGGTTTCTCATGCCCCACTTATATGAGATGGGATGGGGAAGTGTCATGAATAACGTGAAATGTTGAAGAGGTGTGATGGTTAGGTGTTTGAGTTTAATCGATATAATCAACTATTCTCCTCATATTAGTCATGTTAACCACATTTTAATCATTGGGGTTAAGATATATAAGATTTTCAATGTTATTTTTAGTAGGGTAGATTGATTAATGTTGTCTTGATGATTAGGAAGGGGATCCTTATAGATAGCTAAATGAGAATTGGCTTAGTTTAAATCTTGATTTTTTGTTTGAGTTTATGAAAGAGTTTATAAAAATATCACCCATGGTCAAATCCATAAACCATTACCACAATAAAATTCATTGATTCATTTCTCAAATAATATCTCATTGTATTATACACAAATAAAACATACAATGATAAATTCTCTATAACTCCAAAGCTTCCATGAAAATATAATAAATGAGCCTTGCATATATAGATAAAGAAGATCAATCTTAACTAATAGATCAAGATAGAGATTAATCATAACTAAGATATAAATTTATATATCAAACTTAGGACTAAGAGATAACTATTCCTAAAGGATATAAATAACTAAAAATTATCCCCATAATATCTAAGAGATAAATATGTAATATATCATAATATCTAAAATACGAAGAATAAAATATCTTCACATAAGTGGGTGGAATAAATAAATACCTATATGACTATGAGATAAGGTAAATAGCCTACTCTAACACCCCTCCTTAAGTGAATCTAGGGGATAAAAATAGAGTGATATATCTATAATATAATTTTTGATAACAAGTCCTAATTAGGTACTCATGCATGATATATCCATGAAACAATATCTCAGAAAGTAGAGAGAAGGAAAAAACATGTAGGAAAATAAAACTCTCCCCCAAAATATAGAAATGAAGGAAATGGGTCCTGTAAATAAGGCTTGATGAGGTACCCATACAAATAAAATGATGCATTATGAAGAAAAGTGTCCCTATGAACACCAATACATCTTACTAGAATACATGGATGTCGAGTTGATATAACTACCAAGTAAAATTAATAATGATGCTACATATTAGGATCAATGAACATGAACACTAAAATCTAGAATATTGGGTAGATTGATGAACTCGAGGAATCATTGCCTAAACACCCTCTGTCAATGTTGGGCTAAGAGAAGATGAAAATGAAAGTCTCTAAATAAGTAGACTAAAAATGGTGAGAAGTGAACAGAAAGACTGGTGGGGATGCCACAATAGTTTCACTACATAAAAAGTCACAAATAATACCATTAAAACATAATACTCATATGGGTTTTGAAAAACAAAGTGAATAAATAAGATACCTATGTACAAAGGAGAAATCTAAAAATTGTAGATAAAATATCTCCATAAGATGGTCCTGATTGTGATAGGAGAGATTGACAATTGAAATAGTAAAGGATGCACAAACTAAAGTACACACACATGAAGGTAGATTAGGCTATAAAAAAAAACCCTCCATGGAACTATATAATTTAGTGCAAGTATAATATATCCCATATAGAAAAACACCAAATGAAAACAAGGAAAACACTATATACACTAGAATAGTTCCAAATAAGGAGACTGTAGACTTGTCAAATAAGTTATCACAAATCATAAGAGTTACTCAAAAAATAAGAGAGAAATATGGGCCAAAAAAAACATAAGTGGCACCAAAAACATACTCATATAATGCAAGATGTCAGGGTCTACTGAAAATACACCTGTATGTATATAGATAAATGAAAATGCATGCAGTAAAGTATTTTCATGAGGGGATATAAATAATTGAGGAACCATGTTGGTAAAATAATTGTAAATAATGATGGTGCTATAACAAATTATTTAAAATCTATCTCAAATCAAATAAGAATGGTAGATGAAAATGCCTACATAGGAGTGGATGAAAAAATCCATAATAGTAAAATGTGAGGTAACTTGCAAAGAGCCATTAGACTCAGCTAAAAATGCATTCATAATTTTAAATAATATGATAAAATTAATGAAGGAGAAAGTTTGTTTTCTTGTGAAGGGGTTTAGCCACTTGCCAAATTGGGGCTTACCCTCCAATCTTTGATAAACAAGATTAGAAAAAAATTATGTGGTCAAGTAATTAACAAATACAATATCTCCTTATGTCTCTCAAATACAAAATATTGTTTTTTTATTAAAAACAATCAAAAAATCATCCAAGGTTATTATTTTATAAAATAAAAAAACAAATCTCCCCACAAGGATTTAATTTTGAGTAGTAATGCTTAGTAAAACTATACTAAATTTTTCAATTTTTAATGAAATATAAAATTTCAAAATGTTATGAAAAACTGAAAACAAGGTTCACAAAACTTAAAAATGGTTTTGAATGACTAGTTACTATTTTATCACAATTAAATAAATAAAAATCATATTATTTTAGAATAGTATTGATCAGTAAAAATATGATAAATTTTAAAATTATTAATGAAATAAAAAATTTAATTTTTTTAGAAATTATAAAATAAGGTGCATAAAATCGAGAAACATTTCTGAGAGATCGTCTATAATTTTTTCAAAATCTAAAAATGAACAGTTATTTCTAATCAAAAATATATTTACAAAAAAACTTGTAGATCTTGTCTATGATATATAATTGGGATGAAATTGGAAGTGATTATGTATTTCTAAAATAATATGGATGAATTGATGATATTTTATTTACTCCTTCAATCTCCAAATTTTACCTACCATAAAAAATATAAAAAAGAGGAAGTCCCCCCAAAAAACTAAAATTTGTTTTGCACAACATGAAATAAAATACCAGATGCTAAGCAATGATAAACTAAGGAGAGAGTAGTGGATATTAGAAACCACTATGATACCATGAAAGAGTTTATAAAACTCTCACCTAGGGTCAAATCCACAAACCACTACCATAGTAAAAATTGGCTTAAATAATATCTCAATATATTATACACAAATAGAACATACAATGATAAATAATCTATATCTCCAAAGCTTCCATGAAAATAAAATGAATGATCCTTGCATATATAGACATTTAAGATTAATCCTAAATAAGAGATAAAGCTAGAGACCGATCATAACTAAGAGATCAAGCTAGAGATTAAACCTAGGACTAAGAGATAACTATTCCTAAAGGATATAAACAACTAAAAATTATCCCCATAATATCTAAGAGATAAATATGTAATATCTCATAATATTTAAAATAAGATAAATGAAATATCTACACATAAGTGGGTGGGAATAAAAAAATTCCTAGGTGAACATGAGATAATATAAATAATCAAATCTAACACTTTCATGAGTTTAAGTGCTATGTAGTAAGCTTGTTGATGTTTATGTATAAATGATTTGTGTTCAAAGTTGGTTCCAAGGAGAAAGTCCATACAAAGATTTGTTAATTTTCTACAAGTTTCTTAAGAATGGCCCCAATTTTCATGAAACCAACAAAAGTTATTTGGATCATATCATGATTTCATATGATGGGTAGGGTCAAGATCTCATGGTAAATGTCTTGGAAGATGTTTTTAAATTTTAGATAATGAAAGAGGTTTATCCACATTAGTATGATTATTTTGACAAAATGTGGGATTATGATGAGATTATTGTTAGGTGGAGGAACATGATCCATGGTTTTATTTGGATCAATGGTTTGGATGGTGTGTATAGTGTTATAAGTATTTGTAACACCATCATTGGTTGCATGCTAATTTTTAGTCTTGAAAATCACTAAATTTTTTGTTATAGGTTGGGGAGGTTCAAATTGAGGTATGAGGAAATCTTGGTGTTTGGCTTGGTTAGGAGCCTCTTCCAAAGTGTTTGGGGAAATAATCATAACATGATATTGTAATTTAGGGTAAATATAATTAGTAAATAAGTGGAAGAGGTTATTATCTACCATATTATTCTAAGCTTTATTAGATAAAGCTTTCCATCATTTGATGAAAACTTGTGCCATTTCAATTTCTAATTATTTATAGTTGATGAAAGGAGATAAGATATTTTTGGGAAGATCAATAGTTTTAAATTATTAAACCAATGAATTTAATAAGTCTTCTAAGATAATAATGGAGTGAATTTTCAATTGATTATACCAATCTAAAGCATCTCCTGAAAGTGTTTTAGATAAGAGTTTAGTGGTAGTGAAAGTATTAAGATTAATCCAATCTTTTTAAAGGTTTATAAATGTTTTTAAATGTAGGGTATGATATGTAGATACATTATAAGTGATGGTGGGAGTGATAAATCATATGTTAATTTTGGTAATTCAAGGTACAAGAGTTTCATTATGTAAATTTTTGATAGCTTTGTTTATACGTGGAGGTTATGGTATGAGGTTACCATGTGAATACCTAAGGGGGGTGGGGGAGCATTAGAATTATGGGCTCCCCATTGAGCATGTTGGGGTTGGTTTTGGAGATGTAATAGGTTAATTTTCATTTATATCATTTGATTTTCATTATTAGTTTGAAATTTAAGCATTTGGTTAAGAGTTTGTAATAAAATTTGATAGGTTTGAGTAGTATTTTGGCTAGTAGAAGCAATATTTGATGCATTAGTGTTATGTGAGGTATTAAGATCTTGAGATGCACTATGAGTATGATATGAAGTAGTTACACACACTTCATTAGTGGAATGAGAAGCACTAGTAGCATGAAATGCACTAGTATCATTAGAAGAATTAGTATCATAGGAAGCATTAGTAACATGAGATGCAATAGTAACATAATAATCAATAGTATCATGAGATGCACTAGTGTCATAGGTATGCATGTGGGTATTTTCAAGATCATCACTAAAGGTTTAACCTACCGTATTTATGGAAATAGTTGGCATGGAAGTAAAACAAGACATAGAGGATGATGTCATAGTGTGAGAAGGAGACATGATATAGGGGAAAGGTGTATTAAAAAATAACTAAACTACCCCAAATCATATTGAAAATATAGGTGAAGGTGAATGGGTTTCAATAAGATGAGGTCTCATCATGAGGTTATAGATAACATTAGGATCCTTACCTCTATGTTGAGTATTTACATTGATGAAAGGGATCATTTTAGCCATGTAATCAGGATCACATTCATCTTCTAAAAAAACTAATGGGTTTAGTGCCATGGAATAATAAAGAGGAGTTTCATATTTGGTAGTGTGAGGGGTAACATGGAAATTGATTTGATATATGTTGGGTGCCATAGAGTGTGTTTTAAGAAGCCAATTGAGATTAGTGAAACTCATCCTATTTGTTTGATTCAAATATGTATTATAATCAAACAAAAATTTCATGATAAGGGAAGGAATCTAAACACTTGAAATAAATGAGGATAAATTGGTATGATATTGGGTTGAACAAATCAACATTATTATATAAGAAAATAAGTAGGAAAATCTATAAGAGGCATAATCAAATAGGTCAACTATATTCTGTAGATGGGTGAACTAAAAAAGTATGTAAAATAAACAATCAGGTAGGTTGATTGTGTGTTTAAGGAAAAAAATACTTAGAATATAAGTGACTAGGTTGAACATGATATTATGTCCTACATAAGGGTAAAAAGACTAGCCTATCAGAGACTACATCAAACATGATGACTATGTCCTATAAGAGGGTAAAAAACCAACTTATTAAAGATTAGATCAGATAAAAAAACTATGTTCTATGGAAATAATTTTTTTATGATACACAATTGAGTGGTTCAAATATGTTCTAAGGTTAAGATAGGTTTTTATAGTTATGACTATAGATGATCTAGTGTTAATTAGGAGAGAAATTAAAATAAACACATCATCAACTAGGTCGACCTAGTTAACTAGTTGTGATACATAGCACAAACATTATAACAATGCTAGCCAATATAAGTTTTGAAATACAACATACAATTGAAAAAGAGAAAAAAATGATGTTGAAAATATAAATTCTAATATATGTGATCATTTTTGAATGTTTTAAATTATAACTTTAGAAATAAATGTGATAGGGCATTTGGCTTTAGAAAGGAACTAGAAATAGGTAAGATGAATATGGTTTCAAGTTGTTAAGTTTAAAAAGGATATATATTGGTGATGTTATTGGATTCATATTGGGGATTACCCCCTCAATTCATAATCCTATAGTGATAATGGTGTCAGGTGTTTTTCCAATATATACCCTCAACCATGTATTTATACTCAAATGAAAAATTGAGTCAGCTTCCTTGTTGATGATAAAATCCAAGTAGGTAGACCTTGGGTATAATTTTTTAGTACTTCTTGATATTTTTTGATTTGGAAGTGTGTGAATAAAAGAAAAATTAATGTGACTAAATTGATAAAGTAAACTTTATTATTTAGTCTAAGTGTGCTACTCTCAATAACAAATAATAAAATGAAATATGAGTTAATTACTAATAATGTGAGTTAATTCCTTTTATTGAAGAGTATTGGATTGATTGGGTTGATTGAGTATGAAAATAGTACATAATAGAATAAAAAATTGTGAAAAATAGGTCTGTAATGAAGAAAATAAATGATAAGTTGGTGAGAATAAATCAGATGATTTAATGATGAAAAATTATTGTATTATATTGTGTCATCTAGATGAATATTTTTAACCTACTAATAGAGTTGACTGGGTTAACTAAGTTTTAAAACCTATATGTGGAAAAATCAAATTGATTCAATTAGATTGATCCATTTGTCTTATTTGAAGATGACTTATACAAAGCTAAATAGAGTTGATCAGATTGACTATGTGTTAAACCTATGCAAATAATATTAGACTGAGTTGATAAATTCAATCCAGTGATGTTAAAATAAAATAAATAAGAAATGAAAATAAATAAAATATTGAATTAAAACCTAAAAGGGTTAGTTCATGTTATGTCCACTAGAATGTATACAAGGGAAAGTGAAGTTGATCTATAAATCAATCCTAGCTCAGAGAACATAAAGAAAACTAGCCATTCAACTTGTTGGTAAATTTAGACAATCAAGGTTATAACCAATACATATATTATATATGTAACTAAGGGGCCTATTACCATAAAATATCACTAAAAAGGGTTCCAAATACTCTAGTCGAGCAATACCAAACAATAACCCTAGCTAGATCCTATGGTTTTATAACAAAGTAAATTAAATCTAATTTGGTGCTTACTAGAGATTGTGGCACAAATGGGGGATAATAAACATAAAAAATAAACATTAAAAGAATAAATATACTCAATTCAATGTAGAGGTAATCCTAAGCATGGAGAGATAAATACATTCATAAGCCAATATATGCAAATCTATCTACTAATAAAAGAGTAATAGATAGGAATACTTACCTTGAAGATGAACCCATCAAGCCTTAATATATCCCTTGGCCAATAGTGATTTTAAAGAGGTTGTTTTGGTTCATAAGGATAATAAATATAGGTCAGATATAGGCTACAAGAATTCTCTTATGCATCTAAAAGACTCTTCCCACAAGACAAGATTCTTCTCTCCAAAGGAAGTATGAAACCCTAAGCAATGATTCCTTAAGTAGAATGGTGGATAAGCAAATAAAGATGTGTAATTTAGTGTATATTTATATTATAAATTAGGTAAAGGATGTGTTTATATATCTGGATCTAACCTTGAACCCTTTGAGAACTTTAGCCAACACAGTTGGCCTAGTTCACTTAGTTATTTAGGAAATAGAGCAATTAAGGCTTAGACTAAGTTCATTGGGATGACTTAGTTCTACAACATGCTCAATTATTAGAATGTTTTTGACCCATTTGAAAGTGTTTTTAATATGGTAAGAAGAGTTTTGGCTTAGGTAGGGGCTATTTGAGGTGTTGATTTTTTTGGAAAAGCATGTAAGGGAGGTGTTAAAGCTTAGGGAAATGTATAGGAGGGACTTGTGTTGGTTTTAAGTGGTGGTATAGGGAAAAAAATATTGAGAAACACTAATGGTCTTCCCACCCCTTTCTTAGTAAAACTTTTAAGGCATGCACTCAGAGAGATTGAAACTAGATGGGTTATCAAAAGCGAGAAAGTATCAATAATTAATAAAGTTTAAAAATATTGTGTGTATACATATGCCCCACTTGAAACTCATCATGTGTTACATAGTTGGAACATAGGATGGTGCTTTAGGAAAAGAACACAAAAACACATAATACTAAATTAAGAACATTATAGAAAAAAGTGAATAAGATAACTGAAAGGACATAATTGAAAAATACATAGCTTTACTTACCTTAGTGTTGTAGAGTAGAAATGAAGTGAGAGAAATAGAGGTGTCCAATGTAGGGAACATTGGTGAACTTGTAAAATAAATGAAAATTCACAATTTTTGAAAAATATACATGTTAGAAAATTTCTCTATGATGTCAAGATTCTAGAACATATTTTGGTTTAAAAAATGAGCTAGTGGAAACAAAGTTAGTAGAGAAATTCAAATTTTGGTGGTAATTAATTGATATGTAATAATTTTGAATGGTAAATATAAATAGGGTAAAAATTAATTCATTTGTAAATTTTACTATTCTAATAAAATATAGCTCTAAGTGACCTAGTTGATCATGGAAAGTGACCATGGTGATGAGATGACATATACAACATGGAGGATACCTAGAGGATATAACTAGTGCAACTAAGGTAAGTGATGTATTAATTTCAAGTTTTTTAGTAATTTTTATTAAAATTAAGCTAGGCATAGAAAATTAAGTATTAAGGAAAATTATCATAAGATGCTTTTTTGTAAACTAGGAATAAAGTGAGATAATTTGTAAGAAAAAGTTAGACCAATAAATACTTAAGGAATTCATGGTAAATAGTTGAAAACTCACTGCTAATTTAAAACAGAGTCAGCCTAGTAAACTTAGTTGGAAAAAGAAATAGGTAAGAAGGTATCATATTTTGTAGTAGAAGGCTAACATAGTATTTCTAGTGATGACCAACTACATAGTAGAGGGCCGATTCAAATAGAAAATGGATGGGGATAACTTAGTGCATGTTGGATGATGTAGTATGTAGTAGGGTGCTGATGTAGTTTGTTAAATGGAGTTGAATATGTGGCATAATGCTAATCTAGTTGAAAAAGATAGAAAAATGATCGATTTACTATAAAAAGGGCTAACTTTGTTTACAAGAATGGGATGAATACATAGTATATGGATGATATATTTGGAAAAGATGGGTGACAGGGATGATTTACTATAAAAGGGTTGACTATGTAGGAAAAGGGTGAAAAATAGGAAAGTAGTAAGAAAAAATTGATGAAGTAGTTAAATTATTAATAATTTAATAATTTTAAGAATGTATATTTATCATTTTTATATCAAGATCTGATACATTCTAAGGTGTTTGACATTTTGTAGAGACACCATATATTTTGATACTTGGTGGATGCATCTTGGCTATTAGATTTACTAGAGAGATTTATAGATGTTAACTAAGCGTGGATAGCCTCCCTAGGATTTGGAGGCATCATGGAGATGTGGAGGATCCCTCTTAGTGTTGATCTAGTCATCATGTTACTAGGATCATGGGAGTGACTAACTAACACTTTATGATGGGAGGTGGATGGGGATGCCATAGAGGTGGGCATCACCTTGGAGGATGTCTATGATTTGTTTGACTTCTCATTGTTATGACTCCCATCATTTGTGATTTATTGGAGGATGATTAAGAGAGGTGATCCTATTGGGTGACTGACTTAGATAGGATTTACCTTGGATTATAAGTATGCTAATTTGATGTGTATATATCAACCATTTTGGATATATAAAATGCTATGATAGGACTTATGACAACATGTGTGCTATGTCACAAGTTAGATGGGAAGGTACCATTGTATGTGGTAGCCTTGATTTAGTTGATCCTAAAGAAGGGTACCCTACATCACTTGGGATCTATTATTTGGGTGAAACTCATGCATGACATGTATGGTATGCTAACCTGGTGGAAGGAGATTATGGGCCCTATGATTTTATTGAGTAGATGGATATATGATAAGTTTATTATATACTAGCCAACTAGGTTCCCCATGTTATGGATGATAGGCTACCTTGGTTAGTGAGATGACACTAATATAATGTAATATGAGTTGTGCCCCATGTCTTGACCTTATAGATATTTAATCATGGTAGATTATGTGGTAGATTTATATTGATATTATGGCTAATTAGATGACTTGGGATATCAGATTAACATGTGTGTACATTAATAGACATTATACCTCATGCATGAAGCCACATCTTGTAACTCATATACCTAGATAACTAGGCTTACCACATCTGGTGGCTCCCCTAGTAGTGCCTACTTATTGGGCATTACATGATAGATATCCTCGAGGTAGATGGAGTGAAAGAGTACCTATAGATATACCAATCATTAGACTGCATCGAACAAAATTATGGTTGGGTTAGGTGTAATAGCTAAGGGTGGCTAGGAAAGATATAGAGGATGTGATAATATTGTATACAGTGGGTGAGTATGAGGCAAGGATGGCATGGATCCATATAATGGACTAAAACTACCACTACAACTTCCACCACAAGCACTTAGGAGACAAAGGAACCATAAAAGGGAGAGGACATGGGAGCTACTAGTCACACATAGAGATCCTATAATGAAGACTAGCCATAACTAGTCCATATAGAGGTAGATGAGGATAGGATCATGATGTGCATGAGTGGTGTCTCTAGGATTTATATTTTCATTAAGGAAAACTATAGTAGAGGCATTCATTGGTCATGCTAATAGGGAGACCATGGTTGGTGATGTTGGCATTGGTAAGTCATGCTTTAAGTTTTTAGATAGATCACTAATTACATAGTTATTTATGTACTTGGTATGGATATATGGTTTTTTGAGATTTGGATATATATGTAACTCAAATAAATAGTTTGAACCTTGTCCCCGCTCAGTGTGAATGCACAAGTATTTTAATAATTTTCAAAAAACCAAGTACATAATGGTGCCTTTACTCTATTAACCCTTTTACATTGAAAACATAGATTATATACATTTTACCCATGACCGGTAAAACCAACTATCCTATAACCAACTATTTATGGGAAAACAACTCACAAGGTAGTTCTAATTAATAAACACAAATAATGAAAACTACCTAAAAAATAAAACTAAGTAACTTTATTTTATGGGGGTGTCTTTACTAAAATATGCATACCCCATTAACAATAATTATTTATTAACCTACCAAAAATCTAACCTAATGTTAAGACTTTGGAACAAGTCCTAACAAACCCCCCTATGATCCAAAGTCAGGTCTTTGGACACATACCAAGCATTTTTCTAAATTTTTCAAATTTGATTTTGTCAAGGGGTTTTGTGAAGATGTCAGCTATCTGATCGGAAGTTGGGAAATATATTGGATCAAGAGATTTCTTTGCCACCAACATTCATATATAATGGTATTTGACATCCATATGTTGTGTTTTGGCATGAAACATAGGATTCTTGGACATCTTGATTGCACTTTGATTATCAATTTATAACTATGTAGTAGCAAACTAAGAAACCTAAAGATCTTCAAGAATATGATGTAGGTAAACAATTTCTCTCGAAGCATCCCATGTTGCAATATACTCTAATATTGCTAATGAATTTGCCACTGTATCCTACTTCTTACAACACCAATCAATAGCAACTGAATCCATATGCATAGTGTATCCTGTGGTTGACACTCTGTCATCCACACATCCACTAAAATTTGAATCACAATATCCAACAAGTTTGAAGTTTTTTTTGTGGTGGTATTCAAGGCCATATGTTTTCATTCCCTGAAGGTAACAAAGTACTCATTTTTCTAGATGACGATGAATTTCTCTAGGCTCATGCATAAACCTAGATAAAATTTCAATTGAAAATAAAATATTGGGCCTGGTAGTCATCAAGTATATCAAACCTCCCACCAATTGTCTATATGTGGTGCCATCAAAAAAGGCACTACTATCATCCTTAGACAATTTCAAGTTACTTTCCATGGGAGTGAGGATAGGTTTGCAATCACTCATGCCAAACCTTTCTATAACTCAAAAATATACTTAGTTTGTGAAATGAAAATACTATGCTCTTTTTGAGTTACCTCTATGCCTAGATAGTAGTGAAGAAGTCTAAGATCTGTCATCTCAAACCCATTCTTTAATTCCTTCTTCATAGACTTGTTATGGTTTTCATCATTACCTGTAATAAAAAAGTCATCGACATAGAGAACAAGTATCACCATTTTCTTACCCTGCACTCAAAAATAGAGAATATCATCAGACTCACTGTGATGAAAACCAATGGATTTCAAGTATGAATCCATTTTCTCATACCAAGCCCTAGGTGTTTGTTTGAGCCCATACAAAGCTTTTATCAATTTACACACTTTGTGTTTGGCACCTATTCAAAACCTTGAGGTTGTTTCATATATACTTCTTCCTATAAATCACCATTAAAAAAGCACTTTTAACATCCAATTGATGTACTTTCCAACCATTTTGTATTGCTAAGGAAAGTACCATATGAATAGTGTGCCATTTGGCAGTTGGTGAAAATGCTTCCTCATAGTCAATACCTTCTTGTTGTGCATATCATTTTGAAACAAGTCTTGCCTTATGTTTATCAATGGAGCCATCTAATTTATACTTAGTCCTATAAACCCATTTACATCTAATGGGTTTAATATGTGGAGGAGGAACAACTAAAACCCATGTATTATTGATAAGTATGGAATCATACTTACATTTCATTGCATGTTGCCAAACATGTTTAGTAGATGCCTCCTCAAAAGTGGATGGCTCAGAGGAAGAATTAGTAACAACCATATCATAGTTTACCTATTTTTAAGAATTACTGGGCCCTGTTAAACCAACTTCATCTACTTTCAAGTCATAAAAAGTAATTTAAGCCTATTTTGGATACTTATTAAAATTATTAAAATTAGGGACCCCATAATTCTCATTATGTGCATCATTCAAAGGGGGGCTTAGAGAATTTTCAACAATTTCTAAGTCATCAACCTGTGAACTTGTAGATGAAGGAGAGGAAAGTGAAGGAATTTGAGTCTCATACCATAACTTCAAATAGTTATCCCCATTATTCAAACCATTATCTCTTTTTGTATTTTCCCTCTCTAATCTATTAAGTTGAGAATCAATCTCTACAGTGTTCATATTCCCAAACTCATCAAATATTACATCTCAACTCACTATGAATTTGCCTGTATCCTATGCAAGTAAATGAAAACCCTTTTTATCTTTAGAATAACCAAGAAATATTCATTTTCAAGTTCATGGTTCCAACTTAGTTCTATGTTTAATAGGAACCAAAGCAAAATAAAGACATCCAAACACTTTCAAGTGTTTAAATTTTGGGTTAAACCCATACCATGCCTCATATGGAGTTTGTCCCAAAAGTGCAACTATGGGGGTCCTATTTCTCAAATACACTGCAGTACCAATGGCTTCTACCCAAAACTTATCATCAAGCTATTTATAGTGAAACATGGTATGTGTTGTGCCCTCTAAAGTTCTATTCATCCATTTAGATACTCCATTTTACTATGGTGTATAATAATTACTATATTGTTGATGAATGCCATGTTCTCAACAATAATCTAAAAATTCATTTGAGGTATACTCACCTCCATTATTTTAATGATGAGTAACCAAATGTGAACCTATTTATTTTTTGACCAAGTGTAACCAATCAACAAACTTAGCAAAAACTTCAGATTTGTTTTTCATAAAAAATACCCAAGTCATCTGAGAAAAGTCATCAATAAACAAGACAAAGTATCTACACCCACCAATGGATGACTTTTTCATGTCACATACATCACTATAAACTAACTACAAACACCTGTTAGCTCTCCAAGATGATTGTTTAAGAACTTTTTCTTGATTTTGTTTTCCCAAAACACATGACTCACAAAGAATACTATCTTTGTGAAAAGTGGGCAACCCATTCACCATACCATATCTATAAAAATCCACTAAAGATTGGATATTCAAATGTCCATAGTGGAGATGCCATAACCACTATGTAGACATAGTATCTATACCTATGTCAACAACTACCACAAGTTCTATAGTGGGAGGAAGCACTTTACAATGTAATCTAACCAAGTTTCCATCTTCATATCTTGTATACATTATTTTATAATCATCCTTCACTAAATTGATGTAAATGATCCCATTTTAAAGCACAATTTGATAACCTTTCTTTTGAATAGTTACCAAAGAAAGTAAGTGTTTCTTCAATGTGGGAACATACCAAACATCCTCCAAGTATTTTATTGACCCATTAGGAATAAGAATCCAAATAGATCCAAGTCCTATTGGTGTATGCATAGAATTATCTACTAAGGAAATTGGAGAGAGAGAAGCTTACTTGAAAGACCAAAAGAAATATCTCCTAAATTTAATGTGTTTGGTTGCTCCTGTGTCTAAAACCCATACATCTGTGAGCTCATCTCTAGCCCTATATTCAATATAATCAATGTGCCCCAAAGTAGTGAATGCAAATTCATGGGCAACATTACTAGACTCATCATAGTCATGATTGACATACTGAACAGAGTTAGACTTAGTCATTTTTTATGGCCTCTAAATTTTATCAAAAGGAATCTTACATTGTGAGGCAATGTGACCAAATTTTCCACATCTATGACACTAAATGTCTGATCTACCTCGACCTCTACCCCTATATGAGTTGTGACCACATCCTTGATCACTTGTTTCATGTGATTGGTTATATTTTTGGTTATTTGAATAACCCCTACCTATATTTTGATATCTACCTCCTCTATAGCCTTGACCCCCTCTATAACTGTTTCCTCTATATTTTGATGCCCAGATGAAGATGAACTAGGCTTTGACTCTAAAACATGGAATTCTTAATTTTTTTTCATGTTGGATGAGAAACTCAGCCAACTTATCAAAGGTGATGCCTGTGATCTTGTCAGAGACTTGCAACATTTCAATAAAATTCCTATAAGACCCAGGTAGTCCTTTCAAAGTAGCAGTGACTATGAGATCATCATCTAGTTTTCCAAACCCAGCCTTAGTATACTTAGTAGTGATATTTTTTAACTTAGACATGTATTCTCCCATATCCCCATCTTCATCTAATGACAAATTAAAAAACTGCATATGAATATCTATCTTCTTATGTTTAGGTTTCTTATCATACAAATCTGATAATGTTTTTCATGTAGTGTAATTATGAGGAGAATTTTAAATATGAACATAAGTATCATGAGTAAAATAGCATTTAATGAGAGCTAAGGCCTTAGAATCATACAAATTGAATATATCTAATTTATCCTATTTTGTTGGAAAGTGGGATTTTCATTCTTAACATTATCTCATAATTCATTAAAAACTAGTGAAGCCTCCATCAATCGTTTCTAATCAGAATAATTGGAAATTGTTAATCTATCACCATCTGAAAGCAAATTTTAAATCTTTAGCATCTTGAAATAAAAGTAAGTGTAGTAGAGAAAAGTGTGACAAAATACAAAAGAGAAGAAACAAATATCACACTCACTACACACGACACTAATTCTATGGGGTTTTTCACTTAAGCTCCGCGTAGAGCAAAAAAAGAAAAACAAGAATTTTTGATGGGTTTTGTACTTAACCTCAACAAAAATCAATGATTACACCCTTATTTCACCAAATTACATCCTTATTCCACCAATTACACCCTTATATCACCACAATAATGTAAAAGAATTAGAATTTAATTCCCCCTTTTTCAATTTTTAAAACAACACTATATAATAAATATGCTTTTCACAACTTTCAAGACATACAAAAAGTAGATTTAAAAGGGAATATTCCTTTTAAAAAAAATTATATTATAAAAAAAACTTCTTCCAAAAAGAAGGTATTTGAACCCTTGACCTCCTCCTTTTCAAGCTTCTTACAAAATAACTTTAACCAATTGATCTAAGAGCACTTACAAAATATAATAATCAGAAACTTGTATTTATGCTAGATTTTGTCTATGAGGGGAAAAAAAATTTACATATATGTAAATAAATCCAAGATTTTTCCCTTTTTAATCTTCTCAACCATGCTTTCTCACGTGGGACCCATCTAATGCAAATATTTGATATCCAAACTTTAGAAGCTGTAAAAAATATTTCCCTAAGTTTTATCACCATGCCATTTTTGCCTGGGATGCCATGGCAACCCTTGGAACTATTTTTTTCACCTATTCTCTCTCCATGTGGCCATACAAATCTATACAAGTAGTGTAAAATGGATTTTGGTTGAGTTTTAACAAAATTTTAAGGTATGATTTGCTGGAAATGGATTCAAATTGTAGCCAGGGCATTGGAAGGCCATACCATTGGCCGTACAAGTCCAAAAAAATGCCAGATTTTCCTTTGAGGACACTAAACATGGGTTTTAACTAGATATATAGGTGTTTTTGGATTCAAAAGCACTGAGATTGAATGCAATCAACAATGGCAGCAATGGATGAAAAATATAGAGTTTTTCAAAATGCAAACAGGCCATACAAGTTCATTTTTGACAAAAAATTAATGAATTTAATAACATTTAAATGCTAATAAATTCATTTTAATCCCAGATGATGAGTTTTAACACAATTTAATGGATTATGAATGGCTAAAGTGATCAGATGGTGGTATATGAGAAATACATAGGTTTAAATGCAAAATAATATTTGAAAAATTAAAATAATTTAATATTTTTTCAAACATTTAAACCAATAAAATATTGGCATACCTTATTTCATGCCATTTGATTTCACATGAATTCAAATTTTCACCTTGCCTTCCTTTCAAATTCACCAATTCTCCCAAAATTCATTGTGTTGGATAAAACCATGCTCTGATACCACTGATAACTCCTTGAAGAAATAGTTTGAACCTTGTCCCCGCTTAGTGTGAGTGCACAAGTATTTTATTAATTTTAAAAAAACCAAGTACATAAGGGTGCCTTTACTCCATTAACCCTTTTACATTGCAAACATAGATTATATAGATTTTACCCATGACTAGTAAAACCAACTAATCTTATAACCAACTATTTATGGGAAAACAACCTGTAAGGTAGTTTTAATTAATAAACACAAATAATGAAAACTACCTAAAAACTAAAAATAAGTAACTTTATTTTATGGGGGTGTCTTTACTAAAAATCTGCATGCCCCATCAATAATAATTATTTATTAACCTACCAAAAATCTAACCTAATGTTAAGACTTTGGAACAAGTCCTAACAATATATGTGAGATATAATGTATATTTAGTGTTTGTGTTTTAAAAATATTTCCAAGGAGTTTAGATGGGGTGTCATGGTTTGAGGCAACCATTAAGATATATTAAATAGGGTGTTAGGGTATCCTGATTCTATTATTATGGAGAACCTTGTGGCACCATTTACTCCATCATATGCTAGTTGGTCTTGATTGGTGGGAGAGGTAACTAGGTGGATATAGACACATGGAGATGGCCTAAAACTACCCATAGGAATTAGATATGGGGAGTCATGATTCTATAAGGCATTAATTCAAAAGTGAGCTACCCATATAGATACTATGATAAATCTTGAACATATGCAAAAATAGGTGGCCAATATATAGGGACAAGTTGATGGTCTGAGATCATAGATTGACTCATTATAATGGAATATTCAAAGGGGTTAGTTGCAGGTATTTATGGGTAGTGTGGCTCAACCACCTGATAGACATGATGGATCACAACATTAGAGTTATATAAATTGTATTTATACTTTTATTATTTTGTATTAGACTCATGTTATATATATTGATATGGACATTACTTGATCTATGATTTGTACATATATTATTAATGGATGTATTTCCTTTCTAGTACATGTATTTTATTTTATTTATATATGCTATGGGAAATATATGATGTATGTTTTCTTTTCTAGTATTATGCGACACACATGCATGGTTAAAAAGGAAAAGTATATATTTTAAAAAAGTATATAAATAATCATAAAATGTAATACACACTAAGTCACAATGGGAAATGTGTAAAAATAAAATATGAATAAATATAGTGAACCAAAATGGTAAAGTAAAAGTAAATTTTTTTTCAAACCATGTATAAGTAAAATTTTCACCAAAATAAAACAAATATAAGTCATACTAAATCAAGATGGGAAGTATGTCTTTTTTTTTTGAAATAAAGTGGGAAACATGTTATAAAAAATGGTATGAAAAAGAAATGTAAAATAAAGTTAATCAATCATACTAAATCAATATGGGAAGTGTGAGACATTTAATAAAATGGTTGTAAAAATACATGCAATCAAAAAATAAGAAGATAAAGTGAAATGTTTATAAAGTAAGCATAAAACATATTAAATTGTGATGGGAAGTATGTAAATGACATGTAAATCATAATGTAAAACAAATTATGTCAAATTTGAAGCATGTAATATTATTGTGTTATTATTATGACATGGTCATAGGGTGAAACTTTATGGGAATGTTTTATGAGGAATGCCTGGTCTTATCCAAGGTCTTCTACTACAACTCATAGAGGGAACACCAATGAGGCAGACACAAATGTTGAAATAAATTAATGGGATTTTATGCACTAATTTTTGAGGAATGTCTAGTCTTATCTAAGGCCAAATGGATCTAGACTCTATGATGAGGCCAAATATGAAGTTTTAGCTTTGATTAGGAATAAGAGATGTGATAAAAATAAAAAATCACATGCTTTAGTGTGATTAGACTTTTGTATTTTATATTTTCCTTTTTGATCATTTCATTTTGTTTAAAAGATTTGGATTTTAATTTTTTTTTATGGATTTTATGATTCCTCCTCCATATGGATTTGAAATAACCAACATGAGTGATAAAAGTGATACACATGAATGCTATTTAGACTTTGGTTATATGAGACTAAGTAACTAGAGATATGAATAACTAAAAAACTTAGGCTAACCTATGAACCAATATAATCTTAAGTTTCAACCATATGTATGCTTAGTATGTGAAAAGTGAAATAAGGGAAAAAGAGAGATAAAATAGATTGATTTATATAAGTAGTATTGCCACTTAGATTTAAACCCTTTGAGGAGATGTCTACGATCTTCTCATCCAATTAGAAAAATTAAAACACCTCTAGGCTTGTGGGTAGCCTATGAATGAGGTGAATATCTAGATAGGGATATCTTCCTTGATGTACCACTTTGGATCACTAATAAACCTAAAATTTGGCAGGGGGGGGGAGGGAGAGAGAAAAATGAAAGAAAAATATCCTAAGGGAGGTGATAAACCAAATAAGTTGATGATTCCAACCAGCTGTATGTTACACATGAAACCAAGAGACTAACCAAACACACACTTCTCCAATCTACATATTCTCACATTAATATTACATTATAAGGTTGTGTATGGATTTTTAGGCTATGAGGACTAGATAAGAGGACTTGAATTGCACTAGTGAATAGAATAACTAAATCAACCTTGAAACTTATTAGAATAATTAACATGCCCTACAAGAATAAGCTTTAAAATTAAAAATAGAATGAAATAATGAGACACAATGCTAAGAAAATCATATTTATCACTATGAATAGTCATGAAGAGTTAAAAATCAATATTCTTATTTATCAAATGGTATGCAAATGAGAAAGGTTTTTCCATACTCAAGTGGAGCATAAGTTACAATGGAAAAAATGGATAGTTATTATATAAATTTTGAGAGAGAGAGGAGAAGAGAGAAGTCCAAGGGTCAAAATGAACAAGTGGATCTCCAAGTCATGAAACTCTTGCAAAGTAGCATGAAAGTTCTCATTTTGGCTAAGAAAACTGCCTTCATGATTTGGACCTATTTGAACATCCCAAAACTAATTAGGGATAGGTATGATTATTTAAATGAATGAGAAGTATTTAAAACATTCCTCTCCATGCACTGGTTGTATTCTTTATCCTCTAAAACCTTCCCAAAATGAGTTATCACCATCTGTAATAAAAATAACTCTTCTTTCATGTACCTTGTGCACTTGGCCTCCAAAAAGGAATCAATTTTACATTAAAATATATGGAATGGAGTGTATGAAACTTTTTAATACCCTTCATGGACTTAGAAGCATCAGGAACACCTTAAACTCATTTCACTTGAAGTTTTCCACCCTTCTCACTAGCTTAGTCACTATGCCAATTTTGACTCATTGAGAAGAAGTAGATGTTTGAGGAACTTAATAGTTGTTATGAATAATTAAATTTACATGAGTGGTTATAAAAATTCATAATATTTCTCCCAAAGTTGTTTTCATCTTTACACTCTTAGAACCTACAAAACACATAAAATAGTCAAAAGTACCCTATTTTGTAAACTGTTTGTACAAGTCCATACAACTCAAAAGTATGGAAGGTAGTTTTAAAGAGTCATATATAGTTAAAAATAATAATCATAAGAAAAATATTCCATTTTTTTGTAATATCTCCTTCATTTTCTTCATTGGGTCACTAGCAAAGGTTTGCAAGGCATTAAACCTATTTTTTGATCTTAAGGTTTGTTCATAAAGTTTTGAAAATGAAAATGAAAAAACATTTCATAAGATAATTTTTAAAGACCATTTATAACATCTCAAAACTTATTGTATTCCTGTGAAAAACTTCCTAGAAGATATGAGCATCTAAACTTCTCCTATCCAGCTCCTTTCTCCTTTTCCTGCAGGCCTAGTGTTGTCTCTAGGCCAAAAATGGATTACTCAAGGGTTTATTTGTATTAAAAAATATTATAAATGTATATAATGACCTAAATAACATGTTTCAATATGTTATAAATCTCAATTAATGATAAAAATGGATTTGACCTTTCATTTGGGCACTAGGCCAAAACTTACCTAGTAGGCTTAACTACAACTCTAGCCACTTAGACCACTTTGTTGCATTTACCACTTTTATTTATTTATTTATAATGTATTTAAAAATTATATACAAACTCTCACACATTATATCAAGGTTACCTTAGCTCTTGATGCACTCTTCTCACCCCTTCTCTCCAAACCTACTACTTTATGCATGAGGGGAAGTGCCCTCTATCTAAGACAAAATAGAGGGTACTTATCATATTTGTATAAAAAAGGTGTTTTATGGTATTATTAAAGTATTAAATGTTTTATATACAAATTTTGAGCTCTTGAATAGGTCATTTGACCTTCCAAAAGCCTTGAGACCAAAGATAGACTATATGTGGAGATAAACTGTGCATGATCTAGAATGTAGATTGTGTTTTACATGTTTAGGATCCTTTATTTTATTTATTTAAATTTTAAATAGCATATAGAGACACTTATTTTATTTATGAATTCATTATATGTCTGGTCATCACTTTATCTCTTTACATACTCCTTCCCATACATACTACTTTGACAAGACTGAGTGTATATCTATTGTATCTCTATTTTAGAAGGTACACCTATAGGTATGCTTGTATAATTTATCCTAAAATGAAATTTATAAAACATAATTAGGTACCTTTTAGTAATTTTGTGCTTATGTGAACCCATTTTATCACCCTTCCTATCCTAAACATCCCTTAGACACATTATCCCAGCTTACTACCTACTATATAATCACCTACAATGGCTATAGGTGTGTATAGGACCTTACAAAATATATGAAAAATTGTTTTACATTGTCAATGGATTATATATAATACTATAATAATTATGGATTGTTTCCAATATTTACCATCACTTCAACCCTCCATGTTCCTTTCCATATATTTTACATAGTCAAGACTGAGTATCACTTTTGATTGTGTTTTGCACAAGAAAGGCACCTATAGGTGTATGATTGTATGTTTTGGGAATAATAATAGGGTATAAAAAATATTAATGGTACCTATAGTCATTTTGTGTTGCTTATATCCATTTATCTCATGTTTAGGACATACCCATATCAAGGACCATCACCCCCTAGTTCACTACCTTTCTTAGTCAACACAGTCAACTATGTTGAGAAAGATGAAACCTTGTAGGTGTATTTTATTATATTTAAAGGTGACACATAATTATTAAATATCATGAAACATTTTAAAAATTTTCTCATCTACCAACCTTGCTGGATCCATCTCAAACCAACATGTTGGATTGTGTGTTCCTATAGTTGGTTGTAGGTGTGTATTCTCAAATGGTGGAACACTTACAAGTGTGTTTGAGGAAAATGACACCACCTATAATATTATATTTATAGTATTTTAGGTCATTAATATCACATTAACCATTTAAAAACACTCACATATGGGGGTATAGTCTAATTTGTAACTTTGGGTTAAGCCTTGAAGGATGCAATATGGTTGTAGGTGATTGTGCTTAAGTCATTTGTACAAACTGACTCATCCTTGGTGGATGAAAAACACTCTTATAGTACCTAATTGATGATTTTACATGAAAAATATATGTTATTTAGTGAAAAAAGACATTACAAATTTTTATTAAGCACCAAATCCACTCATTGGGCCTAGAACTTGTTATTAATTCATCTTGTTGTAGATAACACTATGGAATTTTAGTGTTCAAAGAGCAACTTGAGGGATTTCAAAAACCACTCTCCTCAACTCAAAAACCTATATTATCTTGAAATTTGATATACCTATATGGGATATTGAAAACAAATGTACTTGGAGGCTCTATAAACTAATGAAACTTTGTATAAGAAACCTTTAAAAAGGGGCTAAACCTCTCTCTATTTTGATAGTTTTGGGAATTTATCCCAAAGTGCCACAAGTTTTCTTAGAAGGTCTCCTTGATGTTAAAATATAATCACATATTATAAAAACTCTTAAAAATGGTGTTAAATCATGTTCAAACCTTCCAAACCTAAGATAATGTTCGAACACACATTTCATGTTTCCCAAAGAAGTGGCAGACCGTATAACTACTGTAGATGACCATTTTGTGCATTTACTTGATCTCTTGGATTTTAAAGTGGCTCTTGGATTTTAATTTGAAATTTGAGATGAATAAAAATAATATATGGGAAATAATACATCGCTTCACTTCATTTTGGAACCACAACATAGAATAAACCTCTAGTAATTTGAATAAATGACTAAAACTCCATTCCTTCACTTCTCCTTGCAAACTGAGTTGGTTAGCTCATCAAATTAACTCTAAATGTGAAAAAAATCATGGATAAAATAAGATAAGGGAGTAAAAATCATCTGAAACCAATATTAGCAGCTAGATTATATGGAATCATACAAACAAGAGCAAAACCTATAGGATGCACATATTATCAAGCAAAAAAACATAGTCAACTTCATGAAGATGGTTCATAAATCATAGGAAACCATTATTAAAAATATTATTATGGAATTTAATCTATCTGAGTTTAGTTTCACCTATCCAAGGCATTTGATTTGAAACCTCCCTTGCTGACTGTACCAAATACAAACCTAAAGTTTGGTTTTGTATGTCTAGAAGGGTGAAAAAGGAGTAGAATGATTATAGTTCAGAATTGAAATTTACAAAGCATTTAAAATATGAAATTAAGATTTATGAATCTAAATATACATTCCCTAACCTTATTCCATGTGGTACACTTCCCTATGGGCTGTACAAGTGCCAAAATCTTCTCTTTTTCTAAGAAAATTGCTCTTTCTTCTGAAGCACATGCCACTTTTATTTAGAAATATACTAAGACATAATATGACACATGGAATGTGAAATAACCTTTTTAAACCTTCAGATTTCCCTAGTAAGTCATATAACTCATTAAATGGCCCTTTTTTGACCCCAAAATGACTCAAAATGATAAAAGGACTAAAATGATTAATGACCAAGGCTAGTATAACATGAAATCACACTAAATGACCTATAATACACCTATGTCATAATATTATACCCCAAAAAAACCTAAAACTAAAGCTTTTACCTATAGGTGCCCAAATTTGACTTACAGGGTCAAATTTGGTCAATAAATTAGTGACTTATAGGGGTAGTATGCCTACTATACTAACTAAACTGGTGGCTTTATCAATCCATTGGGCTTAAGAATTCATCTAAAGTATAAAACATATTAATAAGACCTTAAAATAAGACCAAAATATTTGATCAAGATAAGACCACTAATTGAATAGCTCAACCACATAAAATAAAGGACACACACCAAACAATGCAAACACACTAATAAGACACACAGATATGCTGAAAACACTTAGGAATAACATGAAGCAAAAAACTATATACAACTAATAACTAAGCATACCTCCCTTTCCAAGATCAAAAGGAAAGTTTCTTGCATCATCTTTTTCATGAGATAAATCATGGTGCCAAACATGTTGTTCTCTAGATTAAACACTTGATATATCATACCTACTTCTTGGCACCTTAATTGCTATACTCTCAATTAGATCATCTTCAAATAGGTCACCAATATAAAATTATTCATCTTGGTCTTATACACATACCTCATATTGCTTCCCACTCTCTTTCTCATGATCAACTTGCATCTTATTTGTAGACATGATTTGATGAGGAATGATTTCTTTGTCCTTGGAAAATTGAGGGAAATGGAAGCTTATTTTGATGTCCAAAGGTTGATGTGAAATTTTATATTGCTCATCTATGACATTTTGAAAAATGTCATCTTGCTTACCATCACTTGTAATCAACTCCAAAGAAGTTGTAGACCCCTTGAGAGACTCAAACTCATTACAAATGTTTTCAAATTATCACCAAAATTCCTCATCTACTCTTTGACTAGAATCATGAAGGGGGACAACAAGAGGAGATCTTTCATCCTCTTCTTTAGAATCTAAAAGGACTTCATCCAATATTTCTTCTTCAACACAATGAAGGCATTCTTCATCATCAACTAAACAATAAGACTCAACACAAAGACTCACCTCTTATTCCACATTTAGGACCTCTTGAGGGATCTTAAATTTTGTCTCAGTTGTCATAATCTGATTTTTATTCTCAAGGGCTGCAATATCTTCAATCTCCTTCTCCTTCTTGGTGATGCCAAGGCTAGGCATCTTGAAATTCACTGACTTATCCCAATGAGGCTGCCAAGGAGTTGCATTTTATTCAAGTAATATTTATGGGTTTTCCTCAACCTATTTATGTTCCCATACCATAGGTACATCAATGTAAAGGGTGATGGTATGAGGACAAGATGAACTAGTTGGTGGAGGTGGAACATAGGACTCAAATTTAGATTGGGAATGCATTGTAGGGGATTATTTTGGGATCTCTTGAGGAAGGGGAGGTAAACCTTAGGATAAGATAGCTTGGTTATCTACCTTCCACTTGAAAATAACTTCATTCACATTTGATTAGCTTAAACACTTTCTTGAGGGAGGGTACATGGGGTGTGTTTAGGCATAAGATCTTTTTTTGGGTCTATAACTTCCATCACACCTTGACTTAGTAATTTCATCCTTGACTCTAGCTATTCAATTTTCTTGAATAGGTTCTCTTGGAAAAGTCTTCCTTGAAGTTCATAGGAATCATCATGAGAATAAGGAATACAAGAGGGCTGACATGGAACACAAGAGGCTTCTTAGGGAAGTGTGGGAGGTACTTTTAAAGGATCAAATTCATTCTCAACTTCACACTCCTTAACAATGATTTTATCCTCTTTATTTCACCATGATTCCACTATCTTACTATACCTTAGGATGTTAGGATTATAAGTCTTTTCTTGAGGTGGTGATGCAATTTGATGAGTGGATGAAGTGTTCAAGGAATTTGGAATCTCCTTAAGCTTGGATTCTCCACCTTGTTTCCAACTTGGAATCTCATATCTAGAGGTCTTTTCTTGAGGTGATGATGTAATGGGAGAGGGAAAAGAGGGATTGAATTCCACTTCCTTTATTGATAACATGGATTGATTCATTTGCTTATTTGTCAACTCAATCTACCTATCAATATCATCTTCAAAAACAAGGTTTCTCTTTTCAACTCTCTCTTCCAACTGATGGGGAAAAGGATGAATTTGGTAAGCTTGATTGAGCTTATGAATAGGAGTCAAATAAGACTAATAAAAATCTTTGGGAAGTGGATATGAAGGATGATATTTTTTGTTAGGTTATATTTTATGAATTTTTAGCTTATCCTCTAAGGAAGAAACCAATCCACTCATATCTGATATCTCACTTGTAAGCCTTTGCCAATTGGCTCTCTCAATGGGTGCCCAATCTATTTTTACCATCTATAATGCATATCTCACCTTATGAATTAGATTCCTAATAATATCTATACCATGTCCACTTTGTGTGTCAAGGTCTAACATATAATTCTCATATCCAAAAAGAGTTTGCTTGAAAGTGGAAATAGATTGACTTGAGAAGTGACTAGGTTGACTAGAAGCAAGATATGGAGAAGGATAATTATATGAATGATACATTTTATTAATAGGATTATATGTTTCATGTTTGAGTTGGTATGAGTCATATTGGAATTGGTTTGGGTCATGACTAGGTTGATAGGGAATGCCATAAGCTTGATAAACCTCACTAATGTGTGTAAAAAAAAACTCAACACAAAGGTCAGCCCTAAAAATTCATTAGGAAGCAAGAACACAAGGAATTATAATCAAAATATTTAAAATGAATACCTACGCTACTTGACTAGTTGGTGTAACTTTGGAGTCACCATTATGCTTGAATAGATGCCTCCAAAGGTTGATTGTTGAAAGACAACACCAAAAATATTTCAACTTCTTAGACCAAGATTCCCACTGGGCATGCCAAAAACTATTTTCATTTGTATTTTCACCCTTTAAGGATATTTATAATCTCTTCTCATCTAATTGGCATAATTTAAACACTCTAGGCTTGTGGGTAGCCTATGAATGAAGTGAATCTAAAGATAGGGATAGCTCCCTTGATGTGCCACTTTGGATCACTACTACAACTAAACTTTTAGGGGGGAAGGGAGAGAGAGAAATTAAAGAAAACTATCCTAAGGGAGGTGATACAACAAATAAGTTGATGACTTCCAACTAGCTACATGTTACACATGAAACGAAGAGACTAACTAAACATACACTTCTCCAATCTACATATTCTCACATCAATATTACATTATAAATTTATGTATGTATGTTTAAGATAAGAGGACTAGACAAGCGGCTTTGAATGGAACTAGTTAATATACTAACTCACTCAACCTTGACACTTACTAGAACACTTCACATGATATATAATATTAAGCTTTCCAACTACAAATAAGATGAAAGAATGATACAACATACTAAGGAAATCATAGTTATCACTAAGCAAGATCAATAATCCAAGTAAAAAAAACTATGAATACTCATGAAGAGGTAATAATAAGTAGTCTTATTTATTAAATGGTAAGAAAATTAGTAGGGCTTCACCATACTGAAGTGGAGTATAAGTTACAATGGATAAAATGGCTAGTTCTTATAAAAATTGAGAGAGAGAGGAGAAGAGAGAAATATATGGTTCATAAAGACACTTTTAAAGATGATAAAATTATTTAATTATGAATTACAATAGGATTTTGGATGAACCATGTAATGTAAAAAGGAACAAGTGGCTCTCCAAGAAATGAAACTCTTGCAAAGTGGCATGAAAGTTCTCATTCTAGGTCAAAAAATTGCCTTCATGATTTAGACCTATTTAAACATCCCAAAAATGATTAGGGATAGGTATTATGATTATAATTAATATTAATTATTTTAAACATGCCTCTCCATGCATTAGTTGTAGTCTTGGTCCTCTAAAACCTTCCCAAAATGAGCTATCACCATCTGTAGTCAAAATAACTCTTCTTTCATGCACCCTACACACTTGGCCTCCAAAAAGGAATAAATTTTCCATGAAATCCATCAGATAGAGTGTATGAAACTTTTAAATACCATCCATGTCCTTAGAAGCATCAATAACACCTTAAAATAAACTCACTTGAAGTTTTTGACCCTTCTAACTAGCTTGGTCACTATGCCAGTTTTGACTGGCTACGATGAAGTAGCTAGTTGAGGTACTTAAAAGTTTTTTGAAGAATTAAATGGAAATTATGGGTTATCCTAAGTCCTAATATTTCTCCTAATTTTTTTTTTTCATATTTAGACTTATTCTAGAACTTGTAAAACACAAAAAATAGTCAAAATTACCCTATTTTATACCCTATCCATATAAGTCCATATAACTCAAAAGTATGGGAGGGAGACTGAAAGAGTCATATAGAATTTACAATCATAATCCTTGTCAAACTATTCCATTTGGGTGCACTATCTCCTTCATTTCCTTCTTCAGGTCACTAGCAAGAGTTTAAGCATGTTTTTTGCTCTTAAGGTTTGTTTATAAAGTTATGACATTGAAAATTCAAAAAAAAATTTACAAGATCATTGTTAAAGACCCTTGATAACACTTCCAACCTTCTTGGATTCCAATTAAAAACCTCCAAGAAGGTATGAGCATCTAAACTTCTCCTATCGAGCTCCTTTATCCTTTTCTTATAGGCCTAGCATTGTCTCTGGGCCAAAAATGGCTTCCTCAAGTGTTTATTTTCATTCCACAAGATTATATATGTCTATTATGACATAAATTACATGTTTTAATATGGTATAGATATAAATTCATATTAAAAAATGGATTTTACCTTTTATTTGAGCACTAGGCCAAAACCTACCTAGTAGGCTTAACCGAAACACTAGCCACCTAGACCACTTTGTCACATTTACCCCTTTTGTGCTTGGTTTATAATGTTTTTATCGATTATATATAACCTCTCACACCTTATATAAAGGTTCCCTTATCTCTTAATTCACTATTCTCATCCCTTCTCTCTAAACCTACTAGTTTAAACATGAGGGGAATTGCCCTCTGTCTGAGATAAAATAGAGGGAACTTCCCCTATTTTTATAAAAAAAAATGTTTTATTTTATTCTTAAAATATTAAATGTGTTATATAAAAATTTTAAGATCTTGTCTAGGTCATTGGACCCTCCAAAATCCTTAAGACCCAAGACAAACTGTATGTGGAGACAGACTATGAATAATCTAACATATAGGTAATGTTTTACATGTTTAAGATCTTTTATTTGATTTATTTACATTATAAAGAGATTATAGAGACAATTATGGTCCTTATTAAGTCATTTTAGGTCTGGTCATCACTTTATATCTTAACATACTCCTTCCCATACACACTGCTTTAACAAGATTAAGTGTATATCTAATTGTATCTCTATTTGAGAAGGTACACCTATAGGTATACTTGTATAATTAAACATAAAAGGCAATGTTTAAAACCTTCTTAAGTCCATTTTTATCCTATGGTTCTTGTGTGAACCCATTTTCTCACCCTATTTAGCCTAAACATCTCTTAGACACATTACCCCAGCTTACTGCCTACCATACAGTCACCTACAGTGCCTGCAGGTGCTCATAAGACCTTAAGGAATCTATGAAAAATTGTTTTAAATTATAAAGAGATTATGGGTATTTATCTGATCATGATGGAGTAGTTCTAATATTTTCCATCACTTCAACCCTCCATGTTTCTTTCCATACATTCTACCTAGTCAGGATTGATTGTCACTTTTGACTATGTTTTACATTAGAAGGGCACCTGTAGGTGCATGCTTATATGTTTTGGGCCTAAAAAATGGGTCTAAAAACTCTTAAGGGTTACATATATTAAATTGGTTTTTTTTGATCCATTTATCTCATGTTTGGGCCATACCCATATCAAGGACCATCACCCCTTAATTCACTACCTTTCTTAGTCAACACAGTTAACTATTTTTAAAAAAATGAAACCCTGTAGGTGTATTTTATTATATTTTAAGGAAAAACATCATTATTCAATCTCATGAAACATTTTAAAAACTTTCTCATCTTCCAACCTTGTTTTTTCCATCTCAAACTTGCATGTTAGACTATGTGTTCCTATAGTTGGCTATAGGTGTGTATTCTCAAATGGTGGAATAATTGTAGGTGTGTTTGAGGAAAATGACACCAATTATCATCTTATCTTGATATTATTTTAGATCCTTAATGTCACCTTCACCATTTATAAACACTCACTTATGGGGGCATGGTCTAATTTGCAACTTTGGGTTAAGCCTTGAAGGATGCAGTATGGTTGTAGGTGACTGTGCTTAAGCCATTTAAATGGATTGACTCATCCTTGGTGGATGAAAAACACTATTATAGTACCTATTTGATGATTTTACATTATAAATATATGTTATTTAGTGAAACAAGACATTCCAACTTAGTCTTAAGCACCAAATCCACTCACTAGGCCTAGAACTTGTTATCAATTCATCCTGCTATAGATAACACTATGCTATATATAGAACTTGAGGGATTTAAAAAACCACTCTCCTCAACTAAAAAAAACTCTCTTCTCTTTAAATTTGATATACCTATATGGGATATTTAAAAAAAATGTACTTAGAGGCTCTAGAAACTAATGCAACTTTGTATGAATAACCTCAAAAATGGGGTTGGACCTCTATTTTGATAGTTTTGGGAATTTGTCCCAAAGTGCCACAAGTTTTATTGGAAGGTATCCTTGAGGTTCCAATAGCATTAAATATTATCAAAACTCTTAAAAATTGTGTTAAATCATGTTAAAACCTTCCAAACCTTAGAGAATGTTCAAACACACATTTCATGTTTCCCCAAGAAGTGGCAGACCGTACAACTACTGTAGATGACCATTTTATGCATTTAATTGCTCTCTTAGCTCTTAAAGTGGATATTATAGTTGGATTTGGAATTTAAGATGAATAAAAGGAATATATGGGCAATAATACATCACTTCACTTCATTTTAGAATCATAGCATAGAAGAAACCTCCAATAATCTAAAAAAATGACTGCAACTCCATTCCTCCACTTATTCTTACAAACTAAGTTGGTTAGATAATAAAATAAAATCCAAATTTTAAAAAAATCATGGATAACATGAGATAAAGGAGTCAAAATCATTTGAAAATAATCTAAGTGACTAGATTGTACAAAACCATCCAAACAAGAGCAAAACCTACAAGATGCATAGATTAGCAAGTTGAAAAACTCAATCAACTTCATGAAGATGGTTCATAAAGCACATGATAAAATTATTTGAAATATTATTATGTAAATTAATCTCTCTAAGTTTAATTTCACCTCCCCAAGTCCTTTGATTTGAAACCTCCCCTGATAGCTATACCAAGTACAAACTTGAAGACTGGTTCTGTATGTTTAAAAGGGTGAAAAAAGAGCAAAATGGTTTTAGCTTAGAAGTGGCACTTTTAGATCATTTTAAATGTGTAATTTAGCTTTATGAATTTGAAGAGACATTCCTTGACATTATCCCATGTGGTACACTTCTCCATAGGCCATATAAGGGCCAAACTCTTTTCTTTTACCAAGAAAATTGCTCTTTTTTCTGAAGTACCTACCACTTTCAGTTAAAAACAATTACCTAAGACATAATAAGACACATGTCATGTGACATAACCTTTTTAATCCTTCACATTTCCTTAGGAGGCTATAAAACTCACTAAATGCCCCTTTTTTGACCCCAAAATGACTCAAAATGATAAAAGGACTAAAATTACTAATAACCAAGGTTAGTATAACATGAAATAACACCAAATGACATATAATATACCTATGACATGATATTATACCCAAAAAAAACAATTAAAACTCAATTTTTTATCTATATGTGCCCTAATTTGACCTACAAGGTCAAATTTGGTCAACAAGTAGTGCAATGAGAAGTCATGTTTGTTAATGATCATATGGTAAAGATAAAATACTAAGGGTATGTGAGTTTTATAACCAAGTCACAATATTGAATATATTTATTTGAGTTTGAAAGTAGAAAACAATCATCAAAGAGAAAATAAAGGAATCCATGTGAAAGAATTGAATCCATAATCATAAGTTTGAATCTATGAAAAATAAGAATAAGACATAAGATAAAGCTAAAGAGAATGAAAAATGGTACAATATATAAAGCATAATATAATAGTTTGTGCAAAAGAGATAAGTGAAATCATGTTTGACAAATAGTCCAAAATATAAGATATATAAATGAATCACAAATATGATCCAAATCATGTAATATACTGATAAATAATGTGAGAGAACACCATGATGTGTTCATAAATACTAATATATCTAACCATAAATGTCATCCATAACATCTGACACATCCCTATGCAGTTGAATTTTTATATTAATTAAAGTATCACCAATATTTATGGAAAGTCATGAAAAGGCTTTCTTTCATATCATCTCTTCTAAAAAATTAGGTATGGTAAAATAAGAGTGATGTTCATGTAGTACCTCCTATGTGGGATACACAATGTGAGGAATATGTGTGTCAATGTGAATGGTATATTTGGATTTATGAGGAGGTGCAGTTGATAGAGAAGGAGGAGCCTTCATGTGTAGGTGACCTATAGCAAGAGGAATAATCAGTACTAGTGTAGATTAAGGGAAATATTAGAGATGCTACTGAGACACTCAACATCTATTAGTATGATGAGTACTACATTGATGCCAAAAATAATAGACTTCTCCATATTTATGAATGTACTTTGGAAGTAGCTTTGGAGGTGGGATAGTCTTGTCATTGGGCTATGTAATTATTGGATGCAATGTATCAATGTATTACCTAAGATTTTGATAATGAGTATAGGAATTGTTTTGTGTAGCATGAAAATAACATATATGTCTATTAGTAGATGATGGTGGTCTATTATCTGAAATGGTATTAGAAGAATCATAATATTACTAATGTAGATAATTATCCTTAGTATAATGACTAGAAACTCTATGAATATCACAATAGGGATCATTTTCCCATTGTGTGGGTTAGGAATCAAACTTAGGTAATGGTAGAACACTATCACCAAGGAAGGGAAATCATGGTGAGAAAATTAGACTAGGATCATCTTTATGTATGGCTAGATGTACACTGGGTCAAAGCAGAGTGGTTAACATATATCAAGGAAGAAAATTGGAAGGATCATGATATCTATAAAAATGGTAAGGTCTAGTCATGGCATTATCCATAAACATATTCCTAAGAGGTTTTTAAGTGAATAAAATTGTAATACATGTGTGATCCATCTCTAACCTATGAATAATAGAGGAAAAACTAACATCAAGTACTAGAAGATAAGGGACAATCCGAAAATAATTGAAAGATTGCAAAAAATAAGAATGATATTTAAAAAGCTTGACATTTTTAGTTTGAATGAATCCAACTAAAAATGGGTCATCTAAATAACAAACATCATCATAATTGGGTGTATGTAAGTTGATAGTACATGCATTAACTATTTTATTTGTTGAGGAAGCATGGTGAATGGAATGTTTAGTATTTGTTAGAATGATTGATATTTCATCAAAAGGTTGTTGATGAGATCAAGGTTGAAGAGGAGGAATTTGAGTGATGATGTTAGGGGAGAGATATAATTTTTTTATCTTTAAGCTTATCTCACCTAGTTCATCATCATCTGAGTTTAAGAGGTTAGGATGAATATTTTTAATTAATTATTGATGACCATTATAACCTCTAGTAGAGTTGACATAGTAGTTGAAGTGTTTAGATTCTTTACATGGAATGTTAAGTTAGGGTTCAAGGGTGGGTAATTTTAAAAAAAACATCATACTTGGAATTATTCAAAATTCCAAGGATTTGTGTTCCCTTGAATATTATATATAACACCATTGTAAGGGTTTGACACATTGGCAAGTGGATGAAGTAACTGATCTCATGCGATGTGTCCAAGGTTGATCAAGTAAGACATTTTAAGAAAGTGGAAAGTTAAGTGTCATGAATTTAACATGAATGATGATGGGAAAAATGGTTATGGGAATCTAAACACCACCCAAAGTAGGCATTTGTCTTTTGTACATGCTTGTGGATTTAAGGTTATATTTAGAGAATTTGAGTGTTTGGATAAATTCAAGAGAAGCAACATAGGTACTTTATCATTCACCAATTAAATCATGTTTAAATTGGATATCACCTATTTATATGCTAATGAATAGGGGATGGTCATATTTAGACAACAATATCTCATCGGGAATCATATAAGACATATGAAACTTAAGTGAGATAGAAGTGTCCATTGTGTAATAAACATGGATGAACATTTATTCACATTATTGAGGAATTTCATCTTTAGATCCAGATAAGGTAGATTATTTCCCTATGGGATTATGATGAGGGATATTCATTTCTAACAATAATTGCATTGGGAGATTACGATGGTGGGGAGAAGTTACCATAATATCTAAGAAAGTAATTTAGGATGGGATATGGGAAAGTTCCATGATAGGATCCCATTCATCATAATCCATGAGAGGATTATTGGATAAAGGTGTGCAGTGTTATAATAGATATGATGAGGGGGTTTTATGTGTAGTGAAACTTATGCTGATAAGGTATTTATGGTTTAGGTTGGTTTAAGGTAGGTTGATTGATCTTAGGTGATGTGGTTGATTGTTGAGGTATTTCATGTGGTTGAGTAGAATAAATATTGTTTGAATTTTAAGGGATGTTTATTTATGGTATGGAAGTTGGGGAAATAATATAAGTTATATCAATGTTATGAGAGGTATGGTTGATTTTTGTTGTTGGAGGTGATGTTTGTATGTGTGTTAGTTTCTCATGCCCCAATTCTATGAGATGGGATGGGAAAGTGTATTTAATAATGAAAAATGTTAAAGAGATGTGATGGTTAGGTGTTGGGGTTGAATCGATATGAAAAAATAATATAGTCACGTTAACCACATTTTCATTTTTGGGGTTAAGATCTATAAGACTTTCAATGTTATTGGTAGTATGGGTTTATCAATATTATCTTGATTATTAGAAAGGGGATCCTTATAAATAACTAAATGAGAATTGGCTTGGTTTAAAGCTTGATTTTTAGTTTGAGTTTCATGAGATTTAAGTGATATGTCATAATCTTTTTGATGTTTACGTATAATGGATTCATGGTCAAAGTTGGGTCCAAGGAAAAATTCCATAGCAAGATTTATTAATGATCTACAAGTTTCATGATAATGGCCCCACATTTCATGAAACCAACAAAATTTATTTGGATCATACCCTATTTTCATAGGGCATGTGGGGTTAATATCTCATGGTAAAGGTCTTGGAAAATGTTTTTTAATTTTAGATAATGAAATAGGTTTATGCACATTGGTATGATTGTTTTGATAAAATGTGGGATTAGGATGAGAATTTTTGTTAGGTGGAGGAACATGTTCTATGGTATTGTTTGGAGTAATGGATTGGATGGTGTATGGTGTCATAAGTATTTATAAAACCATCATTGGTTGCATGGTAGTTTTTATCCTTGAAAATCATTTGAATTCATATTTTAGGTTAGGGAGGTTAAAATTGACATATGAGAAAATCTTTACATTTGGTTTGGTTAAGAACCTCTTCCAAAGTTTTTGGGGAATGTGTCCTAATAAGATATTTTAATTTAGGGTGAAGATCATTAGTAATAAGTGGAAGATATTATCATTTGCCATATTATTCTTATTTTTATTAGGCAAGTCTTTCCATCATTTGATGAAACCTTATGCCATTTCAGTTTCTAATTGTTTACAGTTGATGAAATGAGCTAAGCTATTTTGGGGAAGATCACTAGTTTGGAATTATTGAACCATTGAATTGAAAAATTCTTATAAGATAGTAATGGAGTGAGGTTTCAATTGATTATACCAATATAAATCATCTCCTAAAAGCATTTTAGTTAAGAGTTTAGGGGCAACAAAAGTATTAAGCATAACCCAATTTTTGTAAAGGTTTTCAAATGTTTTTAAATGTAGGTTAGGATTTACATATGATTTATAATTGATGGTGGGAATGATACACCTATGTCAATATTGGTGATTTGAGGTAAAAGTGGTTCATTTTGTAAATGTTTGATAGTTTTGTTGATAAGTGAGGGTTGTGGTATGAGGTTACCATGTGAATCGCTAAGGGGGGTGGGGGGCATTAGGATTTTGTGCTCCCAATTGAGAATGGTGGGGTTGGTTTTGGAGATGTAATAGGTGATTTTGCATTTAAATCAATTGATTTGATTTATTATTTTGAAATATATGAATTTGGTTGAGTTTTTAATAAAAATTGATTAGTTTGAGTAGTATTTTGGCTAGTAGAAGCAACATTTGATGCATTAGTGTTATGTGAGGTATTAAGATCTTGATATTCACTATGAGTATGATATGAAGTAGTGGCATGAGAAGCACTAGTAACACGAGATGAACTAATAACATAAGAAGCATTAGTAGCATGAGATGTAATAGTAGCATAAGAAGCATTAGTAGGATAGGAAACACTAGTAGCATGAGGTGCACTAGTATCATAAGAAGCATTAGTATCAAGAGATGTACAAGGGCATGGGTATGCATGTGGGTATTTTTAATTTCCCCACTAGAGGTTGAACCTCCCATGTTTGTGGAAATACTTGACATGGAAGTAAAAGAAGACATAAAGTATGATGTCATAGTGTGATAAAGAGAAGTGATAGAGGGGAAAGGTGTAGACAAAAATAAATGATTTGCCCTAAATCCTATTAAAAAGTTAGGTGACGGTGAATGGTTTTATTTAAGATGAGGTCCTATCATGAGGTTATAGATGACTATAGGATCTTTATCTCTATATTGGGGAATTTTGTTGATGAAAAGGATCATTTCAATCTGTAATCTAGATCACTTTCATCTTATAAAAAAAATGGGTTTAGTGTCATGGAAGAATAAGGAGGTCCATAGTTAGTAGTGCGAGTGGTAACATAGACATTCATTTGATCCATGTTAGGTGCCATAAAGTGTGTTTTAGGAAGTTGATTGAGATTAGTGAAACTCATGTTTGTTTGATTTAAATTTGTATTATCATCAAATAAACAATTGATGATAAGGGAAGGAAGCTAAACACTTGTTAAAAATGAGGATAAACTAGTATGATATTGGGTTAAAGCAATCAAAACTATTGTGTAAAGACTGCAAGAGACATAATTGAATAGGTTAACTATGTTTTATAGATGGATAAATTGAAAAATTATGTAAGACATAATTAGGTAGGTCAATTATGTGTTAAAGGAAAAAATGTGTAGTTCATAATAGACTGGGTTAGATAAGATGGCTATGTCTTATATAAGGGTAAAAATACCAGCCTTTTAGAGTCTAGTTCAAATAGGATTATTGTGTCCTATAAGAGGGTAAAAAGCTTAGCCTATCAGAGACTAGATCAGACATAATGATTGTGTTTTATGGAAATGAAAATCATAGGAGACACAACCAAGTGGGTTGATCGTGTTCTAAGGGTAAATATAGATTTTAATAGTTATGACTCTGGATGATCTAGTTTTAATTAGTAAATAAATTGAAATAAATACATGGAGAAATAGGTAAACCTAGTCAATCTAGTTACGACACACAACACAAAGCATGTACCAATGATTGCCAATATAGGTTTTACAATACAACATATAATTGACAAAGAGAAAGTAACAATGTTGAAAATAGAATTGGTAATCTATGCCATCATTCTTGAATGTTTTAAATAATAACTTTAGAAATAGATATGATAGGGTATTTGGATTTAGAAAATAACTAGAAAGAGGTAAGATAAAGATGGTTTCATGTTGTTAAGGCTAAAATAGATCTATATTGGTGATGGTAATGGCTTGGTATTAGGTCTTACCCCCTCACTTCACAATACTATAGTGATAAGGGTGTTGGGTGCTTTGCCAATATATACCATCAATCACATATTTATAATAATCCAAAACATCAATTTGAGTTCCCCCTTGGTGATGAAATCGAAGTAGGCAAACCTTGGGTAGAATAGTTTAATTCTTTTTGATATTTTTTGATTTGGAAGTGTGTGAATAAAATAAAAAATGATGTGACTAAATTGATAAATTAAACTTCATTATTTACTCTATGTGTGCTTCTCTAAGTAAACAAGTAGTAAAATGAAATATGAATTAATTACTAGCAATGCAAATTAATTCCTTTTCTTGAAGGGTACTAGGTCATTGGGTTGAATGAGTATGTAAATAGTAAAGAATAAAATTGACTTGATCGATTCTACTTGTTGAAGAAAATGTCAAAGAAACATAGTTAGACTAGTCAACTTAGTCTTATGGTAAATACACAACTATAAAACTATGTCGAACCAGTTGACTTAGTTGAGTATAGGGTTATAGGTTTATATAATTAAAAATTGTGAAAAATAGGACTGTAATGAAGAAAATAAATGACTAAGTTGGTGATAGTGAACTTGATGATTTAATGATGCTAAATTGTTATTTTTATACTATGTCATCCAGATAAATATTTTTAAACTAATAATAGAGTTGACTAGGTTGAATAAGGATGAAAACCTATATGTGTAAAAAATAAATTGATTCAATCAAATTGATCTAATTGTCTATAGTTGAAGATAAATTACATAAAGACAAACATATTCAATTGGATTGACTGTGCATTAAGCATGTACATAGAATGTTAGATCGAGTTGATAGATTCGATCTAGTGATGCCAAAAGGAAATAAATAAGAAATGAAAATAAATGAAAGTGTGAAATAAAATATGAAAGGGTTAGTTTATGTTGGGTTCACTAGAATATTTATAAGGGAAAGTGAATTTGATCTATAAATCAATCCTAGCTCAGAGAAGATAAATCAAACCAACTATTTCACTTATTGGTACATTTAGACAATCAAGGTCATGACCAATATGGATATTCTAGACTTAACAAAGGAATATCTTACTATACAATATCACTAGATAGAGTTATAAATCCTCTATGAGATCAGTACCACATAATAACCCTAACTAGGTCCTATGTGTTTGTAACAAATTAAAGAGAATTTAATATAGTACTCCCCAAAGATTGTGGCACATATGGGGGAAAATAAACATAAATAATAAACATACAAAGAATAAATCTACTCAAGTCAATGTAGAGGTAATCCTAAGCATGTAAAGATAAATACATTCAAAAGGCAATACATACAAATCTATCTACTAATAAAATAAGATTAAGATTTAGGAATAATTAACTTGAAGACTAAATCATAAAGCCTCAATATCTCCCTTGGAAAATTATTCTTTGTAAGAGGTTGTTGTGGTTTATAAGGATAAAAAGGATAGGTCAACTCTATGCTACAAGACTTCTCGTATGCATCCAAAAAACTTTTCCCACAAGATAAGATTTTTCTCTCCAAAGGAAGTATGAAAACCTAAGCAATGATTCCTCAAGTAGAACGGTATATAAACAAATAAAGATGTGAAAATGAATGATTATCTATATTAAAAATTAGGTAAAGGATGTGTTTATATAGTTGGATCTAACCCTAAACCATTACATAATTTTAGTTGACACAATTGGTCTAGTCGACTTAGTTGTTTATGAAATAGAGAAGTAAGGTCCTAGAATAAGTCATCTAGGCCAACATAGTCCTATCACATGCTCAATTAAAATAATAGGGTTGACCCATTTGACTATGTTTTAAGGATTTTAAAAATAGGTTTGGCTTAGGTAGGGGCTATTTGAAGTGGTGAATTTCTTGGAAGAGCATGTAACAAAGGTGTTAAATATTAGGGAAATGTATAGGAGGGAATTGTGTTGGTTTTGATTTGTGGTATAGGGAATGCCAATCTTGTGAAGCACCAATACCAACCTCTTTCTTGATGTACCCTTTAAGGTGTGCATTTAGAGAGATTGAGACTCGATGGGGTCCTTCAAGAGAAGAATCATCAATAATTTATAAAGTTTAAAAATATTATGTGTATACAAATTGTACTAAGTCCATAGGACTCGTGAGTATGCCCATGTCAACTTAATTATTGGATAAAGACATACTATTGACATTAATATTTCCTTATTGAATTCTAATAAAAAATATCATAATAGAATCATTATTATGTCTATTAATGGAAAATTAGATTTATTAACCTAATTTTTGGATTAAAACATAGTCACCATTATTGGAATAAAGACTAATATCCAAATCATAAATCTACAAAAATTATTACCCTTCAAACTGAGTTCACTATGTTTTCAAATAAAATATCATATTTAAGAAAAGTATATTAACTTAATAAAAAAATCTCTTAAAAAAATCTTGAGTATTTAGTACTCATGTATTAATACAATTTGATAATTATCAAATTGTTCTTATGATACTAATATCATAGACACCACATAACAAGTTATATCTTTGATAAAAAATGATTGTAACATAACAACTATAACATTATTCACGTATTTAATAAGAGTGAATAATTATTTACATTTCAAACAACTTGAAACAATAAGAGGAATAACTATGCTCTTATCTAATATCATTTTAACTTCTTTCAATAATAATAATCTATCAAGTCTTACACATACAAACATACCCTTGAATATTCACAACTTTGTCAAGCATTAACTATTACTATAAAATTAAGGTCTAAATTGGTTTATAAAATTCTTATAACAATTCAATATAACCCTCTAGGATTCATAATTTAATAAAAATCCAACCAAATGATCCTTAAATGACTTTTTGAGCATAAGTTTCTTTATGTTTTTTATAGATAAATGACTATATTAAGAAACTCACAATGTTCTAAAAACTTGAGCAAGATCACTAGTAAGGTATAAACACTTTTGTGTTTATTTAAACAAGAGAGACAATAATATAATTAACTAAGCTCATGACAAATATCATCTTGACATAGAACATTTGTAGCATAGCTATATAAATATCTATCACATCACAATAACTCATTATACTTGATGAACATTTATAATTAGGAAGTTCAAGTAGTTCATAAATAGCATAACAACCATAAAAAACCATCATATTATCATTCAATCTGATAACACAAGATAAAAATCAAGACTGATAAATGATTGCAATAATAACTTCAAATAAAACTGATACAAATTTATTAATTAAAACATGGTAACCCAGAAGGGATAATATCTCTAAAGGATATACATTTAGTCATTAAGTTATAAATTAACTTAATACTAAAAGAAATCATTTGATCCTTCATTTAGGCAAATGTAAATCAATTACACTAACATGCTAATGTTGGCATATTATTGTCATTGATGTCAAAAGGATGAATCATGTAAAGGCATAATGTTAATTGATGTCAAAGGTCTATTTGGTCAAATTATTGATAATGGTAGTGGCATAAAGAGAGTGTTGATAAGTGAGTGAGTATTATGGATATGAGTATCTTGTTGAGAGTGTGTTCTTAGTTGGCAACATGATGTTGTTAAAGGTGATTAGTGATCAAGGTTCATATTGTAATTAATGTTTCATATTATGAGGTTTGATGTGAAAGAGTTATGTCAAAGGGTTTTCTATTTAGTAAAGAATATGGTCATTGATGTCAAGGAATTTTTTTTGATAAGAGTTTATAGTTTCTATAGAGTTAGTAGTTACTAACTGAGTCTATAGCTTACCATGAAAGTTTTTTTTTGGTGAAGTAGACAATTATCCAAGAGACTTTTTATCTATATTTTACATCATATGGAGACAAAAAAATAGTCTGTATAATTGAATCAAACTAAAGACCATTGAATAAGTTGTCTTGTATGAAGGAATGTGATCTGAGTTTGGAGAATAAGATCATGTCCAAAGCTATTGGGAGAATAAATACATACTACATCAATAATTCTATGATTTAATGGGATTTACTGCAAACTACATTAGGTTACTATGAACTACATCAGGTTTGTTATGGACGACATCAATCATGCTACAAAATACATCAAGCAATATGGATTATATCAAGTTTATTATAGACTGTATCAAGGTTACTATGGATTACATTAAGTTTTATATGGATTACATTAGGATTGATACATATTATATAAAGCTTGATATAGATTGCATTAGGCTTACTATGAACTACATTAGGGCTATTATGACTTGCATCCAAACTACTACAGACTTCATCAGGCTAAAACTAAATGTATTTTAATGATTGTTTGGTCTATCCCAGCTTCATTTCACTCAGGATAACCTAGTGAGTGAGATTTTATATAATCTAATGGTAATTGTGTTTGTAAAAGAGAATAAATCATTATGAATCCAACTATAGAGTTTTGTTTATTTGACCTTTAAGATATTATTGAGTATTATCTTTTATATAAGCAAAATCAAATTGTCCTTTTGAAGTGTGAAATTTAGAGAAATATTATTTGCTAAGGAGTAGAGTTGAGGTCCATTAAGGAATGGATGGCTAGAGAGGCATGAGTATAAAATCATTGAATGATTCATAATTTTTTTGATAAAATATATGAGCATACAAAATAGAGAGGATAGAGTCTTTGAGAAATAAAGAGCAGAGAGGAAAGAGAGCCTAATGTGTCTATTTGATTGAGTAGAGATAGAGAGCAAAAAAATAGCAAAATGAATCTAAGAGTGATGAGCAAAAAAACAATAGAATGAATCTGAGAGTGATGAGAAGAAAAATAGAAAAATGAATTTGAAATTGATGACTAGAAAACAATAGATTAACTGGAAGGTTGATAAGCAGAGAAAGACCAAAACTATAGCATCATTTATTGATAGAAGCAACTGAGAAAGGTGGATGATTTGAAGTAGCTGAGTTCATGCTTGTTAAAGGGGTTTGAAGCCTCCTATAGATTGGCTTCTAAAAATTATGGATTTTGTGCTTCTAACTCATAGGTAATGGGATAAGTCTCCAAAAATATCATTATCTAGTTCTAGTCTAGTCAAATATCTCATCTACATGCCATGCTTGACTTGAATTCTCTTCAATGATCTAGTTTATTTATCTTGGATCACTATAATTGATAGTCTCCTTGGGTATTTCCTATTAATTATACATATATAAGTACTTATTTATGGCCTTATAACTTTCTCATGATACTCACATTCATTCCCTAACTCATTACATTCATTATCTTCACAAGCTTTTCACTAGGCAATTCTCTTTGGTCTTAAGGGCCAAATATTGGTTTAGGTTTCAATATCTCAACCTTTTATCATGGATGGTCTGAGGTGACCTCATTAAACCTACCTTAAATTATTTCAAGTTATCAAACATGCTCCAACATCCCATTTTACATACAAATCTCATCTTAGTCTCCTAAGGCTTGTAGCCTTTTTAAGACATTTCTCCTTTGTTTGACCATTTTACAACCTTCCTTGAAGATATAAAAACATATTAGATAACCCTCTATTACCATTAAAATCCTCATGAAGTTTAATTATCTAATTCTATTTTTAGGTATCTTTTCTAGTCTCCTCTACATTCTAATTATCCCTTTATAGGCCTATTTACTTCAAACTTCTACACAATCCATCATATGTCATACGCATAGGTTTGTATAAGTCTAAAAACACCTAAATCACTTATAGGAAATTTAATTTACTTAGACTAAAAATTTTCAATAGGTTTTGATGGTGGGAACTCATTTTATCTCCCAAACCCTAATTTAGGGTTTCTCATCCTCTTTATAGGCCAGAGAGCCTTCTTAATTCATTATTTTGAGTTTTATAGCATTCCAAAAGGTCAAAATTCCACCCCCAAGTCTTTTTTGCCTCACACAACTTTTACAATAGGTTTTATACCTTGTTCAATGTATTAAGGGCTTAATAAATATAAAAATTAGTCAAATGTGCTTCTTTTTTATTGATTATGCAAGGTTTCCAAGTCAATTCTCATTCAAATACTTGATAAGTCTCACCTAAGCTAATATAAAGGTTCATACACCATCTCCAATCTAAAACTGACCTAAAACCATCTCCATCCACTTTATAATTATAAATTAAACTTCTCTTTTGTCTATAGATTATGTAACAGGGTATGACTGAGTAGGCCTGTGTGTTGTTCAATGCAAAGATTCTTGTTTAAGATGTTCACATACCTCAAAGGGTACTTTTACAAAATTAATACTCCATATTTCTTATCAATTCTCATTCAATCAAACCTTATTTCACACTCCTACATCTTGTCTATCTTCTTTAACATCTTATGTCAGGGTTAGATTATGTATACCAAGGGTCTACCTACAACAACAAGGGTTTAATATAATTTAATAGGTTTTCATCATATAAATATATAATTATATGCTTAGAATAATCATATGTAACAACCAAATAGGAATCACCATCTCCTACATATCAATTACTTGTATCTTTGGAAAATTTCACATAACTTGCATACCTTAACTAGTCAAGAATGTGAACATGGGTTTCAAAACAAGGATTGATTTTTTTGAGTTTTAAATCATATTAATTTGTTTACATAGACAAATATGGGTCCTTGACACCTTTAACCAACTTTCCATAATGAGTGCTTCTTGAGTCCACTGGTTCAAACTTGCAAACTTTAACAAACCTACAACTTAACACACACCCATCATAGTTATGGTATCAAGGGCCTTTCCAATCACAATTTGTGATCTATAACATTCATATATATATTGATAGATAATTATTCATATCAAAAACAACTCCTTTAATCATTTGATTAATCAAGATTAAATTTAGAGCCTAATACTTGGGCTTATCATCTCTTGAGGAGTCTTGTAAAATATTCCACACTCAGATTCTCCTCTCCTCTCTTGGATATCTCTTTCATATACCTATTTTATCCTATTCCAACCAATACCTAAAATAACTTTCTAGTTTTAATTCAACATAGGTTTCATGGTAGTTATACCAACTTGGTTATCACAACCAACTTCCATGTACAAGAGGGATTTCTATTAGTTCATATGATTTGGCTTAATGAATTATATCTATTTATCTTCACACACTCCCTAAATTAATCTTTAAATCTTTACAATACTTCCACTCTCCTAATAAAATTTCACCATGATTTGGTTCCCTCTATACTTGATTCAAATATTTGAATTTTCAAATTATTGGTTTTGGAGGGAAAGCCCCAAACACCATCAAAACTTTCTCCTAGGACTCTTAGGGACTCCATATGACCTCAAATACTTAAATGGACTTTAAAATTCCTCTTTACACACATTTTAATTCTAAGGTTTACTAACTTTGACCTTTGAGTGACAAAAACACAAATATGAAGTCTCCTAACTTGATGCTCCTGCATCATACTCCCCAAGAGGGAGGAAAATTGTGCCACCAATTTTATTTCATACCTTCTATTTTATCCTTTGAGGGTCCTTCATACTTGACTATTTTTCATCCTTTCTTATTCCTTTTTAATTTTTAAACTCTTGCATTCCTTCCTTGTGGCCTTGTTTAGTATTCTTGTCCATGCATATTCCAACTATATGAGGTGTTCCAACTACTTTAGATCCTTATTCTATACATGTTTCACCTGTTATAAGTCACTTTGAACCTCATCATACTTATTTGAAACCAAATGGTTCTTCTTCATGTTTATGCTTGTTTTATAGCTTTCTTCCTCATTATTTTCACTTGTTGTTTGTTTGCTTAATGATTTTGCTCCTTTATCATGATAACAACTCATTAATTAGGATCTAATGTCCTCACATTAATGCCAATTTTTTTCATTTTCTCCATTATAATCTCTTTTTCTACCTCTACTTCACATTCTTTCATTACTTGATGCATCTTTCTATCATATTGCTATTATGCCAGAGCAACTTCTTGTCCCACTCATCCTCATCATAGTACAATATGATTTGACCAATATTTGTCTTTCTATATTCATGTTAATAAACTATTAACTCAGTTATATATATCTCAATTAAATAAATCACCTTATTGACTTTCGCATACTCCATTTGCTTACTTGCTTGTGGCCTTGTTTGCACAACTTCTTATGATTCTCTTTGCTACTCCTCTTTTGATGTTTTTTGAGGTTCATCCTTGAACTTTAAATACTATTCTTCACCTTATTTCAGCTCCTTGGATAGATATAATATCTCTTCCAACATCTCCATTTATTCTTGCAACTTGAGTACATCCACTTCTTCACAATCCTCATCAAATCTTGGTCCACTTTGTTCTTCCTTTCCTTGGGAAAATTTTTCCTTGTATTGTCCTTGTAATTTATCATTAATGAGAGTTAAATAATCTTCATAATTCTACATACGATGTTTCTCAATTACTATTTGAGGTGCTTCATTCTCATCTTGCCTTGTTACACACTCATTCATCAATGCCATTGTTTCCATGTACAAGATGTGTTCATCATTGGAGTAAAATTCACATACATAATCATAAACAACATTTGAAATAAAATTTGAAAACACTAATCTTATATGCACTAATTTTATTTCTTACATGATTGTACCTTCACTTATTTGGCTTGATTTACTTGTACCATCTCTCTTATTTGCTTCATAGGCTTGTCATTTTCCTCAATCTTTATGCTTTATTGGGATACACCTATAATATGATCTTCATGGGATATTTTAATTATCCTTTCCATCCATTTTATACCTTATACCTTATTTGGCTGCCACTTACTTCTCATTTAATCTCCTTCATGCTTCTTTCTTTGGTTATCTACCATGCTAACTTGGTCTTCTTTTCCCTTTATCCTTTTTTTTTACATTTGTGCTTGATTTCCACCTATGCTCTTGTCTTGTTTGGCCTCTTGTTTGAGGTTTATACCTTCCTTCTCAATACATATTTTTTTAATCCACTTAGGCCAAACTTATCCATTCCCTTGATCTCTCCTTGAGAGCTAAAATTTGTATTTCTTTCTCCCAATATTCATATTAGCCTTTTATTATTCATATGTGCAATCAAAATCAATGTTCAAAAATTCATTTACCTCCAAATATGAATATTGAAAGCTCAACTCTTCATTCATATATTAATTTGTGATATTCATGTCTTCTCTACATGCTTCTTCTCTTGTTTAAGGTGTTAGACTTGGTAATGCATCATAACATTCCTCTTTAATCTCATCTTCAATATGTGGAATGCCATCAATATCTATCATATTGTCTTTTAAAAGAGGTTATTTTTCTTTCTCATTCTCTTTCCACTTGATGGGTGAATTTATTGGCCCATCCTTCACCAACTTTGATTCCTTATTCTTGGCCTTAACTACAATTATCTTCATACTTGAATACATAAACTTGAAAGAAATGTTAGCATACAAAATAAGAGACCATAAAGTCTCCTTAAATTTCTTTGGCATATACACTCTCCATCTTCTCTTTTTGTCTTCAATCTCATGTGCTCTCCTTGGAACTTATCTCTCCTTATTATTTTCTTCAATGATAACCCTTATCTATCTCTCTATCTTTTTTCTCACTTGGAAACATCTCACTCCTCATGCCTCTTTAGGCTACCTTCCCATATCTCAAGACACTCATCTTGTGCCTTCTTTCTTTCAAAATTGACTCTAGTGGACACTTCACCCTTATTATCACATTACAACTAGCCCATTGGCTTTATTTTCCTCTCAAAATATTCACCATGAGCTTTATCTTATTTATACTTTATCCGAATTCTCTTCTAAAGTCTTCTACTTCTCTCTCTACACCTATCTTATATTACTTGTTTACTTCCTAGGCCTATTTAGACCTTCCTCTTAGCAAGCTTATCAATATTTACTCTTAGACTTCTTTTGGACCTTTTCTCTTATTTTATTACTCTATATATAAACTCTTATTATCCTCCTTTACTCTCTTGTGGAGTTTTTAATCTTCTCTCTTCTTTATTCTCTTCTCTTTTTGAGCTCCAAGGCTCTTTCTACTTCTCCTTCACTAGTCCTTTCTTGACTAGATTCTAGTCCTTTCTCATAGGACTTTGGGGATATTTTTATTATCCTTATAAATCTTATAATAATCTATTTTTACCTCAACATATCATACCTAAAACTTTCTTCTCCCACAATACCCCACAAGTGCCACCTCATGCATATCTCATAATATTATGTATTCATCTCAAATCAACAAGTTTGAAGGAATTAAAAGAAAAAATTTATCAAATATTACCTTTATTTGATACCAAATTATACAATTGTAAGGGTATAAGTCTAAAAAACATCATTATCTAGCTCTGTTTTAGTCAAAGATCTCATCTCATCTCATGTTTGACTTGAATTCTCTTCAATGATCTAGTTTCTTTTTCTTGGATCACTATGAATGATGGTATCCTTTGGTGTTTAATTTTTATTATAAATATATAGGAAATTATTTATGTAATTATAAATTTCTCATTACACTCACATTAATTCCCTACCTCATTACATTCATTTTCTTCACAAGCTTCCTCTCACACCTTTACTAGCTTTTCACTAGGCAACTCTCTTTGGTCTAAAGGACCAAATATTGGTTTAGTTTTCAAGAGCTCAAAATTTTATCATGGATGGTCTAAGGTGACATAATTACACCTTATCTAACCCATTTAAACTTTTAAATAACACTCCAACATCCCATTTCACATACAAAGCTCATCTTGGTCTCTTAAGGCTTATCACCTTTTTTGGACATTTCTCCTTTGTTTGACCATTTTACATCTTTATTTTAAGATATAAAAACATATTAGAACACAATTTATTCCCCTTCAACTCCTAATGAATTTTTGTTAGCTAGTTCCATTTCTAAGTATCTTTTCTAGTCTCCTTTGTATTCCAATTATCCCTTTCTAGGCCTATTTACTTCAAACTTCTACATAGTCCATCATATGTCATATGTACAGGTTTGTATAGGTATAAAACCACATAAATAACTTATAGGATATTTAAATTAATTTAAATACAAATTTTCAAAAGGTTTTTATGGTGGAAACTCATTTTATCACCTAAACCCTAATTTAGGGTTTCTCATCCTCTATATAGGCCCGAGAGTCTTATTAATTCATTATTTTGAGTTTTATAGCATTTAAAAAGGTAAAAAATCCACCCATAGGTCTATTTTAACCTCATACAACTTTTAAAATAGGTTTTAGACCTTTTTCAATTCATTGAGGGCTTAATAAATATAAAACTTAGTTAACTATGCTTCCTTTTTACTGACTATGCAATGTTTCCAAGGTCAATTCTCATTAAAATACGTACTAAGTATTAATTAGGATAATATCAAGGTTCATAAACCATATAAAATTTAAAAATAACCTAAAATATCTCCATACACTTTCTAATGATCAATTACACTTCTCTTTTATCTACAGACTATGTAACAGGGTATGGTTGAGTAAGCTTGTGTGTTATTCAATGTAAGGATTATTATTTAAGATGTTAACCAACCTGAAAGGGTCATTTAAAATTTTTTATCCTCCTTATTCCCTATCAATTTTCATTCAATCAAACCTTATTTCATGATCCTACACCTTGTCTATCTTCCTTAGCACCCTACAACCAGGGTTGGATTATGTATACTAGGGGTATGCCTACAACAACAAGGAATTAATCCCTTTTAATATGGTTTTTTAATCTAAATATAGCATTATATTATTAGCATAATATTATGTAAAAAAAAAAAGGAATCACCATCTCATACATATCCATTAATTGTATCTTTGGAAATATTCACATTACTTGCATACATTAACCTATTAAGAATGTGAACATGGGTTTCAAAACAAGGATTAATTTCTTTGAGTTTTAAATAATATTGATTTGTTTACTTAGACACCCAAGGGTACTTTCCACCTTCACCCAAATTTACACAATGACGGTTTGTTTTTTATTTACTCTAAAATAATTTTACAAACCATTCTTTCTTGACTATGATCAACATTCCACTAATTCAAACCTATAAACTTTATCAAACCTAAAAATTAACAAAAACCCAACATAGTTATGGTATCAAAGGAATTTATAATAAAAATTTATTATATTCAATGTTTATATATATATATATATATATATAGATAATGACTCATATATAAAACAATTCCTTTACTCATTTGATCAATCAAGATTACATTTAAAGCCCAACACTTGGGCTTGTCATCTCTTGAAGAGTCTTGTAGAATCTTCCACACTCAAATTATACTCTCCTATCCTCTCTTGGATATATCTATCTTATACCTATTTTATCCTATTCTAACCAACACCTACAATTACTTTATCTTTTTACTTCAATGAGGTTTCATGGTAGTTACACCAACTTGGTTATCACAACCAACTTCCACGTACAAGAGGGATTTTCATTAGTTCATATGTTTTGGATTAATGACTTATATTTATTTGTCTTAAAACATTCCATACATTACTCTTTATACCTTTACAATACTTCCAATCTCCTCAGAAACTTAACCTATGCTTTGGGTCACTTTAAGTTTGATTCAAATATTTAAAATTTCAAATTAATGGTTTTGGAGGGAAAACCCCAAACAACCTCAAAACTTGATCTTAGGAATATCAGGGACTCTATATGACCTAAAATAATTAAATGGACCTTGAAAGTCCTCTTTACACACATTTTCATTCTATTTTTTACCAAAATTTACCTCTGAGTGACAAAAACACAAATATGAAGTTTTCTAGCTTGATGCTCTTACATCAGCTTCCTAGCAAGTGGATACTTGATAAATATTTTTGTCAAGTTGGTGTTTGACTATTTGGGGTTGGTGTATTAATATTAGTATGTGATCAACAATATTTTTGACTCATTTCATTTCTAATTTAGGACAAGTAGTCCATGTAGTGATCACTATGGGTTTTCTTCCCTTTAAGGGCTTCCTACCTATATCATGTGTTATGTTTTTATGTTCTTTTTTGTGGTTTTATTTCTATATGAGTTTTATATTAATTCTTGAATAATGAAATAAATAATTGAAATAAAGTTTAATAAGATCATTGATTCACCCCAACTCAGTAGCTATGCTTCTAAAAATTGGTATTAGTGTAGGTCCTTCAAGGTTAGGCTTAACAACTAGAAGGTAGATCCTAAGAAGCACAATGTCTAGCCATCGAGCACAAGGAGGTTTTTCAATAAACAATTCCCCTTTGTTCACCATAGCCAATTATGTCTTTTGGAGCATTATGATGAAGATCTATTTGATGGATCTTGGGTTTGACATTTGGCAATCATTTGTTGATGGGTATACTATACCTCAAACTCCTCCAACTGATGTTGTAGGAAATAAAGAAAGTGAGAACAATTTAAAGGATATGAATGCTATATTGTGTGGATTGGTAGAATTTGAGTTTGTTAAGGTGATGTAATGTGAGTTATCTAAGTTAATTTGGGACAAGTTATAACTCGTCTATGAAGGTGACACCAAGGTAAAATTAGCAAAGATTTAGAGCTATAGAATATTTTTTAAAGGTCTAAAGATGAAGGAAGAAGATAATATTGTATCATATCTTCTTAGAGTTGATGAAGTAGTCAACATAATTAGAGGTCTTGGAGAAAATGTTAGTTAATCAATTATTGATCAAAAGGTTATAAGATCCTTGACCCCAAGATTTGACTCAAAGGTATTAGTACTTAAAGAAGTAAAAGCTTTATAAAAATTATAAATGGATGAGCTTCATGGAATTATTATTGCCTATGAGATAAGGACTAATGATATAAGATCTTCCAAAAGGTTATAAACATTCAAGGTTTCAAAGAAAACTCATATCAAAAAGTTTGAAATTGATAGTGAGATTTGTATTGATGAAGATAAATTTGAAGCCTTATATGTGAGGAAATTGATAAAATATTTAGGTAGGTACAAAGTTGAGCTACCATTAAATTTTTTCAATTGTGGTAGAATTGGTCATTTTTTTCTAAGTGTCCTCAAAAGGAAAAACATGATCATGATGAAGAGAGTAAGAAGTCTAACAAGAGCAATAAAAAATTTCAAGCAAGGTGACTATAAGAAAAATTTATTCAATAACAAAAAGAGTCTATTTTATAAAGAAGAAAATAGTTCTTTTGAAGTTAGTGATAAAGATATCTCAAATAGTGATGACTATAGTTCAGATCATAGAAGTGATGAAATTTTATTCATGGCCATTTAATTTGAAGAAGGGAAGAGTTCAAAAGAATAAGTCTTCATGGATGATGAACAAGTGGATGAAGAAGAAACCAAGCTTGATCTTGAGGTATAACTTATAGTGTTTTGAATGAATTTGAAGAGTCAAAGAAAGAAAAACAAAATTTGATGTCTCTAATTAAAATTCATGAAGAATAGATATGTATCTTGAAAACTAAGATAACTAAGAGTTCCAAGGAAGCTGAGGAGGTCATCAAAAATATCAAAACTTATTTAAAAGAATAAAATGCAAGTTTGAAGTCCAAGGAAGGAGAGTGCAATGAGTAAAAATATCAGGTAAGTTCATTGAAGTTAGATTTGGAATAGTTCACAGTCAAATTTAAAAGTTATTAAAAGTTTGAAAAAATCATTAGAATTTTTGATGACATACAAAAAATTCAAAGGTCATCTATAATTAAAATAGGCCTTGGATACATGGATGCATAGAAGAGTATCAAGGAACAGGATTATATTAGTAAGACAAATACATATGTTGATGCTCTTAATAAATTTGAGATTGTGAATGATAGTCAAGGATTAGGACATGTCAAGAAGATTATCACTCCTCTCAGAGATAAAAAAAGTATCAATATGCCTTTAAAAAATCCTTAGAGAAATTTTCATATCAAGCAATCAAATTCAATAAGGTACACAAATTTATTCTATGGCTACTATTTTTCTTGTAATTAGTTTGAAAATAGAGCCATAGATTATAGATCAAATGCTAGAAACAATCATGCATGGAGGAGTGATATAAATAGTCATGGATTGGTCCAAGGGTGAAACATCAATAGAAATAGTGTGATTTATTATAAGTGTAATGGAATTGGACACATTACAAGATTTTATAGATTGGTTTATGCAAAAACCCCTAGAAAAATAAGGTGTATGTTCAAATTGGTAAGAATTTAGAACCTTTTAAAATATTAAAAAAGGAGAAAGAAAATGATGGTCCAATAGACTAAGAATCCATGTTAGCACAAGCTACTTTCACATTCAATATGAGATTTTGAACTGGTACATTGACAGTGTTTTTTTAAGTCATATGATAGGTGACAAGAATAAATTTATATCTTTGAAGAAGACTACTAAAGGTATAGTCAAGTTTGAAGACAATACAACAACTAAAATTGTTGGTAAGGGAATACTAAGTCTTGATAATGGGAAAACCAAAAATAAGAATGTGTTATATGTAAAAGGGTTGAAGCATAATCTACTGAGGTTTAGTCAAATGTACAATCAAGGATATACTTTGACTTTTCATGATAAATGATGTAATATAAGAAAATCAAGTTCAAGAAGATTGGTAGTAGATGCTAACATGACTAAAAATAATTTATGTGTTTTTAATGAGATTAAGAAGGATAGGTGTTTGATGAGACAAGTGGATTAAATAAGATATAAGAATATTATCACACAACCAAGATTTTATGTAGAGGAGTTTGACCTCAAGTTAGAAGAAACATCAAAAGAAGTAGTAGAAAAAAGTTAAGAAGAAGAAGAATGAGAAGATACAAGGGCAACATTTGAGTTCTTAAGATAGGAATTGGGAGTAATTCCTTCTTTTGTCAGTCACTAAGAAAGGTATATATTGAGGGGGATCTAAAATTTGGGTATATTTTATCTCTAAGGATCAAGAGTCTATGACAATCAAAAGATGATGAAGTGGTAGTGAGTAGTATCTGATAGTCTTCTAAGGAGAAGTTTATGGATTTCTCATTAGGAAAATGAAGATGGATATTGTCAGTTTTGGTAAAGCAACAGTTTTTTAGATCAAATAGATTTCAAGTTTTGCAACCCTTTTTTTCAATGTCAAAGAGGTAATTACTTGAGAAAAGGCTAGTTTGAGAATAGAGCTAAGTTTTGGGAGAAAGTTCAAAATAGGGAGAATTAGCTTATTTAGAGATGTTTTTGAGAGTGGTTTCAATCTTGTGACTCAAGAGGAAAGTATCTAGTTAAGAGGAGCTTTGTTGCTCTATGTTGTGAAGTGTCAAGACAGTGATATAGAAGTCATAAGAAGCATGGTTTCTATAGGTATAGTTCAATTGTTCTAAAAGTTGTCTACAATAACTGCTATGAGCATAAGGTAAGTTTTGTCAAAATTTCATTGTGCTGTTTATTGAAGTTTAGGTCTAAGGAAAAAATGGTTTGTGGAATACCCTTTGTCATTAATGTCAAAAGGGAAAGAATAAAAAGATGGGAAAACTACCATTTTGAAGTGATTTTATATTGTAGTGTGTTTTCCATCAATGTGTTTACCATCAATGACAAAGGGGGAGTTTGTTGGCATGTTATTATCATTGATGTCAAAAGGATGCATCATGTAAAGGCATAATGGTCATTGATGTAAAATGTATATTTTGTCAAGTGCTTGAGCATGGTAGTGGCATAAAGAGAGTGTTGATTAGTGAGTATTGTGGATATGAGTAGCCTATTAAGAGTGTGTTCTCATTTGGTAGCATGGTATTATCAAAGGTGATTAGTAATCAAGGTTGATGTTGTCATTAATGTTTCATCTGATGAGGTTTGATGTCAAAGAGTTATGTAAAAGGGTTTGTTATTCAGTAAATAATATGGTCATTGATGTCAAGGAATTTCTACTGATAAGAGTTTGTAGTTCTTACAAAGTTAGTAGCTACTGACTGAGTCTATAGCTTACCATGAATTTTTTTTTTGGTGAAGTAGATAATTGGCTAAGATATTTGTTATCTATATTTTACATCATATGGATACACATAAATAGTCTAAAAAATTGATTTAGAATAAATACCATTGAATAAGATATTATATGTGAAGGAAGGTGATCTAAGGATTTTAGAGAATAAGATCATGTCTTGAGCTATTAGGAGAATAACTATGGACTACATCAAGAATGATATGGATTGAATTAGATTTTATATGGACTACATCAAACAACTATAGACTACATTGGGTTTACTATGGAATACATCATGCATGCTATGGACTACATTAGGCATTATAAAAACTGTATCAGGGTTGATACAGACTGTATTAGGGTTTTTATGGATTACATCAAGTTTGTTATGGATTACATTAGGCTTGATACATATTGAATTAGGCTTGCTTGAACTACATCAGGGGTGATACGAATTGCATCAAGACTACTACAAACTTTATTAGGTTACCACTAAATGTATTTTAATGATTATTTGGTCTATCTCAGTTCCTTTTCAATCAAGCCAACCAATGTGAATGAGATTTTATATAAGCTAATAGGAATTATGTTTGAAAAAGAGAATAAATCATCATGTAGCCAACTATAGAGTTTTGTTTATCTGACCTTCAAGAGATTGTTGAGTACTATCTTATATATAAGAAAGATCAAATTGTCCTTTTGAAATGTGAAATTTATATAAATATTATTTCTAAGGAGTAGAGAAGAGGTTTGTTGAGGAATGGATGTCCATAGAGGCATGAGTATGATTTCAAATTATTCATACAAAATTTACTAAAAGTGATAAACAAAGAAGGTAGAGAGGATAGAGTCTTTAGGAAATAAAGAGAAAAGAAAAAAGAAAGCCTAATGTGTCTATTTGATTGAGTAGAGAAAGAGAGAAAAAAAATAACATAATGAATATGAGAGTGTTGAGCACAAAAATATTATAATTAATCTAAGAGTATGTGCATATAATTAGTAGAATGAATCTAAGAGTGATGAGAAAAAAAATAGAGAGTAAATATGAGGTTGATAAGTAGAGAGAGTAAAAATGTACCATCATTTGTTGATAGAAGCAATTGAGAAAGGTGGATGATTTGAAGCAGTTGAATTGGTGCTTGGAAAAATGGGTTGAAGCCTCCTATAGATTTGTGTTTACAAATTATGGAGTTGGTGCTTCCTAGTAAGTAGGTGCTTGTTGATCTTTTTGTCAAGTTAGTGCTTGATTATTTGGGGTTGGTGCCTCAAGTTGAGTGGGTGCTTAGTAATCTGGTTGACTCATTACATATTTGATTTAAGATAATTAGTCCATGCAATTATCATTGTGGGTTTTCTTCCCTTTGAGGCCTCCCCACCTATATCATGTGTGATGTCTTTATGTTCTTTGTTGTGGTTTAATTTCTCTATGAATTTTATATTGATGTTTTAATAACAAACTAAAGAATTGAAAGAAATTTTTAAGAGCTCACTGACTTACCCCTCTCAATGGTTGTGTTTCTAATTTATAACTCAAAGATTCAACTAAATTACCTCAAGTTCAGATAAAAAAAGTAAATATATCAAAAACAATTGATTTATCTTGCATAGCAATGCTCAACAAGTGTTCAAAAAATGCAAATATTGAAGAAGTTAAAAATAAAACCAATATTTTGTATGCAATTCCAAAAAGTCAAACTTGCCTATCTAGTCCCAATGAACCCAACCATAAGTGTCCCTAAACCAACCCAACCATAAATTGGATGTGGATCAAGGTAGACAAGTAAATATGGAGAAACGATTAAAAGAAATAAATAACTTTGAGCTTGACTCAATAGACATTAATTAAATAAAATATAAGTAAAACATGTTGACATTCTAAATCACAAGGATTCATTGCCTTGACACCTAATCTAAGGGATATAACTCATTATACTAAGCTTCATGATTTTAGACTCACATTCTATTCAATGAATACAAATTGCACCTGAAACATTTACTTCTTATAACCCATGCATTAAATGCCAATAATTTAAAACTAAGTAAGACAATATATGAACATGGTTCTTATTCAACAATGAATGGTAAAAGAAGATCAAACACACCCATCTTATGCAAACCAAGAAGAATAATGAAATTAAAGTAAACCTTTAACACTTAAGTCACAAAATATAACTCATTTAAATGATTTCATGTAATGAATAAACCTTCAAAAGAGTCATACACATATTGCCAACAATCATGATTACAACTCACAGTCACGTCAAATTTACAATAAAAACATATTGTCAATAAAAATTGAATCAAGAATCCAATAGTCCATTTTGAATCAAAAATGAAATCATAACCCAATGATAAATAAAATTAGGATTTTTAAGTCAAATTCTATAACCTATCATTCATATTTTCCCATGAAATTATTGTAGACCATATAAAATTTACATCTATATTTAATAAAATAGAATGATTTCATTCATAATAAAAAATGAAATCATTTCAAAAAATCATGCAATATCAACCCTATCAAAATAATATCATTTTCATAGCAATAATAACCTAGCAAAAGACATACCTATGTGCACCAAAAAGTCAAATATCGATTTTAATAAAAACCCTAAAATAAATAAATATGTTGTTTTATAAATAACCATGGTCATACAACCAACAATAGTGAATTTAACACAAAAATGATGACATAACATGCACAGAAAATCCCTCCTATAAAAATTCATGGCGACACAAAAATAATTAAACTTGTGTATTTTTCCATAGTCACAATGTTGGGTTATTTTATTTTAGTCTAGCATGACTTTTCCTATTTACATGCCTAAGAGAATAATAGGTCCAATGAACTAGCATAAAATTATATCACATGATAAATGTTATTGTACACTCACCCAAATCACACATCCTAAGATTAGTTCCCATTAGGTCCATTGGGACATGGTGTATTCATTTAGTTTCTTATGCTAGGGTGCTTAAATAGGTAGTTAGTTATACATATGTACTTGGTTTCATGACTAACTCTTGACTATTCATTCATTTCCTACTTAGATAATCACATAAAAATATGGGCATAAACTAAGAATAAAATATTATTGATTTCATTGTATTCATAACTAGATTACATAATTTAGTTCATCAACACAAGTTCTCTTTCTCATTCCAGATATAAGTCACATCTTTAATTATGGCAGCTCAATATTACATTTAACAACCAACCATCCCACTTAGTAAAACTAGGGGTATTTATACATGGTTCTACCCTGACCATTTATTTACAAAAATAATAACTTAGTGATGAATTTACAAGTATAATTAGCAACAATGAGTTATGGGAAGCCATTACATTGAATTCCTAATGACCCCTACCTAACTGCCCCTATATTCTCTCTTTATATTATATATTTATTATCATGATCCTATCTTATCGTAGATTGGTGCTAGCACTTGACTATACTTATCTAATGTTTTCATGAACTATTATCTAACCATCTCTAATTTTTTTCCCTTGCACAAGTCTTTCGATATTATCCAAATCCTACATTCTTGATTCCTCCATGTTTCATGTATCCTTATTTTTCATGACTTGCCTCTTTCATGCCATGGTATTATACATTATGTCTCTTTTGCATCATCTCTCTTCCACACCTATGCTTTATTCCATGTAATTATCTTTAAAAATTACTTAGGAAAAATAGATTCATAATTTAGGGTCAAACATCACCCCTCACTAAGCTAATAGTCTATCCTAAACTATGTGTTATCCTTAGGTTCCTTAGATTTCAAAAATTTAGGTCCCATGTACTCAACCTAACACTTGAATTCCTCCTAATGATTTAGTTTAGTCTATATCTTGGAGGTAATATCTTCTACTTTGCTTTTGAGCCATTTGGTCTCCTTGGGTTACTCTAGAAAATCTCCTACTTGAGTTGTCAAATGCTCAAGTGATGTAGTAGCATCTTGGTGAACATCATCAAGAATTCTTACTTTTATTAAAACCTATCCTTGGAGCACCTAAAAAATTGGTGTTTAGATCTTGGTGATGAGCACTTATTTTATTCTCAAATGCCTCCACATCTTGAAATGCTTTGGTGCACTCTACTATGTCCTTTATTGTAATTGTGTTCTCAAATAGTTAAGTCCCAATAATGGAACCAAAATGTTGGGATATTTTACTTTAGTCTAGTAATACTTTACCTAGTTTCATGCCTAAGAGAATAATAGCTCCAATAAGCTAGAGTTCCAATATATCATGTGACAAATTTTCTTATGTGCTCACTCCAAGCACATAGCATAAGACCAGTTCTTATTGGTTTCATCATGTGTCAATGTATTCATTTAGTTCCTTATGCCAAGGTGATTTAATAGGCACTTAGTTCTAAACATATACTTGGTTTTATGACCAAATCTTGAGTATTCATTCATGCCCTACTTAGTTAATCATAGAAAAAGATGAGTGCAAATTGAGAATAAAAGAGTATTGATTCCATTATTTTTATAAACATATTACATAAGGTAGTTTATCAACATAAGTTATCTCTCTCATTCCATATATAGGTCACATATAGAATTACAATGGATTAAGCTTACAATTACCAACCAAATAAACTAATTAGTAAAACTAGGGGGTATTTATACATGGTTCTACCTTGATCATTCAATTACATAAATTATAACACAATGATGACTTGCCAACTATCATTAAAAATAATGAGTTGTGGGAATCCATTAAATTTAATTCCTAATTATCTAGGCCTAACTTCCCCTTTATACTCTTTATTTTATATCTTAATTTTTATCTTCCTATCTTCTCATGAACCAGTGCTAGATTCATACTTGATTATTCTCCTTTGATGCTTGCATGGACCATTCCTTAACCATTTCCACTTTCTATGCCCTTACCCAAGCCTTTTATTATTTTTTGAGTCCTACATTCTCTGTTCTTCCATGTTTCATGTATCTTTTTATTCATGACTTTTGTCTTCTACTCCATGGTCTTCCATGTCATTTCTCTTCTGCACCATCTCTCTTTCATGCCTATGATTCCTTCCATGTCATTATCTTCAAAAATTACTTAGGGTAAATAGATACAAAATTTAGGATCCAACATGTAGTCTCAAATAGATTCATGCTAATATGAATAACAAAATAAAGTAAGTTATAGGTTCAAATCCTCACATGGTGACCTAGGGCTTTCAAAAATAAATAAACATTGAATAAGCCACTCAACATTTTATTTTATAGAATCCAATTACATTTTTTTCATACATAAAACAACTAAAATCCCAAATTCAACATTTAAAAACTCAAAATAATTTAATGCAAAAATTTATTGAATTTCTACAACTTAAAAATAAAGAGTTCAAAATCTTCCCTACTCATAATAAAAAAAATCATGCAAGCAAATAAGATCAATCGACCCTCTTAAAATCACCAAAATAAAATTAAAACTCCTAAATTTATTCTTATTCATGATTGAAAATATATTCATGAGTTTATAGTTCTTCTTCTAGGAAAAACTTGTAGTTTTAAAGCCCATAATATCCTTATTACTTTCCATGTTAGCCACCAAGACAAAAAATTGATAGAGTTTCCCCAATCTAGGGCTCTTCCAAATGATTCAAGTTATTTCCCAAATGGAAAAATAACCCTATATGGAAGCATTTTGACCTAATTTACATGGAAGGTCAAGCCAATGCCAAATTTTTAATTTGATTCTAATATAAAACCAAACCAACTAGTGCTAAGTCTATAAGACTCATGATCCTTTCCTTATCCTATTTAAAGGATAATACCAAGTCAACAATTTAAAGTCAATAAGAGTCCAAACAACATGAAATAATAACTCAATAAGACATTTAAATCCATTTAAGACACACTAACTCTAGTCCCAATCGAACTAAGTCCATAAGTAAAAAGAGTGACATGTAGGACAAAGACTTCTGAGTCAAACATATCACAAATATGTTTAAAAATGATAAAAACCCAATCTTAAATTGAACATAATATCAACACACTCAAAATGAAGCGAAGATGAAATATAATCACAACCAAGACAAGTTAAACAATAACATAATGACAACTAGATAGATAGATCAAGAAATTACAAAAATCTTAGATTGTTATTAAAATCTCATTTTTCCATCTTACTTAGCTTCTCGAGTCTGAATGAAACCTAGCTCATGTACTCTAACTCTTACAATCACAAAATAGACCATCAACAATATCTAGACATATAAAGAGTAATAAATTTACTAGATAATCATTACTACACTAAAGAAATATCCAACTAAACTAAAATAAATAGTCATTAATATATAAATAATTCAATATCCATATGCTAATCATAATTAATTATATCAGCTAACTATCTCAATGATATCCCAAATGATCAAATCATAGATCATACAACTCTAACATAATAATAAATAGACAACATATCCAATAGTTCATAATAGAACATACTTCATATCAAAATAGAACAAGTTTAGTTTAGTAGGGTCATGACACTTATATATTCACTTTCATTTGATATAAATAATTTAAACTTAGTGTGCATTCATCTAGAAACACCAAAAACTAGTTCTAACTTCCATATGAAAAATAATATTTAGATACTTGGTAGTATTGTTGCTTAGGATCTAGATATAATTTTTCATTTTCTTGCATATTATAAAATCTTAGTTTACATAATATATTCATTCATTTATAATCTAAAAATACAAAAATAATTTCATTTAGTTTTCACCTATAAAAACAAGAAATAAACACTTCCATTGTTAGCCTAGATTTTTATTTCTAGTATTTCATGCATTGAAAACTAAATTAAAAATTACAAAAAATAAGAACCATTTCTTTTATTTCTAGATATTCATTGTTATTTAATTTTAATCATTTAATTTCAGCTAGTAGTTAGCATTTTTCAGTCAAAACATTATAAAAACCAAAAATAAATCAACAATCAAAGCCTTGTCCAAACTAATCACAAGCGTTCCAAAACCTTGATTCTCATAGAATAAAAAGTCTTACCACATACCATCCTCAAATCAAGATTTTACACCTATACATTGTTACACCTACCCTCTTGGATGACACTACCTGAGCATCCATACCTTCATTGAGCAAGACTTTTTCATAGAGTTAAAGCACTAAGTCCTACTATCAACACCTAATCATATATCATAGCTGAGCTTAGAATTTATGTTTTATATTCTATACATGTCCCTCATTTCACGTCAACACTCTTAGTTCACTAGAAGATCAAGAGAAGATCCCAATCCACTAATCATCATCCTTACAAAAAAATAAGGCTATCAATATAATGTAATCCAAACCAAGATTCTAATCTCCATCCCCTTTATTCTTCTCAGATCTAGCCTCATCATATATCATTCAAATTTATGTATTGAATTGACAGGTAATAGTCAACCTAATATAGTTAGTCACATTCTTTGAGTTATTTAGCTTGAACATCCTCATTTTACCATTCCTATCATTGATTAGGAGCTTCACCTCCTCGTCATCACCAATATTGAGGGACCTTAGATTTTTGTTTCTACTCAGTTGGACACTCTCAACAAATAAATATGATACATTATAACTCTTTTGGTTCCATTATAAGCATCTCTTGTCACTCATCATTCCAAACCCCATTCCACTAAAAAATCAACCCAATCCTTATTTCCACCTATTATCCATCCATTACATCAACTATTGAGAGCTTATATGAATATTTTATTTAGCTTAAAACTAGAATACATTACATGGGCTATTATATACCCAAACAAATAGCACAGTAATATCATATAGAATAGGACAGTATAATAACAAATAACCCAGAATAGAGTTCATGGGTAAAAAAACATAAAAAATAAATAATAAAGTGGTATGGTGAATTAATCACCATTTATTATAATATAACATTCTCCCCCTTAATTTAGCACAACTTGAAGTGAATAGGAAAGAAATTCTCTAAATGCTTCAAATTTATCACATGTAAGTGACTTGGTGAGGACATCTACATATTATTTTATTGGGAAATATAAGAGATAGATGTTGTGCTATTGTGCATGTTCATGAATGAAATGAAATTACACCTCAATGTGTTTGGTCTGTTAATGAAAGACTGAATTGCAAACAAGTTTTAGAACACCTTCATTATCATAGTACAGGATGGTAGGTATCTTTTGTGGTACTGTTAATCATTCCAGTATGTGATGTAACCATATTAATTCATAGATATTATGCTTTAGTGGAAGATCAAGAAACAAAGTTCCATTTATTACTCCCCCAAGATATATGACCAGATCCTAAAAATAACACATATTCATAAGTGGATTTTCTATCATCAATATTTACTACATGATCTAAGTCTAAATACCCTATCAAGAATAAATTATCATTCTTCTTATATTATAGGTAGAAGTTCATTATACCATTGATATATCTTAGTATTTGATTTACTAATTTCTAGTGAGACATCTTTGGCTCTTGCATGAATCATGAAAGATAGCTAACTGCATAGATGATATCTAGCAAAGTATATGTTAAGTAAATAATACTGTGAAGCAAATGTTGATAGAGAGTTGTATTTACTTGTGGTGATGGATCTGTATGAGATAACTAAAGCCTTGTATCCATAGGTGTAGTAATTGGATTACTCTCCATCATCCTAAATTTATCAAGCGTTATGTTGGCATATTTCATCTGGGACACAAAGATGTGTTCTTTTTTCCATACTTCTAATCCAAGATAATAGTGTAAAATCTCGAGATCTATCATGTTGAAGGATCAATTAAGATATTTATTGGTTGCATCTATCATATTCATTGAACTACCATTGATGACTAAATCATCGACATATGCTACAATAATTACAATCTCTCCCCCTTGCTAGTCTAGGTAGATATTTGGATCATAGGGACACCTTTAGAACCCATGCTAGATGAGATATTCATTGATCTTTATATACCAAGCTCAAGGAGCCTATTTGAGACCATACAAATATTTTATATGTTTACAAACTTTTCCTTCATTACCAAGTGAGACAAAACCTTCTAGTTGTGTCATGTAACCTTCTTCTTGTAGACATTTGTTGAGAAAGACAATTTTTACATCCATTTGGTGGATCTTCCATCCAATTTGTGTAGCCAAAGAAAATATCATTCTAATTATTTTGATCTTGTCCATAGGAGAGAATGTCTCCTCATAGTCTATGCTTCTTTCTGTGCATATCCTTTAGCCATGATTTGATCCTTGTGATTGTCTATACTACCATCTACTTTGTATTTTATTTTGAAGACCCATTTACAGTTGATTGGCTTCTTCTCTGGTGGAAGATCTTCAAGTTGCCATGTTTTGTGTTTCATCAGTGATTGATATTCTACATCCATGGAAACCTTCCAAGGTTTAGACTCTAAGGCTTCCTAAATTATTGAGGGATCTACTAATTCTACAACTATGATCATTAGGGTCAAATTGACCTCATCTTGAGTCATGCTTTGAGTCCTTGGTCCAGTAGTCAATGTGTCTGGAGATCTATCTAATTTAACATCTCTTAATGTACTTGTATGCCATTTAGGCATACATTATAATATTTTTGTGGGCTGATTTTTTTTAATTGATTAATCATCCTCATCATCATTATCACCTTTAGTGTGGTTATGACCTTCTAAATTGTCTAGAGGTTTGATTATTGGATCATGTGAGTTTATGGAAGGTAAACTAGTTTTACTTTTCTCATCAAAATCTACATCCCTACTGATGGAAATATTCTTTGTTTTAGGGTCCATTAGTATGTAGGATAATGAATCTTCACTATATCCTAAGAATATATAAGGAAAGTATTTAGTATCCAATTTATTTCTCTTATTTTTAGGAACATGCATATAATCCTTACATCTAAAAACTTCAAGATGAGTAATGGAAGGTTTATGCCCTATTCAGGCTTCATGTGGAGTCATATTATGAAGAGCTATATTAGGTGTCCTATTTAATAAATAAACTATTATTTTGACTACTTATCCCTAATATGTGCATGTCAAACTTGAATCTTCAATCATGTTATGCACCATTTCTACGACAGTGCGATTTCACCATTCTACAACACCATTCTATTATGGAGTGTATGGTGAAGTCATTTGTTGATGAATTCCATGTTATTTCAAATAAGCATAAAAATATTTATGGTGAATTATGCCCCTTGATCAAAGTGGAGAGCCTTGATTTTATGACCAGTTTTAGTTTCAACTATTGCTTTGAACTCTTTAAAAGTATTGTAGGCTTGGTATTTGGTATTTATATAGTAAACCCACATCTTATGTGAGTAGTCATAAATAAAGAGCATGAAATACTAAAACCTATAGTTATTATATCTCATGGGTATTTATATATAGATATGCACTAGATCAAGCTTACCAGATGCTCTTGAGGAACTTTGAACAGAACATGTATGATGTTGTTTCCTTACTAGAAAACCAATACAAATATATATATTTTTATTCAACTAAGGAATTCCATGGACCATGTTCCAATTGCTGAGTAATTTGAGGTATATAAAACTAACATGACCATATCTATGATGACATAGATTGCTTGAGTTTGAATCTTGAGCTACAAGTGTTTGATTGTTTGACTCAACAAAGTCAAGTTGGAAAATTTTTCTAACTCCTAAGGCTTGTGCAATAATTATTGAGTGTTTTTAATTATTTTTGATAAAACACATAATTTTAACACTTTTACAATAAAATTTGACCTTGAGATTGTGCTCAAGTAGCTGATTGGTTGATAGAATATTTTTTGTGAGTCTTAGGACATATAAGGCATCTAATATTTTATAATCATGTCATCCAAGTGGTAAGGATACATTACCAATGCCTTAAACTCAATAGGATGAATCATCACCCAAATAAAAATGATTTTGTGGGGAAGTCTCATTCATGTTATAGAACCAATCTTATTTTATAGTCATATGTTGAGTTGCACCCGAGTCAAAATACCATATAGAACTTTGTGATGTTGATTCATCATGAGACTATGTAACATATAAGAAGTCCTCATCAGAGTGGGTGTCTTCCTATTCAATAATGTTTCCTTGTTGATTGGATTTCTTCTTAAAATGCCTTTTATTTTATCCTTATCCTTTATGTGTAAGAGATGATTGTTGGTGAATGGGTTTCTTGTTACTTGAAGATCCCTATGAAAAGGAGTTGTGCTAATAATTATTTAGCTCATGGACTATTTTTTCACTTATAATGAAAATTTTATATTGTTTATCCCCCTATGAATGATGTTTTTGACCTTGATTTTGTTTAGAAGGCTTGATATGATTCTTACCTTTTTTTTTATTAAAGGCAAGAACATGTTCTTTTGATTCTTCTTCTTCTGTATGCATAGACTCTTCCTATTATAACATGTTTATCAATTTGTCAAAATATGGTTTCTATTCTCTGACTATCAAAGTAGTCATGAAAATCCTATAGGAGGGTGGTAGTGATCTTAGGATAATAGGTAAAAGAGATTAATCTAACACTATTTCACCTAATGCTTGGAGTGAAGCCCTCAGGGTTACAACATGGCATAGAAAAGTTTTCACTTTTTCAATAGACTTCAATTTGAGGGAATGAAGTTGACTCTTAAAATGAAGAATGGTTCCTTCATTTTTGGCCTCATAGACTTATAGACATTATCCCAAGTGTCTTTTTATATTGTGGCCTCATAGATATGAGGTTGTACCTCATCCATTACTCTGAACATGATTATCAACTTTGCCTTCTGATTGGATTTATCAAACTTACTTTGTCGATTAATGTCATTAGCATGTCAAGTAAGAGTGAAATATACAACATGAAAAATGTCTTCAAATTCCAAATGTGTCTTAATTTTAGTTTTCTAAGTAGCATAGGTGTCATTGTGGAGAAGTGAGTCTAGTAGAAAGAATTTTGGCCCATTTTCAGCCATTGTGTAGAATTTGACCAAAGGTGATGGATTTGTTCCTTATCACTTCAATTATCAAGGTATCCATTTCATTATAATTTTAGTTTGAGATACCAATAATTTATTTATATGTGCCCTTATAGTATACCCATTGGTATGTGGAAGACTTTCTGTATACCTAATGGCATGTGAAAGAAGCATAAACATACGTGAAAGAGATTGATACATGGTACTTAGATAGTACTAAAATAGGCTCACCTAGTCATTAGCACCTAATTAGATTGAATTCCTAATACATACTCATAAATTTGGTATATACTTGGAATCTCCACCTTCAGGATTTATGCCTTTTAATTGATTCAAATGCATAAAATGGAGGGATGGAAAAATGAATGTTTTAACCTTATTTCTCCCTAATGATTGATAGGGTCGATGCTTAGATGTCATTGTTGTATCTATGTTAGGATATGTATGTTGTAACTCAAGCATGATGACATTACTTGTAAACATGATTTAGAGGCACATCTATGATCGAACACTGCAAATGTTCAAAAATGCACTATTTTGTGTTTTTTTATTGAATTTACTTAAAAAATGAAATATTATAATGATTTTTGCAAAATATTACAATATATGAAAAAATACTAATTCCATTGTTTAAAATAATATCCCCCCTTTTTGAAAAAAAAATTGGGCTCTTTGGCCTCTTTTGAAAAAAAATATGACATTCCTAGCTAAATTTGGCTAGTTATAGATAAAATTAGTATAATTTCCAAATTTAGAGGGAATTATAAAATTACGTTTTCTTCCAAAAAATCCTTTTTCATGGATTTGAACCTCCAACCTCTCCTTTAATATAAAAAGTATCTTACCAACCCCCCTATGCATCAATACAAGTATATGAAGGACAAAACTTATATTTAAACCCTTAATAAATGCATGTTATGAGCAAAACCATGCTCCTTGGGCAATACCATGGGTTGGTTAAATGAGTGGTATTACTTGGAATATGAAGCAAATAAAGTACTTGTAAGGAAATTTTGAAGGTATTATGAGTGGCTTTGAGGATTAGATCAAATGGAAAGCTTTATAAACTTTAAAAAAGGATTAATGTAACCAACTTGATTTGTTCATTTAGGAGACTTATGCTATAAAATCCTCCTTTGACTACTAGTCTCTCACCATGGTGCTCATCAAGGATTGATAAATATTGTATACCATATTTTGTTTACTATAGGCCACAATGTTTAAAGATATAACATGTCATTTGGATGCTTGTCACCATAACATTCAACATTATTATAAATGATACAACCAATATTTGGTAAAGAATTTGATAAATGTCACAACCAATATTTGATAAAGAATTTTATAAATGACTTTTGTGATTTTTAACCAAAGCATATAAAAATCCAATTAGTCACATCTTTGCAATACTATAGAAAATAACACAGAGATCAAGATTGGTGAAGAGGTCAAAATTAAATCTACTTTCTCTTTAAGTTGATAAATTCAATGTAATAGAAGTAAATAATACTTCATAGGTTGGAATTGGTAGGTCACTATTGGAGTAAACATGGAATATGTGTGGGAGTGTTCGGGCTCCTCCCTCCTCCTAGGTCCCTCAAGACAATTCTTGTCTTGCTCTGAAACCAAATGAGAGCTTAAACAAATTATTTATTTAACTTAAAACTAGAATACATTACATGGGCTTTTATATATCCAAAATAATAGAACAAAAATATCCTATAGAATAGGATAGTACAATAATAAATAACCCAAAATAGAGTTCATGAGTAAAATAACATAACAAATAAATAATAAAGTGCCATGGTGAATTAATCACCATTTATTATAATCTGACAACTATCTCAACTAGGCCTCAAGAATTCAAGTGCACAATTTACTTTATGTTATTTGTATTCATTAAAAAATTATTTAGATTAGTATATTATATCATTATTTTTGAGTGGTTGGTAAAAGGATTTTATTCAAATTGGTATTGCCTTTTGTGGGGATGTCATAGGTTAGTTAATATACATATTCATTGCTATTAAATACCATATATTTATACATCCCATTCATATAATTACAACTATCAATGAAAGCAATTAAATAACATAGGACATCATCTCATAAATAAATCACTCAAGTATATACATGACAAAATTGTAGTTATAGTTACACATATTCCATATGAGTATCATATTCAGTCAAACACATTTACTCCTCCAACCTCACCCCACAAAAATTAGTTATATAACATATTCAAGTTCATGTTATGTATATAATTCAAAGGAAGGTAATTAACTTCACTAGACAACTAGTGTTTCAATGGCCATTACATTATAGGTTTATTCAGGATTCATGACAACCATTATTCATTGCATCATGTCTTAAGATAGTGTTATAAACAAATTTTTATGTTCCAAAATGAACATAAGTAAATTTTACCACTATACAATGGATTCCATAAGATATTGTAGATACTAAGGTTAATTACTAAACAAAATATCATATAGTTCATGAGCATAATGATGAATACACTATAACACAATATCAATCTCAGATTTAGATATAAATACATATGTGACTAATTTATCACATAGGGTAACAATTTTTATACTTGATACTCAACCTAAATATGACAATATAATTTATGGGAACATTTTTTAGTAGAACAAAATTACAACAAAATATGAAAATTCATAAAATTTAAAATCAGGACCTGTGCATGACATGTAATGGTACTTTACACTAAATTTATGTTGTTTATAAAAAAATTGTTATATTACATAAACCTATTCATATGTACATGAATTACATTCTATATATGTGTGTGATGTGGGACATGTAAGTTATACATAATACATGGATGTACATATGTGATACATTACTACACCTAGGGGCCATGCCTATGCTGGGGGAATATTAATATATAAGTCACATTATTATAGGTTATATCATTATATGAATTTTTGATTTATCATGTTGGGATAAAATAATTGTTTAAATATGTATTTATCTTTCTAATATTACATATAGTGTTATATCTCATGGATATGTTACTTTGATATATTATGACATTGACATTGATTGATGTTGTAGACTAGCTTGAATTAATCTATGATTTAATATTATTATTTTATTTGATATAGGATAATAATTTATTATTCTTTGTGTGTTTCTTCCCTTGTGTGATTTATTGATTGAGTGTATCAATGTATGAATCTTTCTTTATGTGGCCCTTTCCGTGTAGTGTGACACTAATTATTCAAATTGTAACATTAGTTTCTTATTTTATGTGTCATTTTACTTGCTTGAAAATATGTATTCATTAAGTTTACTAAGTGTGCATATTCTTATTCCAGACATAGGGTGATATTGTGTGCCATTTTATTTCACATGTCATGGCCATGGAATTAAGTGCTTATGTGTGGTTATATATAGAATTATTTTTTGAGCTTGTGGTTCCAAGATTCATATCACACACCTTTATAATTGTGTGTGATGTTATGATAAATATCATGTACCTTTCTATGTGGGTTATTTTTAAGTGATTATATATATTATGAACACTAATACATGTCAAATTATTATACCTATCTTGGCATGACACTTGTATGCCTTAAGATATATGTTTCATATATGTTTTTATGATATAATAATATTATGATGACATATTCTCCACATTCTATCATGTGATTTAAATGATTTCATATTTATATATAACATGATGTATTTTATTAGTTTTATTTTGATATGAATAATTCATAAGTTACATTCCTCACCTCAAATTTGTGGCATATTAGTGGGATTGTCATAGTATTCAATCCTCCATGCATAGATAATTTAGTTTTGGGACAAATTAAATGATTTAGAGAGTTCATATTGGGTCAAATTATTAGTTTGGTTTATATTATGGGGAAAGTGTTTACATATTAAGATAAATTTCAAGGTGTATGCAAATATTTTATAGGTATATAAGTTATAGGTTATCAAATTGGGGCCATAATGACATATAGATTTATGGCATTCTATATTACATTATGATAGTTGATTAGATTATGGGGCATGGATGTTGTTAATTCATGCTCTTTTATATTTTCAATTTAGTATTTAAGTCACTGAAGGTTTAATTTTAAATCAAAAAAAATATATGTAGTGGTTGATTCATTATAATTAAATTTACATAAAAGCCTAGTATGGGGCTCCACCTTTTCATCTTAATGTTTAAGATCGGTTAAATGAGTAGTTTAGTCAAGGTTATACATCACTCAATTAACTAACACTAGTCCTTATTCATGAGGGTTGGAGCATTTATCTTCTAAACCCATGGTTCTAATAAATGTTATTCACCTTGGGGAATAATCACCCAAATCTCCAATACTTCAAAGGGCATCATGGTTTTCCTATTTATACATGTATTCATTCATTAATTTTTAAATTTCAAACATCTAATTAATTAATTAATTAATTTTATCTATTTTTGGATTGATGTGACCCTAGTAAGATAAAATTATAGTAAATTTAAATTTCTTAAGATGTATAATAACCAAACAAATTTGAGTTTAAATAGCTTAGTAACTTAATATTTATGGAAAAACACTGGAGGAACAAAGAAATTAATAAAGTTTAGGTTTATGCATATCTATGTAAGGATAAAATCTTCAATAATGATAAAAAAGGGCATATGAATGATTAGATATAGAAACATAGTGTCTTTTTGAGCTTGGAGAGGTTTGCACTTATTGGATGCCTGAATATTGAGACATAGTCTGATAGGGTGAAGAGATATCATGTGCGCTTATGCTGACCTGTGTTAGTTCTAACTAACTACACATGTTTGATAAGGGTTATTATGCATGAAAATATATTCAATATTATAAAAATGTATATATTATTATTTTCTTTGCTTCAAAACCTAGATATTTACTAAATAAATATTATATACTAGGGGAAATAGGTGAAAGGCAAGGGTTTATCTAACCTTATCCACCCCATGTGGATAATTATTGCCTATGTATCCAATACTCCAAAGAAGGAAGTCAAATCAAATGTAGTTCTCCCACCTATCTAAGTGTGTGAAATATTGTTTAATAGTAGCATGTAGTGAAATATGTGTATGGATTTAAACACTTGAAAACATGTGACTTGACATCATAAATAATATTCAAACTTATATCAATTCTTACACCTATGAGGGATTCTAGATTTGAAAACTTTAGGGTAGTCCCTCTCAATGTGTATAGTGATTTATAGTGATAGATAGATAAGTACTAAATAAGAATATGTTTAGACTTGATATGACTATATAGCTAAATATTTAGGTAATTTAATTTATACAAACATGTGAAATGTATGTGTTTACCCATATGGATAGTTTAAATTTTGGAGACTAGTCATTAAAGGGTATATATATATTTGAACTAAGTGAATTTATCTACCATGGTAGAACTATCTAGGGAAGTGCATACCTATCTAAAGAACATGAAAAGTGATCTAAGATCAAGAGACAATTTGAGAATGATAGTAATCTATTTAGTGAGACCCATATATTAGTAAATGGATAATTAAGAATGCAAAAAGGAGTCATGTATATGTGCATAAGTCAAATATGTTTGAGATTGGTCAAATTAAACATTTTCAAGAGTCTAATACCACATATGAATGTCTACATTCCTCCCTATAATAACCCCTTTGGGTTTTAAAATAAAAGAGTATTTAAAATAATAATAATTACACATATTCATCTAACAAATTTCACCATGAGAAAACTATCTATGTGATATTTAACTAAAATTAATATTTTTAGTTAACTCCACAAGGTTTATAGCTAATATATTTAGCTAATTATCACCAATATAATGATATAGAAAATCATAAACAATGTTTAATAAAAAATGTATTTATTTCATTAAAATAATAATAAAATTTCAGCCACGATTGATACAACATTACAACCACTGTTGTAGATGTATAAATGAATAAATAGTATAGTTTTAACAATAATAATGTCTTAATAATAATATAATTATATAAAGCTCCATGGAGAATGAGTCTCAATGAAATCAAGTATCTATTGGTAATCTCAATTTTAGTCTCTAGTGTAGTATTTATATGGGGAGGGAGAGCATCATCCAAGTGATTTTCCACACCAACCAAAAACCATCAATCCCTCACACTATCTTGCAACAAGGGAATGCCACTCCCTTCATATATGCATAGATAAGAACAGTGCAAGAATCTAGAGTGACAAACTAGAATTTGTGTGCTATAAGATAACTAATACATGATGTATACCATAAATAAATATATTCTAACATGATATTATATAAACATGTACATTATATTAAACACTTGAAGTGACAATGTTTAACTATAAATATTATTTTAGCCAAAGTTTTTCAAATAGTTAATGATCTCTAGGATTACTCAATTTTATACACACCACCCAATAAAATTACACCTCATCTTACATTGATGGTGCTAATTAATCTAGTGGAATCCATCACATTACTTATTTAGTGTCATAAATATGAGATTTGGTTAATTATATAATAATATAAAAAATAAATAGATTCAATTAGAATATTACCTATTAGTAGATATAAAATATGCAAGTACAAAAATATCAAATACATACTTTAATCCATAAAATGTAATGAAATTAATCTAAAAATAATTTAATTTATTATAGAATAATATAGAGAATCATATACAGTCCTCAATAGAAACATACCATCTGAGTAAGAATCATATCTAGACTAAAAGTTACACAATATCAATATGTAACTCAAAATGTTATTTTATCCACATAATACAATATTAATCAGAACTTATTTCTTTGTTCATATTCCATAAATATCATAATAAGTTAGCCATATAACAACTTAATATGATCTGTATTTAAACATTTTTAAAAACCTTATCTTTAATGCTTCAACTAAACATTACATATATAATAAAGAACCCATATTACCTTGCTATGTAAAATACTAATCACACGTATTAAATAGGGTATATGAATCTTTATATTGAATATAGTTTCAAATTTACTATATGATCAATAAATCACATGTATAATCCATACATTCATGCATACATAAAAAAACACATAGTTTTATGATTAATAACCTATTCAATAGACAGTCTAAGTATGCATACGAAATACTATCCATATTATTTATAGTATCACATATTCTAATAGTACACATTCAATTATAATGTTTCATCACAAGTGTTCATAATACCATCCAATTATTAATTTAGTGTTTTGACTAAATATGCATAGAATTTCAAGATTTGTATAACAAAAAATATATGGTTATCAATTTGAATACAACCAACAAAGATTTATCAATTATATTGATCAAATAACATAGTAAATAATATATAAATATATTTTATGCCCTTAAAATCACATTAAAAATTTAATCCAAGTTTATTCATGATAAGATCAACAAATCTCAAGATATTGGCAAACAAGTTTACATAGTCGACTAATTAAACTCAAATCTTTATTTTACATAGTTTGCTTCGAATTGACTTTAAAATTTGTTTTTATATCATTCTATATATATTGATGTATGCTAAGTCTACATTTTATAATAAGACTTATGATAACCTAATATAAATATATATATTAAAATAAAATACACAACCAAATATAAATATTCACATCTTATGTATATATTATCATACTCAGCGTTATGTTTGACTCAATCAACTGGTTTAATAATTATATATATAGAGGATATAAACATAAAATTTATATTCATATAACTATCCTTAACATAAAATAAAGGCCTCATAACCAAACTCCACAATCATCTCAAATCGATTCTCAAACACACACACACACACACACACACACACACACACACACACACACACACACACACACACACACACACACACACACACACACACACACACACACACACACACACACACACACACACACACAGAGAGAGAGAGAGTGACCTAGCTTATATATACAGACCAATGTTTGTGTATATGCATACCCCTGTATATGTATATATATTTATTAATTAGTTATACTCATAAATTAAATTAACACACTTTTATTATATCTCTGCTGATTACATTTACACACAGTCGAATCTATGCCCATATTTGACTATTTATAACTAGATATAAATTTCATTAAATCATGTTCCTAGTAAAAAGAAAGGCTTCCAACTATATTTAATAATCTTGAAATGAAATTCTCTATCTTTACCAAAATACCCTATACAAATTATTATCTATATATATGTATAAATGTTCATATTTACAAATTGGTTCAACATGCTAATATTGAGTCTAAAAATCTACTAAGTCAAGTAAAATACCTAATAAAATAAATATTTATACCTTACACAAATTTTCATAGGATTTACAAAATTTGAGTCTAGTATTTTAAACATAGAGTTTTGTTCCTGAGGTATTCTAAATATTAATGTAGAAACAGAAATTCTCAAGCCATTCAACTAGGGTTTTCTAGGTTGCATGTAAGGTTATATGGATGGCCGAGCCATCCAAAATACCCTACATTCAACACACTTTTTATAATTTCCATTTAAATAAAAATATATAAAACTCTTAAATTCATTACCATAAATTTATCCAACTATCAAACAGGAACTATAATACATCACTAACCTATAAAAGATATTTATATGCCAAGGAAATCAAATTTGCTTTCTTTCTTAGCTCAAAATCATTTCATCCACTTCTTCCTAATATGACATCATATATCATGCCCTTACAAGCCTTTACCTTTCTTATTTTATTATCTTCCATCCTCATTTATCACCACACAAATTTATCCAAATTCCTCAATATAAATAATGACTAAAACAATGCATGTCACGAATAACTCAATAGAACAAATAGTCCACCACCATTTTCTCATGAAAAAGACCCCAAAAATGGTTTTGTTAAGTGTTTGTTTACTCAAGTCAATAGACTGATTATAAACCCTAATCATCTCAAAATTTTGAATGATTAGTATAATAATCTTTTATGCATGTATATTGACTTTACAAACACTAACATTGACTTCTCATAGTGGCCATGCAAATTGACTTTATAAAAAGTCTTCAAACATTATAATATCCATGCTATGTCTACTAGAAAACAAATCCACTTAACATAATAATCATTAATGATGCATAATAATATCAACTTCATTAAAATCCCTTGAAACCATATTATTCCATATGACAATGTTGATATAGAGTATTGCTATCAAAAAACCATTGGTTAAAATAACAAGTCTTTCAAAAATTATATATATATATTCCAATGTTAATGCAACTAATCATGACCTCCACTATAATTCATAAACACATTGCTTGACACTATGATTTCTCCTAGTCATACAAATACCATAATCATTATTTACTGATACGAATAATTTAACCTTAGTCAACACTAAGTTAAGTATATAATGATGTTTCCTTTAATCATTTATCAATGAAACTAATTATATTGACTTAGAAAAGAATGGGTTTTATTCAAGTTATTATAAATGATAATATTAACATTCTAAGCATCAATAATTACTTGAAAAAATGATTAATTAAAGTATTTGAATCCATCTAAACCTATAGCTATGAATACCAAACAAAACACTATTTATAACACACTTAGCCATATCCAAAACAATAGTAAGTCACAATAGGATAAGTAAAAAATTAATCATATGTTAAAGTAATACCATAAACAACCATTAATGCAATAACACAACCATATTAGTGAAATCAACAAGATCATCAAATGAAAAATAAAATCATAATATACATATATAACATAGATCAAAACATACTAAAACTATCTAACTCAAGAAATGAAGATAAAACATGCTAGTCTACAATGTTGTGTGTGTGGGTTTCCAATTTTTCTCTCTATCATCCCCCAACACCTCCATATACACCACCCTATCTGATGATGCCCTCCTTCTATCACACTCTAAGGGATGGATTTGTCTTACATCCACCTCATAAAAATGAATGTAGTTAGCCCGAAACATAAATATATCTATAAAATATTGTTAAATAAATTAACAAACATGATCATCAAGTATAAAATCAAAAATTAAAACTAACCCCATAGTTAATAAATCATGTAATTCAGCAACATATAACTATCCCATAATCAGTATATGAAATAAAGCTTAATTAAATATTAATTAATCAATTAAAAAAATAAAAATTCATGGATAAAAAGGTTATTAATCTTAGAGAGAAATCAAGATGTGACACCCCCTTAATTTATTCTATTAATGTAATTTCTAGTATAAAGGATATAAAGTGGAAATTGAGGATAACCACAATGGACTTTCTTAAGTATGTATTATTTTTGGTACCTTTCTCCATGAAAACCTACAATGAAACATGTATAAAGACATTTTCACTTATACTATAGAATCTAAAAGTGAAAAAAATGAACAAATATGAAATGAAATATTAAGGATCAAATACACATATATGTATGTGAACCAATATTGTCTTCTGGAGACAATGGAGAATAGGGTGAACATACCCCATTAGAGATGTTAGTGTAAAAACATGGGTTAAACTGAATATGTCTCAATACTCATTTGAAATGAAGAAGTGCCTAGAAGTTAATTCATGCATAAATTCAACCCCACATACCTCACTATATATGAGTAATGGAATCCATTAAGGGTTCCATTAAATCTGATAAGTGCCTAAGAATCTGCATAAAGTTTGTAAATAATCCAATTTAGATAGATTATATTATTCAATTTGATTAATGGCTAAGTATAATGTTTTTTATTAAAATGTTTCACATTTAATTTGAATATGTTTCCAATATAATAATATATGTAATTGAGTATACAGTGTCATAATATCTATAAATATATGAACGTATTCCTTGCATATGCCCCAAATGTGATAACCTATGTAATCTGAGTCATGTAATCTTTGCAATAATCTCATAGAATCTATAAAATTTAATTCATGATCCTATAAAATATCTGACATTTACCTTATATGTGGCCCCAAAATTTTATAAAACCTATCATAATCTGAGTAAGACATGTAATAATATATGTAAAACATACCATTCTAAATTATTTTATGCACAAAATTTTAATTTTATGTGAATGTGAAGGCTTAATCCGTAAGATAATCCAGTGTTTATGCCCACACTTTAAGGTTAGGTATGCATCTTATGAATTAATCATCTCAAAGCAAGTAGTTATATGCAACATTATATATATATAAATATATAAGTAGTATAAAACATATACTAATATGTGGAGAATATATCATCATAATAAGAATAGATCATCTAAGTATACATGAAACATGTATCGTAAGGCATATAATTGTCATGTCAATATATATATATATATATATATATATATATATATAAGGAATGAAGTGAATAGTAATTATGGAAATGAACATCCATAATTTTAGTAATAAATTGCATAAGGTGTATGATATGGTATCATATCACCACAAACAAGAATAAGAGTGCATGATATTGATCATAATATAACATGATATGTATACAACCCCGAATTTATCAACACACATCAAATAAAATCACACACAATGTCATGGCCATGAAACATATAATAAAACACACACAATATCACTCAATGTCATGAAAGAAAAAAATCACACACAATGGATAGTAACTGTTACACACATAATTAGATAATCAAATACCACATAAGGCTAAGGGCCACACACAATGAACAATCTAATGTCATAAGCATAATAGACAAAAAATATCATACAAAATCAGAGTAAAATAGTAAATAAATAAATAATAAAATAGTTTAATAAATAATCAATAATCACATCATGTAACATATAACAACATCAATAATGCATGAAAAAACAAGAATAATCTATACAATCACATATAGAAAATACAATATCTAGTGAAATATCAATCTAAGTAACATGAGTAAATAAAACTCATGTATAATTAGCTTAGTGTAAATAATCATACAACAATAAACCTATGTAAAATATCAAGATTCCCTTAGTAAGAGTGTACCCCAAGTGTAGGAAGGTAGGTCTTAGGTTGAGGAATGTCCTACATCTATGTGTTTATGTCATATGAAACTTGTATGTCCTACATCTCAACCATGTATACTATGAAACACATATGTGTATAAAAATATGACATATAATTACTATATAATATAAAACATAAATCAATCATGTAAACAAGTAATACATACCATGCATAGGTCTTAGTTTTTTATTTTTTGAATACTTAGATTTTTTATATTTTATAGAACATTTAAATGTGATTAGAGTCAAACAAGGACAAATAATAAGGCTGTAAAATATAAGAACATAAGGGATTCGATTAATCCATGGAATGTTTCAAGGTATAGTTTGAAACAAGTGTACCAATTATTAATAGTGTGGAAGAAGTGAAGGCAAGTAATATGCCCCCACTATATTTATAATCTATCTCAATAAAGTATATGGAAATGATAGTAGGTATGCCCCCAATGGGAAAGAATCAATGTATGATCATGTAATATGTAAATAAAAATGCATGTAATCATGTAAGCTTATTTTAATCCATAGCATGTATGGGTATTCAAGATGTAAGAATGAATAAATAAAGTGACATAAAATAATGTTCCCTAGTATGAAGCGATTGTGAATGTTGCATCAAGTATGATAGATGTCACGAATGTAAAAATCAAGATACACAATCAAAATTTAATATTTAAGTTAAATAAAGACAAGGGATATAATAATGATCAATTCCAAAACATATGCACATATGTGCATGAAGATAGAAGAATATAAGGGATGAGAAATCAAGGAAATATTAAGAATTTATGTATAATAGATTATGTTTTGGCTATTAAAGGAGATAATATATAGGATGCTCTTCTATAGGTCATGCATCTCTCATCCACCATTTATGTTTAACATCTATTAAATCCTTTACTATATAAACATTTTGAATACAAATATTTTAAGTTATATCATTAATTTGATCATCTTATTCTTCACTATTGTACCAATTTTCCATACCATAATCATCAATGTAGTCACTGTCTATAGAAAGAACTAATTTATTATTATTTCCTTTCTCTTCAATATGTCCCTTATTATTATTCTCTTGAATATTATTTGTAACTATATAATAAATTGGTATCATTCTTTGACTCTTAATGGATAAAATAATTTCCACTTTAATTTCTTCATACGTAGATGTTCAATTATTTGAGATAGGAAAAGTATCATCTTTAACTTTGAATGTGATGTAGTCATCATTCTTATCCAATGTTTAACCCATCTATGTGACCCATGGTTTTACTAATATAACACTGTACTAAACCAAAAAAGGCTTAATTTGAAAATATAGTGGTATGTGATTTGTTATGAAGAGATACATGGCATTTAATATCTCCTATTAAATGGTTGCATACCATAGTCATACTCAAGTGTCCAATGTCACCAAGAGATTTTCGAAATGTCATGCTATACATATTGACTTTTTAAGTGAGATCAAATCTAATATCTGTGCTTTGATTTTAATCTATGTGAAGACTAATGCTAATAGTATTTATAAATGAATAATGCTTTATATTTTTCTCCTTGAAAACCATGATTGTGACAATATTCTTATTAGGTGCCTCTTTTATAAGTATATTTTTTGATTAGATTGTACTTATTTTCCTAACTTGTTTTTTAGTAATTTATCATTTTTTAGCTTTTATTATTATAAATTTTATTTTAATGACTATTCAATTTTTAATTGTTCTTTATGAAAAATTTCCTTTTCCATATTTTCTTTATGTAACATTTCCTTTTCTGATTGTCTCATTTGTAATTTTTATTTATGTAACTATTCCTTAAGAGATGGAATCTCATTTTTAGGTGGTTGGTCAATTATAGAAGGCATGTTTGAGTATGCTGGTGGTTTAATAGATGTATCTCATGTGAGATCACCACTATAAAAATTATTTTTTGTTTTGCCCTTCAAATCCCAAAAAGTATATGCATTATGTACATGCATTCTATGATAAAATGATAATGTCTGGATCTATTTATAAGATGTATATGAGACAAATTCATTAAATTGTTAGGAAGTATTTAGACCCCTTGGTATTTAATTGGTATTTTAATAAAACTTATGATTTTTTTTTATTTTAGTAGTTATGCATTTTTCTTGCTTCTTAACCCATAATTGAGATGAAATATTTTGAGGTAAAAAGTTATTAAATGTAGGTAAATATGTAATTTACATAAGTATCTATAAGATGCTTTAGATATTGAATATTATCCTTAAGTGGTGTAACCTTTAGACATATTTTAATTTAGAACTCCTCTATGCACTTTCTCATAGAAAATATTTGATTTAGTATGGATAGATAAAAACAAACATTTATAATTTAATATGCATGAAAAATCCATCAAAGGATGTGTGGGAGGTGGAAGGGGATAAAGAGGAACATTCTAGTGAGATATTTTTTTTCTACAAGATGGGTCACCCTACCTATTATAATAATGATATAAATCAAATCTATAATAGAGGGATGATATCTATCACAACCTTGAGGAGGGATGAAATTAGTTACATTTGAAGGCACTTCTACTTTCATATGAATAGAAAACATATTACTAAGTATATTTTAGAATTTATCATCATTGATTTTAGTCTTAATTTTCTTATACATAAATTTTATCCACCTCATCACATGATTTTTGAAATATATTGCATATTTTAGCCCAAAAATATGTAATTATAAAAATAATTTCTTGAATTAGAAAAATATACACTATGAATATCTCTTATATCCATTTAAAATAAAGAATCAACCACCAAAAGAAAACTATGATGAAATTTTAGGGAAAAAATGATTTTTTAATAAAAATTAATAGATAAATGAAACAAAAAATTATTTTTAACATATATACACCCTTCATCATCTAGGTTTAATTTACTAAAAATAACAAAATTCTAATTTCAACCATAGGTACAAAATTTTGGCATAGGTTTTTCATCGAAGCAAAATGAGTAACAAAAACATTTAATATTTTTTAAAATAGAATTGTTTTGAATTAGACATGAGCCAAAAAATTAAAAACCTTATAGGGGAAACCCTAATAGGATAATAATCATGAAATCCTAGGGAAAAATAGGAAAAGTAAAAGGTTTTCACCTATGAAAATGAAAAGATACATAAATCAAGTTTGACAATCAACACAAAAAGCTAAAATCTTAGGGAAAAAATAGGAAACCCTAAATAATCAAGTGCTTGGGATAAAGAATAGGTTCACCAATATGTTTTATCTAGTTTTTATTAATGTGACCCTAAGAGTAAAATAATAATAGAGTATTTATATTTCTTAAGATGTAAAATAGCTTAACAAATCTTAGTGTAACTAGCCAAATATCATAAATTTATATGTATGGAAAATAAATAGAATAATTGATTCGTTAGTTGATATGAGGTTTATGCAAGTATATGAAAGGATAGAATAGTCAACAATGATTAGGAAATGACATGTGAATTATCACATCTAAAAATAGAGTGTCTTTATAAGACTAGAAAATTTTGCACTTCTTGGATGCTTGCATAGTGTAACACTATCTAGTAGGGTGTGGTACTATCCTATGCACCTATGATGATATATGTTAGTTATAAATGTTGCATTAGTGTATTATAAGGGTTAATTTACATGTAAAAGTATATAATCCCATGTGAATATATATGTTATCATTATATTTGATTCAAACTTTAGACGTGCACTAAAGAAACATTATAAAAAAGAATAATTGGTGAAAGGGAAGGGTTGAAAAAGATTTATCCATCCCCTATGTCTAAGTTTTATTTAAGTATGTAATATTTAAAAGAGGTAATTCAAACCAAAAGTAATTCTCCCACCTAGCTGAATGTGTGTAATCATGTGTAAAAGTAGAATGTAGCGCAATATTATGTATGGATTCCAAAACTTGATGACCTATGAATTCACCTTCTGTAAGGGATTTTATATTTGTAAAATTTACATTATTCAATTTTAATGTAGTTATATATATATATATATATATATATATATATATATATATATATATATATATATATATATATATATATATATATACATATATATATATATATACATATATATATATATATATATATATATATATATATATATAAATATATATAAAACTACATTAAGATGGAATAATGTGTAAAAGTATGTAATATTTAAAAGAGGTCATTCAAACCAAAAGTAATTCTCCCACCTAGCTGAATGTGTGTAATCATGTGTAAAAGTAGAATATAGTGCAATATTATGTATGGATTCCAAAACTTGATGACCTATGAATTCACCTTCTCTAAGGGATTTTATATTTGTAAAATTTACATTATTCCATCTTAATGTAGTTATATATATATATATATATATATATATATATATATATATATATATATATATATATATATATATATATATACATTAAGATGGAATATATATATATAACTACATTAAGATGGAATAATGTGTAAAAGTATGTAATATTTAAAAGAGGTAATTCAAACCAAAAGTAATTCTCCCACCTAGCTGAATGTGTGTAATCATGTGTAAAAGTAGAATGTAGTGCAATATTATGTATGGATTCCAAAACTTGATGACCTATGAATGCACCTTCTCTAAGGGATTTTATATTTGTAAAATTTACATTATTCCATCTTAATGTAGTTATATATATATATATATATATACACACACACATATATATATATAAGTTCTAGATATGAATATGCGTAAGCTTGATATGATTATATAAATGATTATTTAGGTAATTTCATCATAACTAACATGCAAAATGTATGGTTTGACCATATAATAATTTGAAATTGGTAAGCCAATTATTAAAGGGTGTAAAGAAATTTTTGGCCTAAGTGGATATGTTTATGGGGATGAAACTAGTTGGGGAAGTGCAAACATGTCTAGAGAATAGGAATAATGATATGAGATTAGTATAAAGTTTGAGATTGATATTAAGGTGTTTAGGTAGAGACTAGAAAAGTCATATATAGTAGTAATGGTAAATTGGAAAGATCAAATCCATTTATGAGTAAATATACGAGGAATAATGTGAACAAGAGTCATGTATGTATGTGTATTTCAAGTATGATGGATATTGGTCAAATTAAACATTGTCAAGTGTATAATACCAAATATTAGTGTCTACACTATTTTACTTTATATTTTATATCATATATGGATAATGATTGCTACATGTTTTATCATAGATAGACACTCATATCCTTATCCCAATGATAAAGTGTGGTTACACATTAAGGTATGTAATCTCTATAATTTATAATACTAAAATAAAAGGGGGGAATTTGTAGAAACATAAATATGGTATTAAATACTTGAGAATTTAAGTGTTGACCTATATTTTCCTTACATGGCTTATGTATACACATATGTCTCTTTCACACCCTTCTCTCATATCCATTGTCCTTCTATAGGCTCAACCTTCTTGATTTGTTACTAGTCACCTACATGAATTCTATAGTTTATGCCTAATAAAATTATTATCCTAATCAAAATACCTCATGATAATTAGATAATTATTCCTATTTTACAAACATAACCAATCATACTAATATGGCTCCAAATTTTTGATGCCATCCTCCTATACTATATATGTTAGTACACTTTACAATAGTCATTTTAAAAATTTAAATCATTCTTATCTATTAGAACTTATGTTTCATATGTCAGTGGCATGAGAAATTACCAAAAGAGTCATATATTTATGAATATTAGGTAGAAGCCTATTATTTATTATAAAAAACTCATCTAAACATATATCTATCACTTGGACATTTATGAGTGCATTAAATCTCCCAAAGAATAAATCATTAATGAGGAGGAATCCTTAGCTAATTATAAATCACTTAAGCAACGTCAATGTTTCCCATTATCAAGTGTTGAAATATATATTATAGGTTGAATACATACTAAAGGATAAATATTATACACATACATCTAATTGATATAACTACATGAATTTAATCCCTATTTAGAGTATTGTAAACATAGGATGCAACTTAGCCACTTAGTGGGGCGTGGTTGGTCAACCCATATTCTCCCTTATTTTATAGGGAAAACCTAATATCAAAAGTGGAGCTATATTTTCAAAGTGAAGGAGATATATTTATGAAGTTGATTAGAAAATAATATTATGATATTACATAGAATAACGGTTTACAAGTAGGTGTAATAATCTATGATGAAACAATCAAGCACACGTTATAGGTAAAATTCCATTATAAAAGAGATGAATACAATTAAGGAAGGCATATGGGTGCTTCTAGATTCATCTAGGTTGTTACAGATAGTCAATTTCTATATCTAAGTAACCCCATATTCATTTTTAGTCCTTTATACCCCAATGCATAGTCTCAAACTTGAATGTAACAATAACAAGCTGAGCACCCTAGACTAAATAATTATTTACATAAATAGTAAAGTGTAATTGAATATTAGATTATAACATTAAAATTTACTAAAAATATACATATCCAAGAAAATTTAAATATTCAAAAGTTTTATTCTTATTTAGATATATGGTTGAAAAGTAAATTTATAATGATAACCCATCTAAGGGATATAGGGGTCCTCAATTTGTGGTATTTTTTTTACCTAAAAAATTAAAATGATTTGATGAGGTGGATATTATCTAGAATTCACAAATGAAGGACATACTTCATGGGAATATATATATATATATATATATATATATATATATATATATATATATATGTATATATATATATGTGTGTGTGTGTGTGTGTATATATGTATATATATATGTGTGTGTATATATATATGTGTGTATATATGTGTGTGTGTGTGTGTGTGTGTGTGTGTGTGTGTGTGTATCTCAATAGTGTACATTAGTATAAATGTTGTATTTAGGAATGAGGGGAGGATGTGTGTGACACATAGTTAGATCAAGAAAACATTGATGAAGTTAAAAAAGAATTGAAGTTTAACATGGGGAATACAAAGGAGTTACAATAATTCTCCATGTTTCCTATATGGGTAGTTTTATATCTTATTAGCACAAAGATGAATGTTATATCATGATGGAGAGATATGTCTAAATCCATTATTTATGTTTCTTAAAAAATAACCAAAATATGGGTAAAGTGTAACTCTTACAAGTATATGCCTGAGTAGATCACCTTGGAGGTTAAGGAGGTGCATACCATATGAGGAACATTCTTGTGGGGAGTGTATCTTATCTTGATGATACTTAAGGATGTATGTATTCTAGAGAGTTAATTTTTTAATGTCTATAAGGATTTAAAGTGTTATCAGTGGTTCCTAAGGGAACTCAAAACATGGTAATTAAAATAATAACTATTAGACTCATAAAAAAGAGAGAAAAGAACTAATGGTATCAAGAAAACACTATTTTAGAGAGTTTTGTATAGATTCATATAATTACAACTTACTAAGCATAAGTTCTATAGTGCTATTACCATTTATATATTAATTAGAAACATAAATCATAATTATTATTTAATTATTATCTATGATACCAAATATAATTATAAAAAAATGACACCAAACAAACACATAATATCATAGTGTGCAAATAACTCATATAGATATAGTAGAACTATTTGTGAGTCTACGCTCAATTACAACTTGTCATTTCATTTACAACTCCAATATAGAACAAGTGATAAAATTACTATTAATAAGAATACAATTAATAAATTACAACATCAACAACATTAACATCCTATTACAATACCAACAAAGGTTACTTATACTATATTCATAGTTGTGTGTAACCTCCAGACTATTTATCTCATACCAATAGCTAGCACATCATCCAAGTTATAACAAACATATACTAGAGTGAGTCAAAGAATAATATAAAAAGAAACAAAATAAAATCAACTGTGAACCATATGATGTGTCACCAATATTCCATGTGCTACGATGCACACATAATCTCCTGCTAACACTTTCCCAGACTTAAATTATTGTCTCATCCTGAGACAACTTCATAAATAGGAAAAACCACTACATAGAGAGAGTGAGAAAAAATTGGAGATAAACTAAGCAAGAGTCATATAAATTTCATGAAGCATCAATGATAATTTTTCACTCTATGCACACCACTTAGTCACCCTTGTGGGTTTTAATTAAATAGTGTACTAGTCTACTATCCTTTTAGGTTTTCAATAGACTAGCATATCTGAGTGGCCACTAATTAAAAGTTTTCAACCATCCTAGTCCTATGAAACTTATGGAGGTATCTCATAGAAAAATTTCAAAATTAGAGCCAAAATTTTAGTAAGGGTCATTATGCATTACCTAAGTGGTTAGTGGTAGAGAGGTCTAAGTGAGAAAAAGTAGAAGGTTGTGAGGTTGAGGAATGATCACTCTGAGTGGCATGATTTTATTATTGGAGACTCACCAAAAGTTAAATGGGTGAAAAAGATAAGGGAGAATTAACTAAGGGAATGATAAAATAATTAAACTCAATTAAGTCAACCTTGTATGCCTTCCAATCCAATAATAATTCTTAGATGACACGTATAAGAGTACATAGTAGAACCTAATTTTAAAGGAGATGAATGAAATCATCAGCCTCAATGATGGGTAAATGAGATTTGGCATTAGAAACCTTGTCTATATCCTATATCAGACCATTGAGTTTATTAATTTACCTCTATGCTGTGCTCCAACAAAACCTATTTCACTATAGTTAGTTCTAACAAGTCTATAAATAATACATAACATTGTCTCATGCACTATTTGAGGCTTGTAAATTCACATCCATCTGATCAGATAGGTTGAATTATCCTCCATGGTTGTCTTAGTTGTGGATGCCTATGAACAATTTGATTGGTCACTAACCCATGTATCATCTAGGTATTGCTTCTAGTCTAACATGAGTCAAGAAAATTACATTGCTTGAGTTGTGGCCTTAGATACATTATGATGATAAACTATGAGAAATTTAAATAAAGTCTTAGTTTTAGCCTTGATAGCTTGGCACTATGCCTAGATTTGGTCAACCTTATAAATAGACAACCAATCAATGACTAACAACATGAGCATACGTGGTAGTTATTCTTGAATAGAAAGAAGATGATCACTAATAATGTCTTTTAATACTTTGGGATGGGTATCCTAAATGATTTCATTAGCCTTGCATAAATTCTAGCATAAGCTATAATTTTATTGGATTAAGTTTTGAAGTTATTTATCTAAGGCCATAACATTTTGGGTGATGGAATCTTGAAATGTAATCACCTCTTTAATTTGTTTTTCTAATAAAAGATTCAAAACATCTAGAGAATCCTCAGTATTGGGGGGCACAAGCACCAACCTAGTTGCAACCATGGTTATTGAAGCCTCTTATAAGGAAGTGATGGGTAAGGAAAATGTAGTGTGCTAGGATGAAGATGTTGAGATGTCTCACATCCAAAGACTCTAAATTAGTGATATTGTAGAAAGGATTGAGGTGAAGGCGTGGGGCTCTTTTTTTATGCTAATTTTTTCACATTTATTATCAATAATTCTTTCTACTATTTATGTGTAGTGACCTATATTAAATTTTCCTTCATTTCTTCCTCAACTTTCATTTTCTACTCTGCATCTACATCTCTAAGATGATAGTAATTTGTTTGGATTCTTCCTTGGTGGCCCTCTTAATTTTTTCTTTCTTTCTAACATGTTTATTATTTTTTATTTCATCCCTTTTCATCTTCTCTTATTCATCTTTCTTCTTCTTTTTTACTTCTTCTATCTTCTTATTTTCTTCCTCCTCTTTCTTCTTCTTCTTTTTATTCCTCAACATTTTGTTTGGTTGTGTCAGTGGAAAATTTTTATTCTTCACATCTTATGTGGCCTATTGCTTCACTTCCTCTATGGTAGCTTGTTACTTCTTTTTTTCTACTTCTTTAATAGTCTTTTATTGTATCTCTATAGTCTCTTGATTCTTTATCACATCTTGATATGTAACTTGTTAATGCAATGTATCGATGTCATCAGCTCACTTCTAAGCCTTAGATTCCTTAACCATCTATTTCACCATAACCTATTGTTGCTACTATTCCACAACCTCTTTTTATTTGGCCTCTTATTTATTTTAACTTTTCACTTATTTATTTCATCTACACTCTAAGGCCCATTCGACCTATTTACACATAGATTTTTGTCCTATAACATTTGTGAGTCTAGCACTACTTATTTAATATATGTCATCAGTTCATTAGATTGGGATGGTGAAGGCATTGGAGCCGACTCTTGAATATTTTACTTCATAATGCTAGCCTTTTAGTGACTTATCCATTGTATAATTTTCTTTCTATGATGTGATAAAACTTCTAATGATGGAGATAGAAATGATGTAGGTGCATCTTCTAGATCCTAGTATGTAGGGGTGTCCAGTGTTTTGATTTTTCCTTTTCTTCAACTACTTACCTGTATCTTCTTTCAGTGTGTTTCCTCTGATGGAGTACCACGAGGGGAATTTATAGCAAGGTGTCTAATGGATGTAGGTGTGATGAACTTCCCTAAACTCTACTTATAATAAAACCTTATTGGATTTTTTATAGTTGAGTCTCCTTAGAAATAGTGTCAATAATAATAGATGATAGGAAAGTAGGAGCTCCACCCAAAGGTGCTCTGGTATCTAGTTTCATACCTACATAGTGTAGAATACCTTCCAAAATAAATATTATTTTTCATTCTCATCTTTGTATAGATATCCAACCATTTTGGCCTTCATCATATGATATAATTCTTTATCATACGTTTGAAACCCATGCAAGTAGAATTGGATAAAGATCTTGGGTACATCTAGATCCTCAAACCATGATGTGCTTTGAGTTCAATGTCTTGGAGATGAAGGAGGCTTGATTCCTTCAAGAACTTATAATTTCCTTGATATAATTCTACCATAGTGATCGATGTAGGTTATATAATGAAATAAGTGGTAGTAGGGTCATATGGCCTAATTGTTTTTAATGGTGTCACTTTATGGGTAGAAAATGCCTTCTTATGTGTGACCTTTTTTTGCATAGTTTCCATATCAATGAATAAAGTTAGGGCTACATTAGGTAATTTAGGTAGATCATAAATGTTCATGATAGTTATGTGTGGTAAATTTATCATGACTAAATGCTTACCTATGTGTTTTATCATATCTAGTGGGATGCAAGGGTTGGAAGTCACCAACTCTACCAACTTATCCCACCATGAATTGAATAGTTTCCAATGCTCAAAGTATCTACTCTCCACCCATTTCTAGATGAGATTATATAATGTGATGTTAGGACACTATTCTATATCTAGATACACAATACCTTCAGGTGATTTCCATTATGTAAATACCAAGAGGAAGACTAAAATTAGTATTAAAATGGTTACTTTGTAGAGGTCTAAACTTTCCCAATGTTTATGGCCAATTTAGATATAAGGAATTTAGGATAATTAAATTCTTCACCCTTGTAAATCATGTGATTCAAAATATTAATGAATCCTTTTTTAACTTCCTTCATGGCTATGGTAGTTTACCAGAACCATTTTGTTATGCATTTTATGAGAATGTGAACATGCATATCTTCAATATCTTCCAAAAAAACCCCATGTGAAACTCTACTATATGCTACTTTGATTTTTGGTAGAATGGGTGGGCTCTTCAATTTGTATATCCCCAATGGCTTCCCCCATGATACCATTCTTATCACTCTAGTCATGTCAACTTGATTCAAAAATATGGTGACACCATGGGAAAGATAAATATTGCCTTCATCATAGCTTCTGAGAATCAATTCCATGATTTAATTGAAATCATGAAATGTAGGTAGGGAGATCAAACTCTTGACATTTGTATTGTAAAATTAGAGCTACTGGGTAAGAGCTAGGGGTTGTGCACCTTGTGATACTTGATGCATAAAAAAGTGTTTATTTTTACCTTTGATGAAATCATAAGCCTCAAGGTATATAAAAATAATTTGTTTAAAATTAGCACCAAGCCATATATCTTCTTTTCTAGCCACCATGAGTCCCATGATTTCATCAATTATGGCCATAATCGGTATATGCATTCTATGTATATTGTGAAGTATGGAAATACTTAGATTGTACAAGATTGGGAACTCTATAAGATTTCTCAAACTTGTTAAGGTTATAATTCCAACTCATCCATTGTGATCATATATTTATGAGTTTTGGCATACCTATTATCTTGAATTTACTTTGAATGCATTAAGATACAATTTGATTACACACATGGGAACATTTAATTTCAAGATTGTCTCTTGATGATTTGACATCTACCATCCTGAGTTGGAGACCCTTGGGACTCTTTCTTGACATTTTATTTGACACACTCTCATACCTTTCTTTCTCCAAACCTATCTATTCACTTGGTGATGTTGACATATAATCTCTTTTTGGGATCCATCTTGATTTTCTTGAATTATTCATAATTAATGGTCCTAAATAACCATTATCCATTATTAAATTAAGATCTATTCTCACATGGTTTTTCCTAGACTTAATAGATATCAAACACCCTTATTTTTGCTCTATCACATGTCTCTACCAATCTGGACACTTGTGTTAGCTTGGGATAGCTATGTCAATGCTAGTGTATGAGTTTGACACTAGTGTCATGTACATAATATATGATCAAACAAGATGTGACCACCTGGATAATTTTGGGTTTGGATTCACTTTTGTTCTAGTGTAGTCAAGTTTGGGTCATGGACTATCACTCCTGGTGAAATGGAAAAACCCTAGCTTTGCATCTTCAATGTGACCTTTGGAAAAAATGGTTTAATGAACACATAGTGTCAAGTTGACCCACAATGAACCCACTATCAAAGGGTGATACCTACATATCCAATAATCTAGAAGAGGGCCTTAAAATCATGTATTTCTCCTCTATGTGTTGGCTTGTGTGTGAATTTTGCAATGTGTAAAGAAAGTACAATAGTGACTTATATTTTAAATTAGAAAATATGATCTTATGGTTTCTCCTTTAGTACTTCAAAGTTATAGTTGGGTTTTTTAATTTAATAATATCAAAATAGGGTTTAATAGGAAAGATTTTGGTAACTTAAGTGTTTCTTGAATGCTCTTTTGGTTTGATTACTAAGTGAGGAATGAATGAGGGTTGATATTATATTTATACCAATCCTATCAAGAGATAACTCACATTAAATCTATTAGGCTTACCATTATAATATGTTTCATTTGCAAATTGGATGACTTTAAGGCACTAATCACTTGTATCAAGCTAGGATAATATTATTGATGCTATTGTCTAACCCAGATGTTAGTGTCCAGGGTGAAGGAGAGTAGGCATAGGCTCATAACTTGTATAGGTATAAGATAAGTACATTTTAAGAATTATAGACAATATGGTATGTCTTTGTCATTATTATAAGGTTGGTCAAACTAAGAGATAGGCCAAAGGGAATAAGATGGAGTAGATGTGAGGCTTATGGGATAAAAGCATGTGTAAAACTAAAAGGAATAGTCAAGTTCATAAGTTAAACAAGTGTACAAGACTGAAGTGCTACATAATCACAAAATATCATCTACATTACCCCCCTTTAATCTAGTAATGAAATTGTTAGTTTAATGGAAAATAATAAGTACCTAGGTGTGTATACATACCTTATCATTGATTGAGTTGAATTTGAGTGTTTTTCTAGAGCTAGGTTTGAGTACTTTACTAATGACTAAACTATAACCAAGAGCATGCTATAGTGCATATAATCTTAGGTCAAATGTACTTGAAATAGATTGAAATTGAAAGATCAAGGTTTAGGAGTAAACCTATGTGTTGATGTAACCACCTTACCTATTATAAAGGTATTTTTGAAAAATATGTATCATTGTAAGGTTATGAAATTAATATTAGTATAAATATAGATAATTATTTTAAAGTGCATATATCCAAGGAGATAGAGAGAGAGAATGGAAGGAACATGCCTCTAAAGTTGGAGTAAAAGTGAGTTTCCACCTGATAGTTGAGTTTATCTCAACTATGCAATGCAATGATACTCATAACCTAGTGAGTTTGGATGACCAAGTTCAAACCAAAAACTTGGAAAGATTGATTAATATAATCACCCAAACCACACCAAAATTTGAACCACCTACCATAGTAGATTGGCTTGCTAAAGTCTATAACAGTCCATTAGGTATTAGTATATGACTAGTTTTAGAATCTAAATTTGATTTGGATTTTGAAATATTAGGCATATGTTACATATAATATTCACCTTAAATTTATCTCATTCTAAAACTATGTATAAAAATGGTACCATGTATACAATTATGCTAAAAAGTGTATCAAAATCATATAACTATCTGCTTTGGCCAATTTAGAAAACTATGTAAGTGTGGAGGATATGCTTCCAAATCATTAAAAAAATATATGGAGAAATATGAAACTAATATAAGTACCAATGTAGAGGACATGTTTCCAAAACATGCCCCCACTGTAAACTAGAGATGTTGATAATTGATTGGGTGTGGAGAACATGCTTCAAAAGCATGACCCCATAAAACCTATGAATTATAAGTGTCATACTAAATGAATGTGGATAACATGATTACCAAGCATGCTCCCATTGAAATTTGAAAAATATGAATGTGTGGAAGCCATGCCCATATGGCATGCCCCCATTGAAGCTTCAAACTAGTATAAATACCAAATACTAAATAAATGTGGATAAAATGGTTCCAAGCATGCCCCTAATGTAATATAAAAACCATAAAAAATGTGGAATCCATGTACATATGACATGCCCCCAATAAATAACTAGTATAAGTATTTAATACTAAATAAATGTGGATAACATGCTTCCAAATCATGCCCCTATTTTAATTTGGAAACTATGAAAATGTGGACGCCATGTCACCATGACATGATCCCACTTATATTTCCCCCTTTTGAGGTGATGGAAAAATAGTAACTAGCATTTAGCTCACCTCAAAAGGGTACTACAACTTTAAATATATGAATGTAAAAATGTAACATATAAAAGGAAACATGTATAGTTAAATGTATTTGTTTCTCTTGTTTTCTATTTATTTCTTAATTTTGGAAGAAGATAAGAAACTAGTAATAAGGGTGTGGTAGAAATACCTGGTTGTTATGCATGCATAATCCAAATGAGTATGGAGATATCCTCTTTGTCTTGAAAGGAATAACATGTAGATAATATTTCACAAAAAAAGGGGTTGTTAGTAAGATAGTTAGGTAGACTACCTAACATGAGCTAGATCCAAGAAGTGTGAGCTTGCTAGGAGGCTGTCAATCCACTCTTTGATAATAATTAAGTTGCAAATGATAAAATAAAAATAATTGTATCAAATAATAGAAATTAATGAAATGAAATACAAGAATAAATTGAATTATTGATAGATAAAATGACTAAATATAGCAAAAATGGGTCAATACTAGTGCTAAAATGGATCAGGTCAAGTTCAAAAAATTAGGCAGGGGTCTGTGGATAGGTAGGGACACAAAAAGTTAGATTTGGTTGGGGGTAAGGGGTTGGAAATAAATTATTATTATTTCATGCCAAAATGACCATCAATGGTTGGGCTGACTGTCGATGGTTAGGTAATTATCGATGGTTGGAGGTGTGATCCATAAACTCTACACTAATTTTCATGCAAAGAGTTTCACAATGGATCTTAATTTCTTGTTAAATTTAATTATGCATTAAATAATGATTAATCAAAAAAATTAATCAAAATGTGGAAAATAATGCACAAACAAAAATCAATTCAAAATAAGCACATATCCACACTACATAAGAGTTGTTTATAGAGTTCGACAAATGCCTACATCTTTGGGTTTACTTATAATACGAATTGATCTATTTTTGTGAAAAGTGAGTACATGGCCTTCCCTCATGATTATCAAATGGATACTATGATACTACTTATAATTTTATCAATAGGTCTAAAATCTTGAAAGCTCTAGACCATGAACAGATCTTCCAATCCTCTACTGACAATACAATCTCACAATCCTATGGATTTTTTTTCCAAAAAGTCTTGAATACGGACTTATAATATGGTCTTAAAAAAATTATCATAGGAATTTCAACATATTTATAAATTTGTCTTAGATTCTAGGATAAATCCCTAGTTTACACTAAGAAGTGAAAATCTCTCCAAGTCCCTCAAAACTTAAGATATATATGCAGATTGGTTTATTATGGCCTATACATAGTCTTCTCTATTAATCACTTTGAGGCATTAAAAAGTGCATCAAAATACCTCATATATAGAAACTCAATATATGGAAAGAATCATCTATAGCTCTGGATCCTGGCTCTTAATCTCTGACTCTCAGCTCTAGCTCTCAACTCTTCAACTCTCGAATCTGGCTCTCGGCTCTTCGGTTCTTGACTCTAGCTCTCAGCTCTTTGGCTCTGCCATGAGAGATTTGAAACCTTGGAATGAATTCTAACTCTAATTCCAAAATATTTCCAAATGACCCCTCACCCATTTATATACTTGTCAAAGGTCCAAAAAAGGTGGGATTGGATGATTATACTTCCCAATTTTAAATATTATTCATAATTATCCCAAGACCATTATTTGTGGGATTTAACATTATCCCCTTTTTTTAATAATAATTATCTCCACCCCTTTTTTATGGGATTTATATTATCCCATTATAATTAAAAATATGGGGTGATAATTATTTCCCAATATATGATAGAATATGTTTAACCCCAAATATTAAAGACTTGGATCAAATCATATTACCACGCCACTTTATTGCCATGTCATCAGGTTTGACCATAACTTTGACTGGTCATAACTTACACATATGGAATCCATTTTTTGAATCATAAAATGTGCCAAAAATATCTCAATGAGATATACACCGTAGAACTGATTTATAAACATTCTATGATGGTCAATTTTTGCATTTTGACTAGCTTTGACCACTTGTTGACTTGCTTTGACTAGAACTTTATTTGGCTACATAAGGAGCATATGAGCTCTATTTTTCACATTCTGCATACCATTAAAAAGGTCTCAATAAGCCCTAATTAATGGTGTAGGTTTTAGTCTGCTTTAAGACCTTTTATAAATTGACCTCAGGGTCAATCTTCTCCACTAAGAGGGCTTTTGGTCAACCAAAAGTTAGTTCCTAACTTGATCCTCTAAAATTCCAATCAATTCTAAAGAATATTGATGGGTCTTTATATGTATATTTAGGTTCCAAAAATATACCCACAATGATTATAATAATTGATTGATCACACCTTCCATAGTTTTAATACTGCTACATGACTATCAATATCCTCTACATAAAACTAAGATGTTATGGATTCCTTTGTTGCACAAATTCATAAGAGCCTCTATTCACATAAATCTAGTGATCTCCTCTACTATTGATAAATGGTCTTTGAAGCCTACAACTACTAATAAAGTCATATTATATCAAATTGTCTTCTCATTGTCACATCCTGTAAGTGGTGAACTACCAAACACCAACAATCATGAATGTAACTACAAGACAATTTTATTAATGTAAACAAAATACAATATTGGTTGTGAACGTGTCACAATACACTACCCAAACATGGGTCTTAATATGTTAAACCACTATGGAAACAAAAAATAGTGTATAGTGTCTAGCATTTCAAATATGCCCAATAGGATCTTACAAATGCATCTAACTATACACATGCCACAAATAGATGCATCCAAAAATAGCAATTATTCTGAAACAAATACTATAGGAAAACTAAATCATTTTTAACAACTTTTATACTGATATCAATTACCCAAGCTGATTAATGAGTTAGATAATTTAACAATAAAATCATAAAGCTAAAACTGGATATTCCAAAAATGGAGATTTTTAAATACAAGTGTGAGAATTAAAAAATATGCATGATAAACCTATCTTGAAGTGTTCCCACCGTAGTATCTCACAAAATACATATATCAATGCACTAATCATGACATCATGAAATTTAGAAATTGTTTACAAACCCTCTTAATCAGACTCTCATATTTAGGGTGTTTAATTTCCTTAGTGGATTTACTAACATATACATGGGTTGATCAAACAAAAACTTCATTAATTACCTTATCAATAGGTTTATAGACCATCTTTTTCTTACCATTACCAGGATGGTGGGGTGGCCAGAGTTTCTAACACTAATCAACCTGATGTCCACTCACGTGACAATGGGTGCAAACATTCCTCTTCTTAGGTGAGGTCACCTATTTACCATTTCTCACTTTTCTAATATAAGAATGGTCTTTAACACCTACAAGTTGCTTCAGTAAAGCTTATCTTTTCCAAAAATATGTGGCACAATGGTTATTCAATCCACACAATGTATAAGGAAAATAATGTAACATCTTGTAAATATTGAAACCAAATTGATTATATGGAAAATATGAATTAGAAGTCCTGGAATTTGCATTCTTATTAGTGTTTTTTTAGTGTAAGAATGAGGAGGTGGAATTTCAATACCTATTTTACCTAATTTCTTACATCACTCATTATTCCTTCACAAAGAGGAATTTTGCTCTATTATTGGCCTCAGATCTTGGCTTTTAGAAGCTTATCCTCTTTCAAGAATGGAGGAACTCTCTCTAACATCCACTTTCTCACTAGCATAACCCAATCCTTCATGGCGAGGTATATGCTCTACCTATATTGGGTTAGCAATACCTTGGCCATTATTACCAAGGCCCCTTCCATCAAATCCCATTTTCAATAATATTTTAGATCCAATGCCCTTAGTGTGTTTCTCAAAATTACCAAAATCAATATCTAAAACTAAATGAAAGGAATTACTAGATGAACAACTTACAGTGCACTCATCAGTCATAGTTCCTGCATCTGTAGTGAAAGGTAATTGATGAAGATAATGTTTCTCTTAATCTTAAAAATATGCCAAGAGATCATCCTTAGCTTATATATCTAATTTTCATGGGAAATATCCTCTTATAAGGAACAAAAATAGTCTCTCAAGAAAGCATTCTCTTCCTGGATCTATTGATTAATTGCTTCAAGCTCATTAATCCTCTCTCTTTTCAAGTCTTTGCCCATAGATACCTATTCCCTAAAAACAACCTAATTCCACATACTAAAAATGGAATATTAATAGTCCCAAATAGTCTATAATAATACTATAAAACAAACTAAACTCAATTGATATCAAATCCACACAATCAGAAGCTAACCCAACATATTAATTGCTCTGATACCTAATTTGATCCATAAACTCTACATTGATTTGCATGCAAAACGTTTCATAATAGATCTTAATTTCTTGTTAAATTTAATTATGAATTCAATAAATATTAATCAAAATGTGTAAAATAATGCAAAAACAAAAATCAACTCATAACAATCACATCTCCACACTGCACAAGAGTTGTTTACGGAGTTCAGAAAATGCCTACATCTTCAGGTTCGCTTATAGTATGAACCGATCCATTTTCATAAAAAGTGAGTACATGGACTTCCATCATGATTTTTAAATGGATATTATGAGATTGATTATAATTTTGGCAATATATCTAAAATCTTGAAAGCTCCAAACCATGAACAGATTTTCCAATCCTCTATTGACAATATAATCTTACAATCTTGTGGATTTTTATGAAAAAGTCTTGAATACAGACTTATAATATGGTCTTATAAAAATCATCATAATAATTTTAACATACTTTTGAATTCATCTCAAAGTCTAGGATGAATCTCTAGTTTACACTGAGAAGTAAAAATCTCTCTAAGTCCCTCAAAACTTAAGATATTATGCAGATTGGTTTATTATGGCCTATACACAGTCTACTCTATTAATCATTTTGAGGATTTAAAAAGTGCATAAAATTTTTTCAAATTTAGACACTCAATATATGGCTAGAATCATCTCTAGCTCTAGATCTTGGCTCTCAGCTCTGACTCTTGACTCTAGCTTTCAGCTCTCGGCTCTGGCTCTTGGCTCTTCGGCTCTACCATGAGAGATTTGAAACCTTGGAATGAATTCCAATTAAAATTAACAATGATATTAAAATAACCCATAACCTCTTTATATACTTGTGTGAGGTCCAAAAATTTGGGATTGGATGATTATCCTTTCCAATTTTAAATATTATTCATAATTATCCTGAGACCATTATTTATGGGATTTAACATTATCCTCTTTTTTAATAATAATTATCTCCACCTTTTTTTATGGGATTTATATTATCCCATTACAATTAAAAACATGGGGTGATAATTATTCCCCAATATGTGATAGAATATGTTTATCCTAAAATATTAAAGACTTGGGTCGAATCATACTACCACGTCACTTTATTGCCACATCATTGAGTTTGACCATAACTTTGATTGGTCATAAATTGCACATACAAACTCCATTTTCAAACCATAAAATGTGTTAAAAATATATCAATGATATCTACACCATTGAACTGATTTGGAAAAATTACATGATGGTTAATTTTTGCATTTTGACCAACTTTGACCACTTGTTAACTTGCTTTGACCAAAACTTTGATCGACTGCATAAGGAGAATATTAGATCTATTTTTTACATTATACATACCATTATAAAGGTCTCAACATACCCTACATAATGGTTTAAGTTTTATTCTAATTTAAGACCTTTTATAAATTGACCTCTGGATCAAGGTGACCATCAACGGTTATGTTAACCATTAACAATTTCTTACAGATTTTGAAGTTACTTAGAAAAGAGTTTTAGATTGGAAAAAATATCAAATAAGGGTATATTTAGGGTCTATTAATTATAAGGAAAGATGCAAAAAAGGTCTGATGGGGGGAGAAGTCATAAACTAGAAGTACAAATATACTTATTGCTTGCCAAATGGTTGATGGTTGATGGCTAGAGCAATTTTGGTAGAGTAATGGTACTTTGCCTCAAGAGAAATTTTGGTAGATGTTTGGATCTTTTTTATTGTTTTTGAATTACTAAAATAAGACTATTTGACTATTATCTTGAATACCTATGTGCAAGAATACTTATGATCATGGATCCATTTCACCTCCTACTCCCCTCTTTTTATAGGCAAAAAGAGATGAAGGATAAAAGGTTCTCTAAGAGGTTGGCTTGTTAATTGTAATGTTTAGGAGTTATTTAACAACAAGCATGGTGGATATATAAAATTGTGTCATGTTATCTTGTATAATTTGCATTTGTGTAAGAACAAGGAGGACCTAATCATTGACGGTCATCCTGACCATCAATGGTCAAGATAATTTTTGGTGGTTGAGTGTCTAAAGGAAAAAGGGTTAAAGTGAGTTAAAAGGGTTAGGTTCAGGTCAAGTTAGGTGAGTTTAGTTAAATAAGTATCTAACTAAACCCAAGATTTGATGGGTTGGTTAGTGGGTTAATAAATGTTAGGTGGTCCCTAAGGAATCCTGAGACATTTTGACATATAGTATGGTTTTCTAGTGTCTACATTTTACCCTTTTTTGTTATTCAGCTTTGATCTAACAAGATGCAAAAAAAATGGAGTATTCATCAAAGGTCTAGTTACCTTGATTATGGGTGGAGGTGTTCCCCCTCAAACTGAGAGTCGATGAGGTGAAACTAAAATCTAATCAGGGTTTGATAAGTGGTGTATGATGAGTCATGAGGTTGGTGACAAAAGGGTGGTTGGAATTTAAAATGCAAATGTGTGCATAAAATGTGAGTAAGTGTAATAGTTGAAATCATTCAAAGACTAAAGTTTCCACTGTTGGTAAAAATAAGGTCTCTTCTATAAGTACAAGTGATAGGGTAACCAGTCCACAATATTAGGCATAACTGATTGAGTTATTCCTATCAAGTCTTATAGATAGGGTTAGTTATGCATTAGGTGGTGAAAATTCAAATGTTCAACATGGCAAGGTCGGATGGTGTAGGAAAAATTACCAAGCAAAGTCATCATAAAATATTTGATTATTTGGGCCAAAAATGGCCAACATCGAGGTGAACATGGTTAGGTGGTTGTTTGAAGAAGGATAATCTCCAAAAGTTTAGGTTTTGGTTTGGAGGAGAAAGGTTACCTCTAAAAATTTGGCACTTAAGTGTAGGTACCTAAAAAAATTTTAAATGTGGTACCCTGACCATCAGTGGTTAGGGGTTCCAAGATCAAATGTTGATGGTCATCTTGACCATCAATGGTCAGGAGGAAGCCTAAAAGGCTAAGGATAAAAAGTGAAAAACAAAATTTATTTTCAATTTTGACTTATTGAAACTAAGCTTTCAATACATTTTATGATTTGGTGATTTGGATTTTTGTTATGAGGGATTTGATTAAATGGTTGCTGATGTGGTAATTGTCAATTAGGTAGAGGTAAGTGTTTGAGGTGATCTTCTAGGATCAAGATGCAGGGTGGATGAGGAGTGATTGAGCAGCTGGACATGGGCTTCACCCTAAAAGTGATCAAGGAATGAGGTAGGTGATGTTTTAAATTTATAGATTAGTTGATTTAGTTATTTTGAAGTTGAATTTGTGTTTTGTTGTTAGTTTGAATAGGGTTTTTGGGGTTTTAACCAAGTTTTAGGTTTTGCTTATTTTTTAAAAAAATTAGTGAGTGAAATTTGAAATTAAAAGAGGATTTGAAATTTGAAATTAGGATAGAATTAGGTGAGTGATTTATTTAAATTGTGTTTTTTTTAGGTTTTGAGGAAGGTAGGGTTAGGTGGTTCACCATCAGTGGTCACACATAATGACCATCGATGGTTAGACCTAACCATCAATGGTTAGCCTTGACCATCGATGGTCGACCACTGAAGAGCCAAGGTCACTTGACCATCATTCATTATAGTGACCATCAGTGGTCTAGTGTTTGGGGAAGGTGGGTGTTAATAAAAATATATTGTAGAAATGTTTTAAAGGATGGGAATAGTTAAAATGCTAAGTATAGTTTGAGGATAGGGTAATTTCCAAGGAGTGATGTGTTTTTTGGGTAGAGCTAGGTGTTGGGTTGATAAGATTAGAAAAGGTGTTGAAATTTTGTGTGTTAGGGTAGATGTTTTTATTGATGAAAGAGTTAGGGTAAGCATTAAAATTTTTGGGGGTGAGGGTCATTTTCAAGTGTTAGAGGTAATGCTATAAAGGTAATGGTTGTGAGTCAGTATTGGAAATAGGTTGATTTAGGTGGTGTTGACCCAATTTTGTCCCTCAGGCAAAATCTCAGTCACCTTCTACACCTGCTTTGCATGGCCAGTCATTTCAGGTTGCAAGGTCCACCTTCAGGGTTCAACAGCTCCATTTCAGAGCATTGGCTCATTGGCCTAGTTCGTTGGAATTCATAGTAGCAAGAGGCAGAGTCTTCAAATGTTCACAAGAAGAAGGGAAAAAACTGGGGCGTTTGACACTTAGCAAAAAAGGAAGGGCAGACAAAATGCAGAGGGTAGCAGAATCGCCACCCACAACACAGGTAGGTAAACAGAGACCCCCTACACACGATGCAGAGGGTGGAAAAATCACCGCCCACAATGCCGATGGAGAAAAAGAGGCCACTAACATCGATCGATGTCAGCAAAACTGCTGTCGTCGACAACTTACATAGGCCGATGTTGGCAAAATTGCCATGGTCGGCAGATTATTGGCCGATGTCGGCAGAAGTCCTACATGCAATCCACTGCAGTGGGTGGAAAATTTGCCACCCACAACATGAGGTGGAAAAAAACACTTGCAGAACACAAGAAAAAACCCACCTAGCCGCCGGAGAAGAGCAACACGCAAAACAAGGCAATAAGCATGGTCTTGATAGACTTGTGATGTCATCAATATTGTTTTTCACTCTTTCCAATGAGACTCCTCTTGGCTTTTCCCTATAAATGGGTAGACTTGTTCATTTATCAAGATCTTCCCCACTTTTGTAAAGAGCACTGCTCTCCAAATTTTCCACCTGAATCAATAAAAGACAATTTTACCTCTATTTGGATGGATCTTTCTGTGTATGCATTGAATGTTAATCTATGTCCAGTCATTATCTCTTGATGCTCTCACAGGTTCAACACCAGCAAACCTGCGATCTACAAAGTGCCACTATCTACTGCTGCCAGGAGTAGAGTTCTGTTTTGGAGGTATAAAATAGGTGAGGTCATTTACAGTGTGTATTTCTTAGCACCTTGGTGAGTCCCTATTTCTTGTGCTTTCCATAAGAACCTCTCTGTCATCCCAGAGACCTGGTCTTTTTTGCCAAATCTGAGTGTATGTATGTTTTTCCCTGATCCTGAGTGTGGTTGTGGAAGGTCAATCTATTTTTGGTGTATCACCTCTTTCAGGGTAGGCTATTTGTTTTCATGCTTTTTCTTTATCTCTTTTCATCCCCCCAGTATACCTATATACCTATATTTTGCGCTACCTGAAACAAACAAGATACATCAGAGGGAACTAGCCCATACCTAGAGACTCTCCTCTCCTGCTTCACCATCCCACATGTGAGAGAGGGGTTTCCATGTTGCGGGGAGAGGGCAGGAATCTGTTTTCCTGTCGCAGGGTGCACTTTCCAGTGTTAACAGTTTTGGCACGCCCGGTGGGACTATATTTTATCAAGTTTTTTAATGCAGTAAAGTTTCAGGATTGATGCTGGTCCTATTACAACAAATCAAGTTTCTTCAGCATCTGGCGACTCTGAGTTAAATCCGCTGGTTAAGCAGCCTGGTGCCATCAGAAATCATCCACTTCTTGTATGTATACTTCTTTTGCAAAAAATCATGGGTCTTGTTTTCCTTCATATGAGTGTGATCAGACTTTAGATATTCATGCAATCCCCTCAAGTAGCTCTCCTAGTTGCCTTGCAACTATAAGGGAGGTGACGATGGAATTTGAGAGACAGACAATGGAAATCGACAGGATGGAAGAGCAGTATAAATATCAGCATGAGCTGATGTATAAAGAGGAGTGCTTGTTTAGGCAAGCACAGGCCATACAATCCATGAAAGAAGAGGCACCAAAATGGACAAATCCATTTTTTCAAGGCAACCAGCCTTGTGTGCCCCCTCCTAACCTAAAGAAAACCCCCTCTTTTACACCAAATCCATTTTACCAAATAGCACTTGCTCACTCCAACTCATCAAATACAGCTGCTCCCAATCCCGTGTGCCTAGCTTTCCAACACCAAATGGCATCAGAGCAACTTCCTATGGAGATCAATCTTTTCAACTCCTTAGATCAGGGTTCTTCCATTGAGAATAATACCACCAGCCAGCATGTCCCTCTTTTAGAGGCTCCTCCAATGCACCAACAATGTTTTCCTTGCATTCTTCAGCCTCCCCAAGTTTTCCAGCATGATGTGCAAATTTCAAGTTGAGGAAAGAATGCCAAGGACCAGCTCAGAGCTTTGAAGAGGATCATGCTGGTGACCTCCAAGAAAGACTCTTTCAGGAAAACCTAGCCAGACAAATTGAAGATTTAGAGGCTAAGATGAAGCTTCTCCTTGAAAGAGAGTTAAAATTTCTAGACCTTGTGGAGGAGCCTTAGGGCCTCGTGGAGAACAAAGTTACTGCCCGTTCGCAGAGGCAGAATTTTAATTCAGAGATCCTGAATTGGGGGAAGACAGTGGAATCATGGGGCAGCAAAGTAGAAGAAGAAAAGCAAGGTTTTTCTCAAAACCTTGAGGAAGCTGAAGCTGCGCCTACCTGTGGTGATCCTGGCAGCCTCCAGGAAAAGCTTTTCTAGGAAGATCTGAGTAGGAGAATTACAGAGTTGGAGTCTAAAAATAAATTCCTCAACCAATGTGTGGTGGATGGTTCATACCAAACAACACATTCCATGCCTGAACACACCCCACCTATACATTTATAAGAGAGTTATCAGGCTGTGCCTGATATAGATGAAGTACTGATTAAGTAGAGAGAGGAGAATCATTCGATTCTAGCTCAAGGACTGTTCCCTCTTCCACCTGCTTTCTCCACTTCACCCCTTCTCGAGGAAGAACCTATTTTGCAAGAGGTAGGAGAGGAACAAAAGATCCAATCTTTAGTCCTTCAGGAGGTTGTCATGAGTGACAATGAAGAAGAAATCATCATTGATGCCCCTTGTGAAGACCTTATCAGCAGTGGAGAAGATGCAGGCCTTGCGTATATGCAGATGTTCCAGCAATTCGAAGAGGAACAAATGCATGGTAAGCTCTCTTCTCCTCTGATAGATGAACTTCCTTGCTGTATTGATGAGGATGACTACATTGAATAACCTGAGTTAGAGGAGGATCAGGAGGATATTTTTGAAAATCTAGAGAGCCTGATCAGCAAAGAGGAAAAGGAGAAGTCTGTCTTCGTGGAGGAATACCTTGAAGAACTAAACTTTAAACAGATAAGTGAAGTCTTGTGGGATGAGCAATAATTTTTTGAGCCCCTTTTAGACATCACCACATTTGCCCTTATTCAAGAAGGCCAAGAGGAAACAAAGGACAAGTCTGATAAAGTTTTCAGCGAGGTAGAGGGAAACAAATTAGACCATGATACATTGCAGAAGAATTGTGCAGATCAGAAGGCTTACGATGATAAACCAATAACAATTGATTTCTTGGTGAGGGGCACCAATTTGAAGGACTAACATCCAACAGGCCTCTCGGAACAATCAAAATATGTATATATTGGAGGCATGTTCGATTTCAATCCCCTCGGTTCCCAGCCAACTCAAGTGATAGGCAGGAAGAGCAAGTCACCAAATCTCATTTTCTTTCAGCTACTTGCCTATCACAATAAGTCTCTTCACCAAGAAGGGGACTTAAGAAATTTTCCTTTCGATCCAGGAGGGATGCAAACATTCCTAGTTAGCTGTATATAATAGTTTGCTTTCAGTTGTTTTCCCTGTTTTCCCTAAGTACAGTTGCACAGGTAGTGTTTTTTAGCTTTGTGTGTTTCCCTTTGTTTGGGGGTAAATTCTATGTATTTTGATTCTAGGATTATCAAGCTATGGAGAACTCTCTTCAAAAGTCACCATCTGACTCCGCACCCAATGGAATGTAAGGCAACTGAGTTTTAAGCCTAGCAGGCACGCTTCCCCTGTGAGTCGCTAATTTGTTGACCCAATTTTGTCCCTCAGGCAAAATCTTGGTCACCTTCTACACCTGCTTTGCATGGCCAGTCATTTTGGGTTGCAAGGTCCACCTTCAGGGTTCAACAGCTCCATTTCAAAGCATTGGCTCATTGGCCTAGTTCGTTAGCATTCACAGTAGCAAGAGGTAGAGTCTTCAAATGTTCACAAGAAGAAGGGAAAAAATTGGGGCGTTCGACACTTAGCAAAAAAGGAAGGGCAGACAAAATGCAGAGGGTGGCATAATTGCCGCCCACAACATGGGCGGGTAAACAGAGACCCCCTACACGTGATGCAGAGGGCAGCAAAATCACTGCCCACAACGTCGACGGAGAAAAAGAGGCCACTAACATCGGCCGACGTCAGCAAAACTACCACGATCGGTAGCTTACATAGGCCGACGTCAGCAAAACTACTGCAGTCGGCAGATTATCAACCGACATCGGCATAAGTCCTACATGCAATCCACTGCAGTGGGCAGCAAATTCACCGCCCACAACATGAGGCAGCAAAAAACACTTGCAAAACACAGGAAAAAACCTGCCTAGCCGTCAGAGAAGACTAGCACGCAAAATGAGGCAACAAGCATGGTCTTAACAGACTTGTGATGTCATCAATAGTGTTTTTAACTCTTTCCAATGAGACTCTTCTTGGCTTTTCCCTATAAATGGGCAGACTTGTTCATTTATCAGGATCTTCCCCACTTTTGTAAAGAGCACTGCTCTCCAAATTTTCCACCTGAATCAATAAAAGATAGTTTTACCTCTATTTGGATGGATCTTTCTGTGTATGAATTGAATGCTAATCTATGTCTAGTCATTGTCTCTTGATGCTCTCATAGGTTCAACACCAGCAAACCTGTGATCTACAAAGTGCCACTGTCTGCTGCTGCCAGGAGTAGAGTTCTGTTTTGGAGGTATAAAACAGGTGAGGTCATTTACAGTGTGTATTTCTTAGCACCTTGGTGAGTCCCTGTTTCTTGTGCTTTCCATAAGAACCTCTCTACTATCCTAGATACCTGGTCTTTTCTGCCAAATCTGAGTGTATGTATGTTTTTCCTTGATCTTGAGTGTGGTTTTGGAAGGTTAATCTATTTTTGGTGTATCACCTCTTTCAGGGTAGGCTGTTTGTTTTCATGCTTTTTCTTTATCTCTTTTCATCCCCCCAGTATACCTATATACCTATATTTTGTGCTACCTAAAACAAACAAGATACATCAGAGGGAACTAGCCCATACCTAGAGACTCTCCTCTCCTGCTTCGCCATCCCATAGGCAAGAGAGGGGTTTCCATGTTGCGGGGAGAGGGCAGGAATCCGTTTTCTTGCCGCAGGGTGCACTTTCCAGCGTCAATAGGTGGGTTGAGGTTGATAAAGAGGTTGAAGTCGGTAGAATGATTGAAATTAATGGAAATGAGAAATGGTAATGGATAACTAAGTGTACATGCTAACTTGATTTTTTTTTAGACACAAGATTAGATCCAAATGAGGGAGCAAGTTTTTAGGATCTTTGCAAAGGTCTATAGAGGGATGACTAAGGATGATTGGACATAAATGGGGGAGGTCAACCTTAGGGTCTTGAGATAATATCAATACTTACCATGAGATGTGGTGATGATCATGGCCCTCATTAAGAGATGGGATCTGGCCATGAACACCTTCCTCTTATCGATAATAGAGATGGCCATTTGTACTAGAGGATGTTCATAGGATCACATAGTTACCCATTCGAGGGGAGCTAATTTACCATATTGAGAGTGAGGAGAGGGATGAGGATAGGGAGCTCCTCTATGATGAGGATCAAGCCCTTGCCAGGTGGCATGCTAGTGGTTTTGGTTATGGGCCAATGTACTAGAGGGCTCTAGATGAGAGGTGTTTGATGAATATGATGATTATGGTAGTGTCATGTTTTGCATTGCTTGATTTGAGAAGTGGGTAATTTATTTATCTACTATTGGGAGTGTTAGTGGATATGTTGCTTGGGAGGAAAGTTTTTGAGTGGGCACTAGTTTTGTTGGTCTCTATATATATATATATATATATATATATATATATATATGGAGATTTGGGTAGTTCAAGCTCATAGGAGGTATAGGATCAACATGGGGTTTGTAATCTAATGTTGGGCATACAAGAATATTAGGGTTCTAAGACCATTGGGGCTACTATGGGAGGGATACACCTAGATGGATTTTAGAGTTGGCTTCATGTGATGGAGGGGAGATTATGCATTGATAGGAGTTGGAGGAGGGGCAAGAGATAATGATTAGTTTAGGGATGCCTTGGAGGGTTTGGTTATGGGTGATGTGGTCTAGAGGCCCTATGTTGGATTTCTAAGGTGGGTCCTCTATAACCATCATAAATTATCATTACAGAGCTAGAGATGGATCTACAAGAGGAGAGAGGGTGAGATTGAGCTCATCACTTTTTATATATTTTAGAGGTAGTTTGGACTAGTGTATGGGATTCTAGGTCCATTTTTAAGAACCAACACTAGATGGTAGTGGTAGTGTAGGTGTAGGATGGGATAGTGGTAGTAGTTCCCTAGGGCATGATATGATATGATACGATGTATAGATATAAATGTACATGATTGTGATACTGGCCTACATGCCAATTTAATTAAATGTACATGCTTTGAGAAAGAGAGATGATATACATTTTTACATGTATTATTTATTTTGATGACATGATGTATATGATGTTTATGATGTTCATGATGATATATAGATGTGATGTATGTTTCATGATGATATATAGATGTGGTTTATGGTTCATAATTTAGGTGTTTTGATGTTTTATGTTTTATGCTTATGAGATGTGGACTCAATAGCTTAGGCATGTGATGATTATGGATCATGTTTTTGTTTTGTTCATGGATGATGTTGATGATTATGGATGGTTTGATTATGGTTATTGATGTGGTTTATGACATGATTTTATGTGTATGGTTTGATTAAATCACATAAAGTAAGTTAGATAATAAACTAGATATGAAAAAAGAGATAAGAATCATGAGACATATGTCTACATGAACCAATGATAAGGAGGTAAGGAAAAAACATGATTCTTTTTCATTGGTGAGGATAAAATGAAAATTTAAGTTAGATTGTCTTATGGAACATAAGCCTATAAAATACTTCACATTAGCATACTTTGATTGATAAAAAGGTGTCTTGATCACATTGTGTCAAGTAAGCTCATAATCCCTTGATTTGTAGATGGTATAAAGGGGAGGTAGGTTATAGGTAAAAGGTAAATGGGTTGATAGGTAAGGTAAACTTATGTGGGTTAGTTTTACCCTTCTATAGGTGACCTAAGAACTATATTAGACAAGTCAATTCTTCATGTAAGGTGTAGACTAATTGATGTGGGAAGTCTACTAATGAAAGCTGATTGTAGCTTTCTTGGGATAGCTTGTTCTAATTTTGATATAGGGTCTTTTGTTATTTCTATGGTTTTGATAGGTTTGTGAAGCTGATCAATGCAAGAATCTTCAAATGATTTCTTTAACCCATTTGACTTAGCCATCCTTTAAGGGAGTGGTCTACGTTTGGGTTTGCTTATTTGGTAGTTGTCCTTCAAGGGAGTAGTCTATCTTTTAAGAAATTTAGTTTTAGGTAGGTATCCTTCAAGGGAGTAGTCTTTAATGCTAAATACATGTGGCCCAAGTGATATTTTGGTATCCCAAAGTATTTTGATTCTAGGTTTAAACATGGACAAGTCTATATAGGCTTAGAGGTTTTACCTTTATGAGCTCATAACTTTTAGCACAAAATGATAGGTGAAAGGGTTGGTTTTGAGAGACAATGACCATGGGATTTCATCTTGTTATAGATGAAAAGTATACATGAGAACCATGTTATGGGTAGAGCCATGGTACCCATTGTTTCTATCGCTAATTCGCTTTCTACATTCAAAAGATGAATAAAGAAACTAAAGAAATGGACAAGGCTAGAAGTACCTAGATAAAGACTGCGCACCGTAATCCAGACGCTTGTGAGCACCCCTCTTTGGCTGTGGAGGAATGACACCTACAAAGAAGAAAACTTGGACAAAAAAGGCATTAGATGGGTAGGCGGTGGGTTGCCAAGTGAAAGCTTGTTCCCGAAAGTGTGAAAACTTCCTCAAGGGAGGTCAACCCACTGATAACAGACAGATAAAAGACCAAGAAAATACAGAATGCCAGAATACAGAAGTGATAAACAAATTAGAAAGGAAAGAAAAGACAAAATGATGACCTAAAGGAGTTGTCGGGCTGATGACAGTCGCCGAGGTCAAAAATGTCGCCGGCGTCGGTTAGCTGACCTGCCGACGTCGGTTATCCTGCCGACGTCGGTTGGGGAAGTGACCGGCGTCGGTCGGGGTTGTGGCCTGTAGTCGGGTCTGGGTTGGTTTTTGGACTGTGGATGGGTCTGGTTTGGTTCTGGTCCGTGGACGGGTCTGAGACAGAGTTTATGGACGTGCTTGAATGGTTTGGAGAATGGTCTAGGTCTGGTTGGGTGCCCTGTACAGGGTCTTTTGTTGGCAGGAGGGACGAGGAAGTTGCCTAGGACTAGATTAAAAGGGGGACAGGAAAGAGGAAGATGGACAGGGGACAGGTTCTGAGAAGGCTGTTCAACCTCTCAGGGGAAGGACACAGCAAGTAGAAGACAGTAGATAGGATAGATAACTGGGACTAGATGAAAGAATGAAATAAAACAATGAAATTGCTTACCTTTTGGCTTGCTGACTGAAGAACGGAGGAGCTATTGTTGGATCCAGGAAAGACTTGTTACAAGAAGAAATCCCTGATCTAGAGTCCCTACCTTTGTTGCTGCTATTGCACGAGGTCCAGAGAGAAGAGAGTCGAATGCCAAAGCGCCAAGAGGATTCTGTTTGTGAGCTCAAGGGTCTAGGGGCTGTAAGGGATGTAGAAAGGGGTATTGAAGGCTGCCGATGCCGGCAATTTTGCCAACGTCGGCCGTAGGGTCGCCGACGTCAGCAGTGGCAGAATGGGGACAGAGACTAAAAATAGCCTCTGCACATTCTTACACGCCGCCGAGCGAGAGATTGTGGGAAGAATGGTCATGAGGATGCGTAAATGGGCGTGGGGGGAAGATAATGAGGATATTTGGCATAATAAATGCTAAGGGGAAGGTGGAGGGATTCAAGGGAGGATCCAAGGTGGCAAGGGTGAGGTGGAAAGGGGGCCACTTAATTAAAATATTTAAGTTATTTTAATCAAATGAATGGAGGGGACTAAGGCCAAGGGTTAGGATAGGGGTTTGAGGTGGACAAGGGGGGAGAACCAAGGTGCAGACACATTTGTGGTGTCTATATTTTCCCCTTTTTGTCTTGTTGGTTTTTCTTGACGAACTGCAAGACAAAAATAGGAGTTGGTTGCCCCAAGAAAAGGATGAGGTGTTCCCCCCTCAAAGCGATAGTCGAGAGAAGGGAACCGAAGATTGAGTGTCAATTTGACAGAGAGATGGATAAAAGAGAGTGAGTGAAAATGCTGCAACAGTCGTGATTGTGCGTAGACCACTTCACGGGAGGGTCGAGTCAAATTGTCGCATGTCGAGGGTCAAGGAGTGCCAAAATTGAAGTAACTGGGCCCCAGCATTTAGTCGTCTGCTAATCGGGTCACTCAATCTAAGCTGAAGCTCCAAATGGTCATCGTGTTCCAGGTATCCCAGGCTCAGGAAGTGCTCCCAGAGACATGAAAAAGCCACAAGTAGTAGGGATCAACTGGCTCGCGATCCTATACTTGTGAAGGGTCAAAAATAGTCTGTGGACAATTCTGCTAACCAGCCGTGAGGTAGCATAAAGGCAAAAAACAACCAAGGCAAACGCTGTCTTGGAAGTGGTCGAAGGTCGAAGGAGATGGATAGACGAAAGGATGTGGCCGAGCTAACCTCAGAAAACATCATGTGATCTGAGTGCTGCCTACATAGCCCTTGTGTGAAGGGCCTCAGGCCAATGTAGTTCTCCCTAAAAAGGAGGAATGGTCAAAGAGATTGATTGGTCTTGGTCAAAGTCGCAGAAGAGAAGGCTTGTCCATCAAAGAGACGAACAAATGGGGGTGGTCGAGCTAACCTCAGAAGATGTGGTATCTGAGTGCTTCCTACATAGCCCTGGTCATAGGGCCTCAGACCAATGTAGTTTGGGCTTGTTGAGAAGATTGGTCGATGATTGGATGTGGTCAAGTGTCGAAATGATGAGGGTAAGATGAGGATAAGATGATGTAGTCTGTAGAATTGGTCGAGAGTCTTTCATCCCTAGCAAGTTTCCATAGTCGTGATGGATATATGCTAAAAATGAATGAAGGTCTATTTATGCTTCAGCAAGTATTGGTTTATGCTTAACATAAATTGGGTCTGGTCGATAGTTTCCATGTGTATTGGTGTCCATAGAAACTATGTGAAATGGACGAGGATGATGTCAGATGCCATGAGGATGAGAAATAGCTTGGTTTGAGTCGACAATTGATGTGGTTAAATGTGACCAAAGTGTAGAGAAAAGGTGAAAGGCAAATTGCTCTTTCATTGACAAGGACCAGAAAGGAAGCATAGATAGGGGTTATTAGAACCAAAGCCCCGTTCATGCATTACGTCGTTGACCAGGGTGGTGTTAGAATGGTAATCGAATCACTTTGACATTAAAGTGAGCTCAAAGTCCCCTGAGCAGGTGATAGGAGGTGGATAGGGTAACCCAGTTTAAGAGCAGGAAGAACCTTGCCCCTTTTTATAGGAGACCCTGAGACAACTACAAGCCAAGTCCATGACCCGTTTTTTTTTTTTTTTTTTTGGTGCAGGCTGATCAATGCGGGAAGCCTACATAGAGATGTCTTTTAATGTAGTGGTCATGTTGTGAAGTTGATCAATGCGGGAAGCTTCTAAGAAAGGTTGCTGTTTGATAGCCATCCTTCGAGGGAGTGGTCTACATTTTTGCTTTAATATGTTCGATAAGTTGGCCTAGCTGTCCTTCAAGGGATCAGTCTAGTAATACATCAATTATGTAGCTGTCCTTCGAGGGAGCAGTCTACATTTAGAGTGTTTTATGACCTGGTATGATATATTATTTTTGATATAGCCATGGACGAGCCTGTAGAGGTTTAAGGGTTCCCTTTTATTAGGACAAAGCATTACTGCTTGACAAAAAAGGGTTGACAAGCGTTAGGAAGCAGGGTTGATAGGAAAAGGAATGACAATGACAAGGGGTTGCTCAAGGGACGAGCTCAAGTAAAACGTCAAGTGATCGAGCACTCGACTAACAGTAGAAATGGTCGAAGACACAAGACACAAAAAGGGGTTCAAGGTCTAATAAGTCCCTGGGCCATGCTTGTATGTTATGATAAGGTCCAAGTCAATTAGGAGCAAACTTGCCCCAATTTGCTTCTTCTGAGATTGGTCAGGTGTTGATTGATGGATGTGAAGTTAGTTGACATTGTCGTTGGTTGGTTGAAAAAGGTTGAATGTTTGGTCGAGAGGTCTGGTTGATTGATATTTGGTTGAAGTTTGGTTGAGACTGGTCGAATAATTGGTCGGGGGTTGGGTCGATGGACACTTGGTCGAGATTTAAGATTAAATGAGTGATTGATATGTGGTAGAGACTGGGTTGAACAGTTGGTCGAGGTTTGGATGAAGGATGAATTCCCCCAGCGGGTAGGGAGAATGTTTGAAAGATTGGTTAAGGTCGATTGAGGTTTAGTGGTCAGATGGATGGTATTAATGTCGAATAAGGGGGTCAAAGGTGGCAAAGGGACCATAGTCTGGTGTGGAGATCCTGATTTAGGTGATGAGGTTGGAGAGGCATGAGTCGGGGCTGATGTTTTGTTGAAGAGGTGGTCAAGAGGATCCTTGATGAGAAGGGAATCCTTTTTCCAGTGTTGACGAGTGACAGCTTTGAGAGCACAACAATGCTTAGTGTCATGTCCCAGAGTGTGGTGATAGTGGCAGAATTTAGAGTTGTCGAACCAAGAGGGTTTTGATCCGAAAGGTGATGGGCGAGGTGGTGTTGAAGGTTTGTTGATAATGTGGTTGAAAAGAGAGGTGTCATTCCCCAAACATCGGTGAATGGCAACCTTGGGGGCACAACAATGTTCCGTGTCGTGTCCAGGCATGCGATGATACGCACAAATGCAAGTGTGGTCGAACCAAGGTGGTTTTGGTCCGAGAGAGTGATATGGTCTAAAAGGCAGGAGATTGAGGCGAGAGGAATACAATAATTGCCGTAAGAGCAAGGCATATGAACCTGCTAACGGGTTGGGATGTTTTATTGTAGTGAGGGTTGGTGACGTTGGTTTGGGAGGCGAAGGAGGCATAGGTCGAGGGTTTGGAGGAGATGTATGTCTGATGGGTTGAGAGAGTAATAGAGGCGAATTGCCTCTATTGAAGATGGGAGTGGGAAGCAATCCTATTAAAGTGGACGGATGCGGGCCTAAGATAGAGGGCAATGACGAAGGTGGAGGAGGAGTCCTCCGATGTGGTCTAGTGGTCTTCGTTGGTTTGGGTCGAGGGCCACCATTGTGCGAGGCGAGGTTAGATATGGGTTTGGGTTTAGATGTGGACGGAGGTGCGCAAGACATAGCAATCTCAGGCAAAGGGCAGGAGGAAACTGAGACTGGGTCTTCCTCGGTTGAAATGGGTGGAGAGACTGGTTCTTCTCTTGGTGGAGAAGAAATAGGAGAGGGCGGCTCCTCAAGAGGGTAGATGGCAGGGATAATCGTGCCTTCTATATGTGTTTGAGGAGTGGGCAATGTAGGGTCTTTGGATGGAGGTGGGCTTAATGGTGTTGATGTGGTCAAAGCGTCCTCCAATACAAGAGAGGTATATGGAGGACTATTAGGAGAAGAAGGTTCTTCATCCTTTAATGGAAGAGGTTGGTCAAGGACAAGAGGCAAGATAGTGTTAATCATGTGAATGTCATGGTCTTGATGGTCATTGGTCGAAGTCTGGATGTTGTTTTGAGTAGGCGAATGATTCAGAAATGGTTGTTTGAAAATGTCGATATGTTGGTTGGGTGGGGCGTTCGGGTTATCTAAAATAAGATCCCCCTTGTCGATCATGTCTTGGATGATGTTTTTGAAAGTTTGGCAGTTGTCAATGTCATGGCCTTGGACGCGATGAAAGGGATAGAAGTCGGCCTCCCTATACCATGTAGGGATGGATTTTGAAGGGTCAAATTGAGGTGGTCGGATTGGAGGGAGATTGAGGACCCCCTGCTTGAGTAGTTTTTCCAAAACGGAAGCGTATGGTTCTCCAAGTGGAGTGTAAGAATGCTAAATGTACCATTGTTGGAATTGCTTGGTGATACTTGAAGACGTCGAAGGTTGAGAGTAATTAGTTGTTGTCGAGGATGGTGATCTAACGACCACAGTATTGGCCACTCCTTTGGGTTTGGAGTTGGCAGAAGAAGGGGGTCTGGAAGAAGAATGGTTAGCAGATTTTGCGTTGGTATTACGCAATTTGACCTTATCTTCTTCAAGGGCACAAAGTTCAAGCTTTTGAGCCATGGTGAAGGCCTCGTCGAAAGTATGGAAGGTTTGAACCCGTAAGGTGGACGAGATGTGCCTGGCACATGCTCGAGAAAAGAGCTCAATGAGCTCGGGTTGAGGCAAAGAGAAGGAGAGCTAGTTGAGCAGACCTCTCCAATGAGTGACAAAGTCGACTATTGATTCGTCGTCAAATTGCCTGATGGAGTAAAGGTCTGTGATTGAGACTTGTTTGGTGATGTTGATTGAGAAATGGTCAAGAAATAGTTGGGCGAGTTGAATGAATGAAAAGATAGAGTGTCTAGCAAGAGAATTATACCAGTCAAGGGCTGGGCCAGAAAGCGACATAGGGAACGTGCATAAAAGCAACGCATCATCATGGGCAATAAGATAACAGGCATGTCTAAATGCCCGTAGATGTTGTTGTGGGTCTTCCTTACTCTGAAAGCGAGTGAATTTAGGAAGCTCCCAATGGTTAGGGTATGGTCGAATAGGGACGGAAGGATGGATGGGCTCATTGCAAATTTGCTCATATGAGAAAGTATTACTTGAACCGGAAATGGAGGCTTCGAGACTGGACATTTTATCCATCAGTGTCTTAATGATGTCTACTGATGAATTGGTGGATGAAGCGCCCCCTAGGTTGTAAGGTGCTTGAAGGAGGCTAGAGGAGGTATACGACATAGTTGGTTGTGCTTGTGAGGGCACAACGTACAGATGACTAGTCGCAGGGGCATAAGCGGAGGCTAAAGGTGGTTACATTATGAAGGTCGAAGGTATAAGTTGATTGGGCACCGCCAAAGGTGGTTGAATGGCGGCACTGGTAGAAGGATAGGTTGGCACTCCTACATTTGTGGGTGCAAGAGTATGAGGGGTCGAGACAATCAAGTTCTGATATGATGTAGAACTTGGTTAAATTGCAGGTGGTTGAGGGGGTAATGGAACCCCGATGAAGGTGGGTCTAAAAATAGACGGGGAGGCCAAACTTTGCGTATTGGCCATGGTTGGGTTAATAGTTGAGGTGAAAGACTGAGTCATAAAGGGTTGGGTGGCGAATGGTGTGGATGTCGTCGCCACGTCACCCGAAAGGTCTTGCGTTGGGTTTCTCGCGAGATAGTTTTGGAGGGCTGCGGTATTGAGGTCCAAGAATCTCTCGAAATCTTGGTCCCCTTCAGGGATGATGGGAATTTGAGTCAGGGTCGAGGTCGGGGTCGGTCCTGTAGGAGTTCTTTCAGTCTCCGAGTGGAACTCCATGATAGGACTGGTTAGGGACGGGATAGATGGAAGCGGTTGTTGGCTAAAGTGGTTAAGAGAGTCCTGGCTCCAGAAACTGTGTTCTTGCAGTCTCAGAAAACTAGAATGTGGTTTTTGACAGAGAAGGGACAGGTTTTAGGCTACTAGTTTTGAACAAAAAGGATAGTGATAGAGACCGACGTCGGTTTAAAAACTGATGTCGGTAAGGAAGATAGCCGACGTCGGTAAGATAACTGATGCCGGTAAGAGAGGAAAGCCGATGTCGGTGACAGAACCGATGCCGGTGACTGTCTTCCAGAGAACAAAAAGATTTTAAGATTCTTGGAAAAACAATGAAGAAAGCGTCCTTACTCACTCAAACAAACAGATGAGAAGAGAAGAATAGAGAGAGACAGACAAGCTTAAGCGATAAATCCTAGGAATTAACTTTAGAATTTTATGGCTTATGCCTTAGATGAATGTTTAGGGAGATTGGCTATAAGAAAGGTCCTAGAAGAGGCAGTCTGGAGCTGGTTTTGGGTCTTGTTTTAGGTGCTCAAAAATCTGTGTTAGGGTCCGGTACGTGGCCTGGTGCTAAGGAGCAAGCTCCCCTCACTTCACGATTCCAGTGGTTAGCTGGTCTCGCTTAGCCAAGATATACCTCGCCTAGAGTTTATCCTCCACCAGAGAACAGAGTGGGCTTCCCCCTTGGTGATGAAATCCAAGTAGGGTCACCGGGATGGGTAAGGTATCCGCTGGGGGATGAAATCCCAGTCGGGCCTTGTCTCAAGTAAGTTTTATGTTCATTTTAGTGCATGTGGCTTGGTAGTGTAACATCAAGTGTCTACGATTTATTCAATATGCGTTTAAGTTACTAGATGTGTACTAAGAAGATGCAAGCACAAGCAGAAATGAATGCAAAGTGTTTTAATGCCCAAGTCAAAATGTGACGTTTGTTATGAAGACAAGTTTGAGAAAGGGTTGAGAGTATGACGTTGGACTAGTCTAGAATGTGCAAGAAAAAAAAGAAAGGTTCTTTTTAAATTCCTGCTTATAGTGTCATTGAGAAGAAAAGAAGGAGGAGGAAAGGTAAGAACCTAATGCTCCTAAATGAATGAAGAAGAAAAGGAACCCAGGAGGAACCTAGGATCCCACCGGGCGTGCCAGAATGTTTCTGTCGCTAATTTGCTTTCTACATTCAAAAGATGAATAAAGAAACTAAAGAAATGGACAAGGCTAGAAGTACCTGGATAAAGACTGTGCACTGTAATCCAGACACTTGTGAGCACCCCTCTTTGGCTGTGGAGGAATGACACCTGCAAATAAGAAAACTTAGACAAAAAAGGTATTAGATGGGTAGGCGGTGGGTTGCCAAGCGAAAGCTTGTTCCCGGAAGTGTGAAAACTTCCTCAAGGGAGGTCAACCCACTGATAACAGATAGATAAAAGACCAAGAAAATATAGAATGCCAGAATACAGAAGTGATAAACAAATTAGAAAGGAAAGAAAAGACAAAATGATTACCTGAAGGAGTTGTCGGGCTGATGACAGTCGCCGAGGTCGAAAATGTCGCCAGCGTCGGTTAGCTGACCTGCCGACGTCGGTTATCCTGCCGACGTCGGTTAGGGAAGTGACCGGCGTCGGTTAGGGTTGTGGCTTGTAGTCGGGTCTGGGTTGGTTTCTGGACTGTGGACGGGTCTGGTTTGGTTCTAGTCCGTGGACGGGTCTGAGATAGAGTTTATGGATGTGCTTGAATGGTTTGGAGAATGGTCTAGGTCTGGTTGGGTGCCCTGTACAGGGTCTTTTGTTGGCAGGAGGGACGAGGAAGTTTCCTGGGACTAGATTAAAAGGGGGACAGGAAAGAGGAAGATGGATAGGGGACAGGTTCTGAGAAGGCTTTTCAGCCTCTCAGGGGAAGGACACAGCAAGTAGAAGACAGTAGATAGGATAGATAACTGGGACTCGATGAAAGAATGAAATAAAACAATGAAATTGCTTACCTTTTGGCTTGCTGACTGAAGAACAGAGGAGCTATTGTTGGAGCCACGGAAGACTTGTTGCAAGAAGAAATCCCTGATCTAGAGTCCCTGCCTCTGTTGCTGCTGTTGCACGAGGTCCAAAGAGAAGAGAGTCGAATGCCAAAGCTCCAAGAGGATTCTTTTTGCGAGCTCAAGGGTCCAGGGGCTGCAACGGATGTAGAAAGGGGTATTGAAGGCTGCCGATGTCGGCAGTTTTGCCGACATCGGCCGTAGGGTCGCCGATGTCAGCAGTGGCAGAATGGGGACAGAGACTAAAAATAGCCTCTGCGCATTCTTGCACGCCGCCGAGCGAGAGATTGTGGGAAGAACGGTCATGAGGATGCGTAAATGGGCGTGGGGGGAAGATAATGAGGATATTTGGCATAATAAATGCTAGGGGGAAGGTGGAGGGATTCAAGGGAGGATCCAAGGTGGCAAGGGTGAGGTGGAAAGGGGGCCACTTAATTAAAATATTTAAGTTATTTTAATCAAATGAATGGAGGGGACTAAGACCAAGGGTTAGGATAGGGGTTTGAGGTGGACAAGGGGGGAGAACCAAGGTGCAGACACATTTGTGGTGTCTACACCCATATTTAGGATTAGGCTATGACTGTGATAGTTAATCATATGGGTTTATGTTATAATCAGTTATCCGCAAGGGATGAGATTAAGTTAGACAAGAAGGTAAGTTTATCCCTATTTAATAAAAGAAAGGATGTAGATGTGAATTATTGAGAGTCTCAAGTTCTATTTTGCCCTTGAGAGAGGAAAAATGGTAGGCTCCTAATCCATACTTATGGGTTATAATGTAGGGTCCAAGCCAATTGAAAGCAAACTGGCCTCTTTTGCTTTTCTCCATATTGGTTACATTCTGATTTTCCTTTAGGATGAGGTCTCTGATAATGAATTCTCATTTTTTTATGTGCTTCTTATAAGTGTGCTTGATTCACTCTTGGTAGACATGAAGATGGTTAAGAACTACTAGGTGATGTTCATCAAGTAGTTCAGGTTTTTTAATATGTTCTTGACGATAGTCTCTCTCGAAAATGTTGTATTGGAAGGATATGTGAAGAGAAGGAATTTGGACATCAAGAGGCAAGACTACCTCTACTCTGAAGACTAGAGAGAAAGGGGTATCACCCATGGAAGTTTAAATTCTAGTGAGATAAGCCTATAAAGCGAAAGGGATGTGAAAGTGACAATCCTGACTTGAATTATTGACTACTTTGGTCAATATTTTATTAAGGGTTTTGTTATAGGCTTCTGCCTATCCATTTTCTTATGGATGGTAAGGCAAGGAAAAGCTTAAATTGATGTTAAATGCATCAAAAAAATCTTACACTTTCTTTTATTTGAAATATTTTCCAATATTGATGATGATTTTATGGAGAACACCAAAATGATAAATGATATGTGATGATGATGAAATCAACTATTTTGTCAACTTTAGTCAAGATTAGAGGAATAGATTCCACCTATTTGGTGAAATACTCAGTATTGGTAATGATGGATTGGTGCTATTATGAAGAATGAGGATTAATTTCCCTAATAAGATCAAGTCCCCATTATGAGAATGGCCAATAGTCTTTGGATACTTAAAGGCCATGGGTAGGTACATGATGTAAATTGGTATGTTGTTGACATTTAGCACACTTATTTACATAATCACAATAGTCTTGGTTGAGGGTGAGCCAATAGTAGCCAAGGCAAAGGATACATTTCGCAATATCTAAACCATTAAAGTGTCCCCCATAGATTCTATCATGCATTTATTTAATAGCATGGGAAGATTCATGACTATGTAGAAAATAGAGAAGGAGGCCATTGAAGCCATGCTTGTAAAGGATTCCCCATAGTATGGTATATTGAGAGGTATTCTAAACAAAATATTTTTAGGCATTCCTATAGAGGTTGGGAGGAATGATGCCAAGGTTTAGGTAGTTAAAGGTTTTCTCATACCATATGTATGATGGATATGATTCCACAAAATAAATGGTAGGAAGGTTGAAATAGATATAAAAGGGTGTGATAAAGTAATGGATGGTAATAAAGAGTTTAGAATCAATAGGTTGAGATGGGATTTATGAAACAAGGGAAGCCATTGTATCCATGAACTTGTTAGTTAATCATAGAAAAAAATGGATAATGTAATAATAAAATGATGCTAAGAGTACATCTACTAGTTATTTGTACTTTTTGAAGACATCATTCTTACATTGGTAGGATCCACTGACTTGGTTGACCACAAGTTGGGAATCACCAAAGACACTGATCATCTTAACTCCCAAGGTTAGACCAATTTAGAGACATATCACTAGGGATTCAACTCAACCACATTATTGGTGCACTAAAATCAAGTTTAAAGTAAAGGGAAAGAGGTTCATCATTAAAGGGAATGAGAATAACTCTAGCACCCCCACTATGCTATCATTTTGACCCATTGAAGAACATGGTCATTTGATAGGGTCCTCCTGATAAATAGTTACGATGGACTCATCTAGAAAAGTAAGAGGAAGTGGTTAGTTGTTTTGTAGAGGATCTTCGGCCAATTGGTTAGCAATGACTTTCCGTTTAATAAAATTATACTAGAAGAACTCAAGGTTGAACTCAGCTAGGAGCATGATCCACTTAACCATATGATGGTTTTGGTATGGTTTAGAATGTATGTAATTAAGTGGGTCAATGTTAGTGATGATGAACATTTTATGATTGAGAAGGTAATAACAAAGTTTAGAAGCCATAAAGACTAAGGTGAGGTAAAGTTTCTCGAAATGGGTATATCAAGTCTCATACTCTATAAGTGTTTAAATTATGTAATAGATAGCTTGATCTCTATTTTTTTCATCATGATGAGCAAGAATTTCCCCTAAGGAATAGACATTGGTGGAAATATAAAATTAGAATGGTTGGTCCTCTTTAGGAGGGGTAAGAACATGTGGAGAAATAAGGTATTATTTGAGTGAATCAAAGGCATGTTAATAGTCCTTAGCCTTCTTAAAAGAGGTATTTTTCTTGAGAAGATGGTGAAAGGGTTAACATGTATCTGATAACTGAGAGATGAAGTGATGGATGGATTAGAGCTTCCCCTACAGGATACAAAGTTGCTTAAGGTGGGTTGGAGGTAGCATCTCCAAAATTGCTCTAACTTTGGTAAGATCTACTTTGATTCCTTAAAGAAAGACAATAAAGCCAAGAAGCTTTTCAGATAGGATGGGTGATAATGTTGTGAAGGACAATAGAAGAGTCAATTCTAGGCATATCTTGATAGGACCAAGAAAATGCTATGTTTTGGTCGTGAAGGAAAGAAGGGTAATCTTATTACTCTATATAATTTAAGGATTGACTAATATTGACAATGTAAGGGTTATCCTAAGTACCGAAGTTGACATCAATAGGAAGGGATTTATGGATAGAAGAATCCCTCACACTGAGAAAGGTGATAATGGAATCATCATCCTAATGTTAGATGGTGTTGATGGTAGGAGAATTATTTTCTACCATTTCAAGATGAATGAGAGGAAGGGTTGTAGTTTGGCCATCCTTTTGATAGGTCAAGGGGCCTAAACTAATGGTATTTATAAAAAAAAAGTTAGATGGGATGATATCAAAATACTTAAAAATTGAAGGAGATTGGGTTAGTGAGGAAGAGATGTCCTCATAAATGGTGGTGATGGGTTTTGGTGAATTAGTTAGTTCTTCTGGAGATTCAAACCCAAGGCCAAATAGCTCATGAGGTTTTTGGGTTTTGATGGAAGGTAACTTGTGAGGTTCATGTTCATAATGTCTAAGGCCAAATATCCTCTAGGCACACTTGTGAAGGTATAATTTGACAAATTCTAGTTTTTATAGATAGGATAAGTTAGAGGTAAATGGTGAAATGGTTGAGGTGGTGGTGGAAGCAAGAAGTGGATGATCAAGTCCCCCATAGACTAAGTTGGTTTGATGGTTTGGAGGCCCAAAAGGGATGGCGGTTCTAATTTTAGGATCATAATTAGGATCATGGTTGAGGTTCCCATACTATTGAGGATTAGGGAAAGCATCTAAGGATAAAAAATGATACTCCCCCAGTGAGAGATGTTGAAATGTGGGCTCCAAGGGGTCCTCTAAAAGGATCTAAGAAGAAAGGATAAATGAACTAGTTAAAGATTCATCATTGGTATGGGTGGAGCTATTTTTTGTTGGTGGTAAGGTAGTAGAGGGAGGAATAAAAATGTCATTGGGTTGATATGTCATGTTGCATGATGCGAAAAGACTAGGGTCAGTGTTTATGGTAATAACTTGACCTTCATGTTTGAACTTGAAACATCAGTGTAAGGTGGATGGGACATAGCTCATGGCATGGATATAAGGGAATAAAAGTAAGATTTTGTATTATAACTCACCTTATACAATGTAAAAGAGTTATGGAATTGTGTGAGGTCCTAAGCAAATGTGGAAGATGACTATCCCCAAGGTAGTGGCCATAGTATCATTGAAAGAGCAAAGGATCACTATAGTTTTAGACATGATGTTCTTAGGCAACTGAATTTGGTGATAAGCATAAGATGAGATAATGTTAATACTAGCTCCTCCATCAATCGTCACCATTTTTATGGAGGTTTTATTGATGTATGCAATGATGAAGAGGGGAGGATCGAGATCTTTAGAATGAATAAAAGGTATTTCTAAATCTTAGAAGGTGACAAAGGTAAAAATTTAGAGGGATGTGACAAAGGATACAAGAGGTTGAGGGTATTTTTATTAAACCTCTAATGATTATAGGGCCTCTATCAATGCTTGATGATGATGGGGTGAGGTGTTTATTAGTTCATAAAGGCTCATATTCACTGGTGTCTAGTGAAGTTGTTTTAAAACCACTCACTGCATGGATTCAAAAGGTTTGGAAGGAAAGGCACCCAAAATGGATATTTTGGGTTTTAGTGAAGGTGAAGGTAAAGGTAAAGGTGAGGGTGCTTGGGTTTGGTTGTTAGGTTGAGGGTTAGAAGGGTATGTCCATAGTATGAAAACTTTGGCTTTTCCCATATCTTTTTGTTGGGCCCTAGATCGGCAACCATATGGATATTGTGCATTAAGGGAGGTGTTGGGATAGACAGTTGCTTTAGTTCCTCTTTAATTTCACATGATATTGGAGGAGTTGGCAAGTTTTTGATGGGTTGAGTTTGTGGTTGGGTTGGTAATGGGCTCAATGGAGGTTCATGTGATAATAGATCATCCTCATCCCATAAGTTATGAACAAGTGTTTGGAGAGATTTGTAGTTATCTATGATCTATGTTGTGTCCATGAGTCATATGGTATAAATAGATCAAATTGTCATTGAACCGTGATGGTTTAGGATGTGAAGGGTCAAAAGGTTTGATAGGTGGTAAGATTAGGGAAGAGGTTTGTAAAAACCTTTTTAGAGTGGTTAAAAAAGATTCAAGCAAAGGTGTTAGAGGTGATAGGTTTTTGGTTTTAAGAGTGGGAGCCTTCTTATATGTAGGCTTCACCATAAAAATTATAGGTGGTGCAATGATTTTGGTAGATGGTTTTGGTTGGGGTTGTTTAGTTATGGTCAGTTTTGAGGTGGAATATTTCGAGGCAGATGGTGAAGGTTTGGTGATAGGTGGGAAGGTAGAGGTAGATAATTTAGTTAATAAGGACGGGGAATTTGATGATTTGGTGGAGGTAGGTGTAGGTAGAGCAAAAGGATAAGGTTTATTATATGAGGAATATATAATTATGGAAGGGTTGACATTCTTTGTAGAAGAGTGATCTTGTGGGATGGTAGAAGGATGGGGTCCTAAGATAGATGGTAAGAGGGAAGGAGGTGGTATAGTTCTGGTTTCTAGTGGTATTTTATGTGGTTCCACCTTCTTAGTTGGTTTGGTTGGGGTTTTATTTGGTGGAATAGATAGGGTTAATTCTAACTTTAAAAATTGGTGAGTAAGGATACATGTAGGAAGTATTCCTAGATTTTTGATGGGTTTGATTAGAGAGGCGTAAGGTGATTTGACAATTTTAGATAAAGGTGGGTTAGATGGTTCTCCTATGGTTTAGGTGATTTGACAATTTTATTTAGAGGTGGGTTGGATGGTTCTCCTATGGTTTTAGAGGATGAAATGTTTGATGAATGTATTGAGGTGATGATAGGTTTGATGGTGGATGCAAATGAGGTTGAATGTTCAAGTTTTTTTGGTAAAGGAGCCTAAGATGATGTCAAAAGGTGGCCCTATCTAGGTTGGGTTGAGAAGTAAACTCTAGACTTTGGACTAATCTAAAAAAGGGCTTGTAAATGAGTTTAATTCCTTGGTCATTGGTTTCAAATGTTAAGCCCCTAGGTGGAGGTTAGGGAATAGTTTATTCACCTTTGCCCTTGATGGAAGGTTCCAAGATTTAGGAGGATGTCTCCTCCATGGAAAGGGTAGATAAGGTAATCTCTTCTTTTGGGGTATCCAATGAGAGAATTGGTGGTTCTATGATAGGGGAAGAAGGTGTGATGGCCTCAAGTGAAGGAATAAGAATGGTTTTTCCCTTTGTTTGGATTTATAAATGAATGGTAGATAATTCCACCACTTCAATAAGTGAAATGGGGGAAGATGTAGTTTAAGCAATATTTGCCTCTTTTGGTATTTATATAAAAGGAGATGTGGATAGGTCCATGGTCTCATAAAGTATCAAAATATGGGTGGTTGGTTCCTCTATTTGGGTGTCCAAAAGAATAGAGGTTGAGTTCACCACTTTAATGAGTGGAATAGAAGAAGAGGTATTTGAGTTAATAGTCTCCTTAATGATAAATTCATTTATAAAGACATTAACCATATGGAACTCATGAGCATGAGATGATTCTAGTTTACTATCATCATAGTTGGTAGAAGGGGCATGATTGGATAAAGATTGATGAAATATGTCAAGGGACTAATTAGGGGATGTATTAGGATGATAAAATATAAGTTATCCCTTATCAATAATGTTTTTAACAATGGTTTTAAAGGTATTACACCTACTAACATCATGTCTAATGACGTGGTGAAAAGCAAATAGATCATTCTCATTATACCAACTAGGTGTAGGATGAGAAGCATCAAATTGTTGGGGAGGTTTTATGGGAAGAATTTATATAATGTTTTATTTGAAAAATTTATCCAAAATTGAAGCATAAGACTCCCCTATCAGAGTATATTTTTTTGGGCCAACTCAATTTTAGTTTTAGTTTTTTTAGTTAGAAGAGTTAGAGGTGGGGCTGGGTTGGTTGAAAGTTGGTAGTGGAATGGTTTTAATGAAAACCAAGTTTATGGATACCTTAGGTTTTTTGTTGGGATGGTTATATTGATTGGTGGTTTTGGTTGAGGAAGGTTCATTAGATTTAAATCTAGAATTTTTGTTTTGTATTTTCAATTTTCCCTCATCAATGGCTCTGATTTCTAATTTTTGTGCCATGGTGCCTCATCAAAATTCTTGAAAGTTTGAACTTAAAGAGTAGGGGAAATATGTTTGGCACAAACTCAAGAGAAGAGTTCAATAAATTTAGGCTGTGGTAAAGAGAAATAAAGTTGGTTGATAAGACCTGCCCATCTAGTTATAAAATCAATAATTGATTCGTCATCAAATTGCCTAATGGAGTAGAGCTTGGTAATGGAGGCCTTTTTAGATATATTGATTGAGAAATGATCTAAAAATATTTGAGAAAGTTTTTAAAATGAAAATATGGAGTTCTTGGTGAGAGTACTATACCAATCCAAGACTGGTCTCGATAAAGACATGGGAAAGGTACGAAGGAGAAGAACATCATCATAGGCAATCAAATAGCAAGAATGACAAAATTCTCTCAAGTGTTGTTGGGAGTCCTCCTTGATTAAAACTTAGAAAACTTGGGTAGTTCCTATTGAGGAGGATAAGATCAAATAGGGATAAATGGATATATAATCTCATTACATATTTGATCATAATATAAAAGGTTATGAGCCCCAAAAATAGATGACTCCAAGTTGGTCATTTTGTCTATTAACATTTTTAACAAATCTATTCGAGGTTTGAAAGCTCCATACTTGTGTGGTAAGTCTATTTGAGGTTGGGTGGCATAAATATATGAATAAGTGGTAAAATTTTACGAAGATACCACATATCAGTATGTGGTCATTGGAGGTTGGGATGGTGCCACATAAGGATTAATGGGCACAAAAGGTTGGGTAGAAGGTGATATGTATCCTTGTGGATTAGAAACGTATTGGTAGGATGTCATGGGTATTTTTTGAGGGATTTATATGTGTTGATTTGGAGGTATGGATGGGTTGGTAGTTAATTGAGGTTGAGTGGTAACAATTGTGCTAATAGGTGGAAGAGTGGGAGGTATGGAAAGCACCAAATTTTGAAGAGGGGTGGAAATCAGTGGGTTGGTAGTAATATGGGGAATGGTAGAAGATACCCCCATGGTGTATTAAGTATGGGTAATAAGAGGTGAGGTTTCCCTTATATTAGAGGTGTTGGTTGGTGTAGGGGGTGTTTGGCTATTGGTTAGGATGCTGGATTGAGTTGGGTGGTGGTAGTGGATGGGATATTATTAGAAGAGGATGCTTGGGTGATCATAGATTAGGTAGAGGTATCACAAACCATAAGATGGGGAGGAATACCATAAGGTGGATCCATAGGAAGAACCAAATAAATAGGGGTGAAGTGAACTAAGGTGTTTAGGTAATGTTAAAGGACAATGGGGTTGTTATCAAGGAAGGTAGAGAAATCTACATCACCCTCAATAACTATCTAAGGCATGGTAGGAGGGGAGAAAGAAGAAGATAACTCTTAACATCAAAATTATACTCTATGGAAGAAGAGGAAGAGGAAGATTGTGTTTTTTGGTTGGTTTGATTCCTTAATTGTTGTCTAGTAAAGACCATGTGAGGAATAGATAAGAAATGAAAAAAAGCTCACAACTCAAACACAAAGCAAGCAAAAGGAAAAGAATCTCAAAGAAATCAAAACATACACTAAAGTTCATTTAAAACTTACAATTATTTTTAGATCAATTTTAGATTATGCCTTAAAAAGTGTGAAGAGGAAATTTGGTTTATAGATCAGGTACTAAAGAGGAAGTCTAAGGTTGGTTTTAGGTGTTAAAGGCTCTAAAAAAGAATGTGTATTGAATGTCCATACATGGATTGATATTGGAGCCTATCCTCTCACTTCACACACCATATTAATAAGGGTATCAAGTTCTTAGCAAGGATATACTAAATTTTAGAGTTTATACTCAACCAGAGAGCTGAGTTGATTCTCCCCTTGGTAATGACTTCCAAGTAGGATTGCCAAGAAAGGTTAAGGTTATCACTAAGTGATGAAATCTTAGTTGAGACTTGTCTTAAGTTTTGTTTTGATATGTTGATTGATTATGTGCTTTGGTAAAGTGTGTGATAAAAAGAGTGAAACTATGATTAATTAATTTGATTTTAAGTTAACTAGATGAACTAAAACAAGTAAGAAATCAATGTATATAAGGTTTATTTTAATCCCAAAAGAAATTTTAGATTCTATTATATGAGAATATAATAAAAGAATAATGGGACACCTAGATGATGCTAGGGTCCCATCAGGCATGCCAAAATGTTTCTCTTAATTTTTGCTCATTTCTTAATTTTAGAAGAAGATTAAAAACTAGTAATAAGGGTGTGGTAGAAATACTTGGTTGTTATGCATACATAATCTAGATGAGTACAAAGAGATCCTATTTATCTTGGAAGGAATAACCTATAGGTAATAAATCACTAAAAAAGGGTTTGCTAATAAGATAGTTAGGTGGACTACCTAGTATGAGTTAGATCCAAGAAGCATGAGCTTGTTAGGAGGTTGTCAATCCACTCTTTGATAAAAATTAATTTGAAAATGATAAAAGAAAGATACTTGGATAAAATAAAAAAAAGTAATAAAATGAAATATAATAAGAAAGTGAATTCTTGATGGAAAAAAATACTAAATATAGCAAAAGTGGGTCAATACTAGTGCTAAAATAGATCAGGTCAGGTTCAAAAAATTAGGCAACATTTTGTGAATAGGAAAGGACATAGAAAGTTAGATTTGGTTAGGGATAAGGGGTTAGAAATAAATTTTTATTTAATGATACAATGACCATAGGTAGTTGGGATGACCGTCGGTCATTGGGTTAACCATTGATAGTTGGGTAACTATCGATGGTTGGACGTGACCATCAGTGGTTATGCTAACCATCAGTGGTTGCCTGTGGATTTTGAAGGTACTCAAAAAAGAGTTGTAGATTGGATCAAAGATAAGATAAAGGTATATTTAGGGTCCAAGAGTTATAAAAAAATATGCAAAAAAGGTTTGATGGGGGAGAGAGGTCAAAAAATAGAATAACAAAATAGAAGTATAAATATACCTATTACTTGCTAAATTGTTGATGGCTTAAGAAATTTTGGTAGAGTAACAGTAATTTGCCTCAAGAGTAATTTAATTATAGGTTTATATTTCTATTACTATTTATAAATTTTTGGAAGAATACTGGCTGACTAGAAGCTTGAATACCTATGTTCAAGAATGCTTATGATCATGGGTCCATTTCACCTTCTACTCCCCTCCTTTTATAGACAAAGAGAGATGGAGGATAGAAGGTTATATAAGAGGTTAGATTGTTGATTTTGATGTTTGGTAGTTTTTTAGTAATGGGAAAGGCATATATATTAAATTGTGTCATGCTATCTTGTATAGCTGGTATTTGTGTAAGAATGAGGAAGACCTGACCATTGATGGTCAACCTAACCATTGATGGTTAAGCTGACCATCAAAAATCAAGTGTGTGAAGAAAAAGGGGTTAAAGTGAGTTAAAAGGGTTGATTTTAGGTCAATTTAGGTTATTTTAGTTAATTACATAGCTAAATATAACCAAGTTCTAATGGTTTGGTTAGTGGGTCAAGAAAGGTTAGGTGGTTCCTAAGGAATCTTGAGACATTTTGACATCTAGTATAGTTTTTTTGTGTCTAAAGTATCATTGAAGAGCATAAAACTAATATGATCACATGTAGGCCTAAGATGCATGATAAATATCATGGAAATATCTAGATAGTAAGAGTTAAATCTCAACAAGTAAATAAGCACACACATAACAACACTCAAAATCAAGTTAAAAGTTAATGGTCCGAGGAGACCACAAGCAAGGGGCATGTTAAAATTATGAAAAATAAAATAGAACTAACTTAATAAAATCTAAAAAATAATAAATAATAACATATTCAAATGTTCAAGAAGGTAATCACATATTCAAAAGTCCAATGAAGCAAACATAAGCATAGGGGCCACATACAAAGAGCATATCTAAATACTCAAACAAAAAAGACAAGACACTCAAGGAAGTGCATAAAGGAAAAGCATAATAAAACAACATAAACATGTCATATTGGTGTATGGATCAAATATTTTAGTAAGAAAAGTCAAGTTCATATCATATCAAGTACCACAATAATGTATAATCATGGACATTAGGCATGTATAAGTATAAATGTCAGCTCAAACATGATAGTGTAGAGTGATCATTGAATCATATAACATGTGTATATCAATATAATATAAGATAGATGCCATAAACATCCTAATTACATGAGTAGAGGGAAGGCCCAACACCTATAAGTGTATTATGTATCTATGTATGCATGCATATGTGTATATAGGTGTTTTATTATTTTTAGGAAACTAGGATCTACTTATTAAAAAATAAAAGGTATGGAGTAAGGGGAAAAATCCAATCACATACAGTAAAATATAGGTTTTGATAAATTTAATCAAATTAATTACATATGGGAAGAATGAATGATTCAAGGGTTGAAATATGCTGCATAGGACTGTATAGATGTCAGGAGCCTGGATCTAGCTTTCATTTTGTAAAAGGATAGGAGCATTGGAATAGGACACCCTAGGGTTTGGTGCTATAGTAATTTTATTTTTTTGTTGTCTTAGAGACATAAGTTTTTTGTGTTCTGTCTACTAGCTCTATGTGAGCTTATATATGAAATTTCAGAGGTTGAATGTTGATATAGCTCACTATAGGTCTGTTTCAATCTCTAAACCCTAGGTCTATCTACACACACAAAAAAACAAATACATCAAAAGCATAAAGAAAAAACTAGGTCAAGGGAAGTATGATCACACAATCTAGAACCCGTACTATCTTGATCTCTACCTACATTAACCTTCAATCTAGGGTCTTAGATCAAATGTAGTTCTCCCTTAGAGAACATGCATAATCAACACACATAGTAGATGCAAGAATGAACTTTCACCTAGGCCCTTCCTTGATCAAGCATGTAAATCTATGTGTGATACATAATGATGACCTAGATTATTGACAAATTTTTAATTATGTATTATGCAAAAATAGTAAGTTTTAGATATAAAATTCATTGTATAGTTCTTTATAGAGGAGACTCTTTATTTCAAATTTGGGAGCTTTATTTGTATTTGGTTGACATTAGAAAAACTTAAGGATGAAGCTAAGAAGGGATTGGGATTCATTAAGCAATGGAAAATAATCATTAGAGCTCAAAATTCCATTGGATAGGAGTGCTATAAATGGACACCCTAGGGTCCAACATTGTAGTCTAATCCCAGTGCTCCTATCCTATAGGATCGAGACCTAGGGAGATGCAATTAGCATGGGAAATCTGCCCTAGTTGAGGTGAAATAACTATTTGAAAGGCTTGAGATGATATGGAATAAGATAAAAGGTGACTCAAGCATGAAATAAGACCAAGATGAGTAAAATGAAATACATGGTTAAATGTAAACAAGGCTCATATTCTCTAGTCAGAGTCTCTTATGAAAGGACTGTGAAAAGACATGATATGTGTGGTTGCTTGACCAATATAGGAAGTATTCATTTCCACCTTTTATTTTAGTGATGCATTGAAATGAAATAAAGTACTAGAGTAAAATAAAGAAAATAAAATATGTACCTAAACTTACCTATGTGGAGATAAATGTGTTGTAAAGTGTCCAACACACTACCTAGCCAGGGAAGTTGATGGAGAGCTGAATAGTGCTTAGAGAAAGAAAGAATCCCTAAAATGGATGCCCCCTATACTAAATATGGAAGTGGAATCCATGTAACATGGAGGAGGGAATTTATTTCCCCCTATGATTAATCTAGCTAAAAATGAGGAATGCTTAAAGGCTCAAAACCAATGTCTATCCTCTTTCTCACATAAACTCATGTAGTCTAGAATGTGTGTATAGAATCTATATGCTATGAAGAGAAAAATATATCATGAACTTACTATAAATATTTGAATTGGAAATAAGAAATGATTAAATGCCCAAAACCAATGTATATCCTCTATCCCACATAAACTCATGTAGTCTAGGTCTAGGTAATGTAATGGACCAACCACTGTAGATGACTGTGCAGTCCAACCTGGTGACAACCTAGGTATAGCTAGGTGTAATCTAAAACTCTAGTTGATGTGTAAGAAGATAATGACATGTCTTACCATTCTACCTATATAATCCTGGATGATAAATAACATAAACATATGTGTCATGCCCCCAAATCTAGTATGCGAGTGATGCATCTATATAATCTAGTAATTTATATAACCACATGTGATATGACCTATTATGAAATGCCCCATATACAAAATTAGAGATCAAAACATAGTGCTCTGCACTATGCCTATAATCTTCTATCTAGTCTTGTAACTATGTCATATTATATGAAGCTGTATGTGTGAGATGTGTAGTAATGTACATGCCCCCAAATCTGGTATCTGAGTCTAAATTTGTATCAAAGTCACTGTGAATCCATATAATCTAAACCACTTTATTTGAATAGTCTGTGTTTCTATAAAATAAAGGTATATCCCCTTGGATGTTTTGAGTAATGATGAGTGACCCACATAATCTGAATCACTGTATATCTTGACCAATCTGAGCTGAATCTAATAATTTGAATACTAGAGGTGTAAGAAGCATGGTGTATTCACTTATGAAAATGGATGGACATGTTGGGTAGGTGTAGAAATAAGAATAGTAGGAATTATTCCCCCCTTTTGGGAAGAGGGATGAAATTTATTGATAGAGGAGGTCGAGCCAAAAGAGATGACTATTGGCATAATGATAGCAACAAGGTTGGTATTGATTGAGAAGTTTGATTGATTAGACTGAGTTGTTGAAATTGGAAAAAGTTTTAATTAGTGATGATCAAGATATGTGGTTGAGTATAAAGGAAGTATAGATATGTGCATGTATTAATAGGTAAATGAAGTAGTAAGAAATTGAATCTTACGTGATGTTTAAGGTATCATTATCATGATTCTGTTAAAAGAAATGGTTTGAAAAATAGAGTTATGGGGTTCAAGTTATAGGAAAAATGGTATTTTGCTTTGATTAGGAAAGTTAGGTAATATGAGAAGTTGGATTGATTCTTGATTCATTTTTGTATTGAATAGTTTGAGATTTAGAGCTATATAGTGAAAGATATGTCGAGGAGATGAGCACCAAATCTGACCCAGTTTGAGTAGTTGGTAGCCTAGGTTCTAAATGGTGGTAATGTTACCTTGGTAACTGAAACACATGATTGTTGCCTATTTAGAAGCCTATTTTTGATGTTTTTGAGATATTTAAAGTGCCCTAGGAAAATTTTGACTAGTTCCAGTGCTCCTATCTTGCATCCAACACTGTTATCTAGGTTTCAGTGCTACTGTCTAAGTTGCAGTGCTCCTGTTTTGTACCTAGTGCTGTTGTTCTGGAGGCTTGATTTTTTGAAATGTTGTTTGGTTAGTTTCTATTGTTTTTGTTTGGCTAGTGATATGGAATTGTGGGATTATATATATGTTGTTTTTGGTGTTTTTAGGGTGAAGTATAGATGAGAGAGTTCCACAAGGGCCAAGTGATGGAGACATTGAGGTTATTGCCATTGTCTATTGATGAGAGAACAATGATGTATAGGGTAGGGTTGAGTCATGTGTGTGACCTAGGCATTAAGCAATGGGATAGCTATTTTATTACTACCTTATGTGAGAGATGGAATGTAGATACATGTAATTTTTAGCTTCCTACAAGGGAGATTACTATGACACTGGAGGATGTATATCACATTTTGTATTTATCAGTTAGTGGTCAGTGAGTGACATTACAAGATGACATGGGTGTTGATGTTATTGATCATGTGTCCTTGTATTTTGATGGTGTGCCCTTAAGTATACATTGAAGGGGTAGTGATAGTGATTTATTATTATTATTTATTATGTAGTTGAGTGTTCCATGGTTGTGGAAGTGGTTGGCTATGTTGTTAGCATGATTTATTACTATGAATGGGAGTGGTGTATCATTTACATAAATGATGCATAGGATTGTTCATAGTGTGGATGTATATATCACTGTGTTCTCATAGGGTAGGACTATGATTACCCACTTAAATAGGGATCTATATAGGTTTATACATGAGGCATTTAGTACTAAATTGAGTTCAGTGATGTTATTGCATTGTTGGGCTTATGAGCACATTATAGTTATGCAACTGATTGGGTTACCTAGGCTAGAGTGGGCATCACCACACTGATTTAGGGAGTAGTGGATGAGTACATTGGCTATCTGGTCTCCTAGAATAGATCATTATAGATGAGTTTTAGATAGATGGGTGGCTCATGATATCATATTGAGGCCTTATAGAGGATTCCCTAGGTTAGTTAAGGATGGAGTGCAGTTACATTATATGAGGGTTAGTTGTTAGATACATGACCATTGGATTAGAGTGTATGAGAACTTTTAGTATGAGTGCATGACTAGATATTTTTTGGTACCACAAGATGTGCCCCATATAACATGGGTATGGGTGAGGAGTGCACATGCACCAATAAGGGTAGGATCTCATGTGAGGCCTACCAAGGCTGAGTTAGCACCATTACCTTTGGATGCATGAGATGCAGATATAAATATTCCAAATGTAGATGATGTTGGATGTAAAAAGGCATATACCACATGGTGTGATAGGTATCAGTGGGATCCATTATATCTTGTTGATAGAGGGGATTCTCTTGAGTATGAGGATCTTACACCGATCCAAATGATGGGAGGTAAATATTGATTATATTTGAATTATGTATGACTTTGTGGTTTAGTTTGATTTTAAAGTGTATATCTAATGTAGTGTTGTACTTTGTGTGCAAGTGGAGTGGGAGGTACTCACTTGAACCTTTGAAGGAATGGTAAATTGGACCTTGGTAGAGAGATGTGGGCAACCATTCTATTTAGGTGAAGAGTGAGAAATAGGTGCTATGGTAGTAGGGGGTGGCTTGGGAGATTCATTGGTATCTTTATGTTTTAGTGAATCAAATTTTAATTGAGTAGAGGATGTGATGTTATCATTAACATGCGAATTATTTGAAATACAATCATGCATAGAAGTAGAAACAACATTTGGTAGTGCATTATGTTTGAGAGAAAGAGTGAGAGAATAATTAGAAACATGCGATGCATTTTATTCTTCACTATGTACATAAGAATCATCATTATTCCATGCATTATCATAGACAAAATATTTTTCATAGTCACTCTCATTTTCATATTAATTTGCATGTTCACTATCATACTGATTATCACTTCTATTGTCACTAGGGAGAGGTGTAAGAGAAGAATTTAATTCTTTTCTAATATGCAATAAATTATCATACAAAATTGGGATATTATGTGCATCTATGTTATCCATGGATGGAGTGTATGCATTATTTTAATTTTTAATATGAGAAGTAAGAGTAATAGAGTTATCATTTAGACACTAGGGAGAGGGAGAGAGAGAGAGAGAGAGAGAGAGAGAGAGAGAGAGAGAGAGAGAGAGAGAGAGAGAGAGAGAGAGAGAGAGAGAGAGAGAGAGAGAGAGAGAGAGAGAGAGAGAGAGAGAGATTAGGTTCACATGGAAGAAAATTATCACCAACAAGAGGTTCACTTAGAAGTGCATGACTAATTTGTTTATTTGGTGAATTATGTATAGGAGAATGAGGTGAAAAGTGTCTTTCCCATTTATCAAAATTATTTTCTTTAGAAGAGGGAATGAAAGAGATAGGTTTGAGATAAGAAGATGCATCTACTTTTTATTCACTATCACTTTAATATGTATCATCATATTCCTCATTACAACAATAGTAATTATCTTCATTGTAAATGAAATCATCTTCCACATTTTTAGGTAATGTAGAATTTTGAAAATTTGTCCATTTATTGCCATAATTATGAGAAAAATTTAAAAATTGATCGATGGGATGAGAGGGAAGAAGTGCCTTAGTGTTCATTTTATTTCTTTCACCAAAGAGAATATGTAAAATACTATTAAGAAAATAAATGCAAAAATAACTCCTAACATAGATATTTTGAAAATATTCTTGGCACTCTAAACAATTTGCAAAAATTCCAAAATATTTTTCTAAAAATTTTGAGGAAGGCTTGAGGATTTACGACGTAGTTTAGGAATCTAGGGTTTTGGGTTGGGGTTTTAAATTTTTTGAAAATTATTACTATAATTTAAATTCTAAAATAGATTTGAATAAGATAAATACACAAAAAAATATACAAAAATAAAAAATTTGAAATTTATTTTTTTGAACAAAATAACTACTAATATTGAGAGTTTGAAAATATTTTTGACACTCCAAACAATTTGCAAAAATTTTAAAATATTTTTCTAAAAATTGTAAGGGAGGGAGGCTTAGGGTTTGAGGACCTAGTTTGGAAAATTGGGATTTTTGGTTAGGGTTTTAGAAGTTTTGAAAATTATTAAAATAATTTAAATTCTAAAACAATATTTGAATATAATGAATACACAACAAATTATTTACAAATAAAAAATTTGAAATTAAATTTGTGCAAAAAATTTGAAGGAAAAACCCTAGGTGTACCTAGGGTTTTAGATTTGTTTGAAGTTAGGTTCACCAAATGTTTTAATATTTTTGAGAAAATAGGGTCTAGTTCCTAAATAATAAAGGGTCTCGACTAAGGGGAAATTTTCAATCAAATACAGTAAAATATAGATTTTAATAAATTTAATCAAATTAATTGCATAAGGGAAGAAATAAACTTATATAGAAACATAGGCTAAAGTGAATGATTTAGGGGTTAAAATATAATGCATAGAAATATGAAGATGTTAAAGAACCTAGATTTAGCTTTCATTTTGTAAAAGGATAGGAGAGTTAGAATAAGACATCCTAGGGTCTGGTGCTATAGTCCTTTTTTCCATTATTATCCTAGAGACCTAAGTTTTTTGGATTTTGTTCGTTGTCTCTATGTGAGTCTATAGACAAAAATTTATAGGTTGAATGTCAACAGAGCTCAATATAGGTCCATTTTAATCTCCAAACCTTGAGTTTATCTACACACACAAAATAAAAAATACATTAAAAGCATAATGGGAAAAATTGGGTTAGGGGAAGTATGATCGCACAATCTAAAACTCTTGTTATCCTAATCACTACCTACGTTAACCCTCAAGCTAGGGTCTCAGATCAAATGTAGTTCTCCCTTAAGAAACATGCATAATCAACATGCATGATAGATGCAAGAATGAACTTTTGCCTAGGCCCTTCCTTGATTAAGCATGAAAATCTATGTGTGATGTAGAATGTTGAACTATAATATTGACTAATTTTTAATTATGTTCTATGCCAAAATAGGAAGTGCTAGATATAAAAAGACTTGTGTAGTCCTTTATATAGGAGACTCTTTATTTCAAATTTGTGAGATTTATTTACATTTATCCAACATTAGGAAAACTTAAGGATGATGATAAAAATAGATTGGGACTCATTAAGTGATGGAAATTGACCATTGGAGGTCAAAATTACATTGGACATGAGCACTAGAAATGGACACCCTAGGGTCTAGCACTGTAGTCTAATCCCAATACTCCTATTCTATAGGCTCGGGACCTAGGAGGATAGAATTAGCATGGGAAATCTGACCTAGATGAGGTGGAATAACTATTTGAAAGACATAGGATAAATAGGAATAAGCTAAAAGGTTACTCAAACATCATGAAATAAGACCAAGATAAGTAAAATGAAAGACATGGCTAAATGTGAACAAGGCTCATATTCTCCAGTTGAAGTATCTTATGAAAGGACTATGAAACAACATTATATGTGTGGTTTCTTGACCAATTTAGGGTGTATATAATATAAATAATATAATATGATAGTCCTTGTTGAGGCCAAGATACCCTGATTTTTGAAAAAATAGGGATCCTTATTTAAAATCTTGAAAATTTATTCGAAGGATTGGATTTTCCACTTGATTAGGTTACCATTAGCATGTTAACACATTACCTTTATTTGAAGATCATCCACACCAGTGATTTGTTTGGAATGTTTACATACGATCAATTTTTTACTCCATCTAATGTTTCTAATGGTTTCTTCTTATGTTTCTAGGTTACAAGTTTAATGAAGTCCCAATTGTGTGAACATTGTTTAGGATTTTGTACTTTAATGTTAACTCAACCCCATTTATTACACCTTGGTATTTAAATCAATTAATTGAATTCATATTTGAATATCCAAAAACCCTTAGTCTAATTATTTAGACTAAGTCATTTTGAATTGAGTTTAAAGCTTAAAAGTTTTATCCTAAAGTTTTAATTTTATTTATTAATACAATTAAAACCTTAGTCCAAAATTTTATCTTAAGTTACTTATATTACCCGAGCCCTAACTTGTTTATTTTAATTACCCATAAGATCAATACAAGGATGCCAAGTGGTAGAATCTCAAATATTAAAGGGAAGATCTTTGGTGCATGGGTATCTACCTAGGTCAAATTATAAAAGCTTAGAGACAAAACATAATAGTGACAAGTGTCATAACCATAGTGGCTAGAACATAGTCAAGTGGATCAAGATCAATGGATCATGTTAAAGCATACAACAAAGATCTAATGATATATGTAGAGAAAGTTTAATAGCAAGTAGATCACAATAGATGGTGCATATTAATCTATGAAAAGTAGATCTAATGACACATAGCAAAGTCAATAAGTCAATCATCTTGCAAAGGAAGAAGAGAAACCAATCATGTCTAAGCTCTCAGATTGAGATCAATAGGACACATTAATCCATGCAAATAAGATCCAATGGTAAGAAAAAAAGATGAATTTTCAAAGAGCCTAGAATGAATGTGGTAGTAATACATGTTGTAACTCTAGTGAATCAAACAAATATCAAATAATGACATTTAATCTCTTGGATCAAGATCAATTGTGAGTTAATTGTTGGCAATTCAATGAGCCTAGGTCTAATGAGAAGCTATCACATGGTGAAATGATATTAAATGATGGTGTGTTTTTTAAATAAGCATAGAAGGACTATGGGACTACCAAGTGGCATGATTTTGGATGCTCGTACCAAAGATCAATAGTCCACGATAAGTTAAAGCTAAAGGAATTGGGATAAGATCAATGAAGCATGTTTAGTCAAGCTCCAAGATTGCATGATGTTTTGATATGTACCCAAAAGGACAAATGGTCACATTTAAAAATTAATGAATAAATTGACATGATAGAGCCATATAAGCAAGACAAGTTAGTTCAAAAAATCTTGTGGACCTATAAACATGGAAGGTATAAATAAGCAATCTGAGAAAAATCTAAGACACGAAGCTCATAAGTTCAAACTCAATTACCTCCATTAAAGCTTTGAAAAACCCTTCAATAAATCCCTAAGTATGTGAAATCCCTAGTTTATTCCTATTATCATTGTAACTGAGACAAATAAAATTGAATTAACATCTACACTAAGATAATTCAATCAAGAGTTGAATTACGGTCCACTAGTGATTAATTTGATAAAATTCATAGCAATGGTGGCTTGAAAGAGTGTTTTAAAAGAATATGTCAAGCTATATCTGACAACAAATGTTGAAGGTCATGTTTTCAAGGATTCTACCTTGAACATAGGAGACAATAATTGGTAAAAATTGTTTTGGATGATAAAAAATCAACCAGCCATCAACTGGGAAGAGGAGAGGAACCTCTCATCCAAGAGACTGTATGATGATATAGTTTCAATTAAAATGACCAAACTTCATTATGCATCAACAAAGCCTATGGTAATCCACTGTATTGACATTCTTGTTACCATTTTCAAGGAAACTAAGATAGATAAGGGAAAGATAATTAATGAAATCAATCATGGGAAAGTTGTTTATATTTAAAAAATAGAATTTGAGTCATATTACAAACTACCTAAACCCCAAATACACCTAGCATTAATCAATGCTTGGGACAAAGAGAAAAAATTGATGGACACCCTTGTCACATAGCTAGATTTTTGAAACCAGGTCTTTTCTAACTTTAACAAAAACATTCCTATTAGCTAATTCAGACCTGGGTTCAAAATGATAATGACTATGTTGAACATGTTGTGTGGGGATGCAACCAAAACTTATGAAAATCTAACATGGGTATTCATAATCTATTTTATGGTTGAAAAGGCAACTATCCCTCTATAGGTGAAATAATAAGCATCTCATTGAGTAGGTAGATATTTGCAATTAGGCACCGAAAAAAACCCAATTTTTCATGATGTCATATCTCCTAGATGCTTTATGTACAACTACAAAAATCCTAAACTAGAGGAAATGATCACCAAATGGAAATAAATAATCTCCCAATATTAATCTAAGCTTCACATCTATAAATATAGAGATCACATTCAATTTATGTGATTGCATCTACCTTAACCTAAGTGAAGCCATAACTAGCATTCAAATTTCAAGAATTAGCCCACTGATTAGAAAATATATTGAAGTTATGGGTGATATATGGCTATATCTAGACTGCACTATTATAAGAGTTGAGGGAACACAAATTTATCCACTCAAGTTACCTATTTATTTTCTAGATAAGTTAGCTAAGAAGGAGGTTACATACTATCTATTCCATGGAATTGATGGTCTATGCAAGGCCAAACTAAAATGAATCCTTCAAAACCTCCCCATAATAATTGAAAAGACCATGTTTAAGTAGTGGCACAATATTGAAGCTGCATCAAAACATAGATCATCTTTCAACCTATAGATTGATGAGCTCAAACAATGGGATCCTTATGGGAAAGTGAAGGATCATTTGAAAAACAAATTAATGTTGAATGTAGCCTATGATCATGAGCCTAGTGCCCATGACCCCATTTACACCAAAACATCCTCTTATTTTCAAGTCATAAGGATATCGAAAGAACATATCCTAATGCTTGAGTCTAGGCTATAAAGAAATCAAAAGGTGGATGATAGGTGACAATTGGGCCCAAGATAGTACAATTTGATTAGTGGTAAACCATCTAGACCACCACTAGTTAGTGCACAAACATAAACAAAAATACTTGAAGAGGAGAGGCTAAAGTCAAGTGAGATTGATTCTACTTCATCACCTCCAAAACTTTCTAAAGTAATAAAACATGAAGTGCATATGATAGACATAGACCTTCAAGAGTCTATTGAGGATGTATTGAAAATGTTATCTATGATATACATAGATTTAAATGAGGAAGAGAAGACAAGTGTTAATGAAAATAAGGATGATAAAGGGAAATATTTTACTAGGTTTTGACACCTCCAAGAGGAAATTAGAGACTAAGATGGCCATTGTCCCTATAGCAAAAATATCCAAAGTGACTTTCACTACTCCCTTGAGTGAATTCAACCTATTTAGTGAAGAAAATATATTATATGGCCCACCAATCCTAGAGTGGTTCTTGTATGAAATTATATTGTAGAAAGTGATCACTATACATCTTCCTTGGGCTATAATGAAAGCCATTAATATTCCTATGCATGAAGAGATTAAGACTTGGATAATTTCTTTACATCAAAATGAAGGTAGAAGGATAGCTACACTAGATAACACAAAAACTTCATCATAAATTGAGATCCCAACTCCATAGGTGACTCAACCCAAAGTTGGAGTCAAATTTGACTCAAAGACTATTGGCTTGTTAAGGGTAACTGAGAAAAAGATCAGGGTAGGTGGTGAGGAAATCATCTATCAATGGGTAGATCCATTAATTAGTTTGACACAAAATGAAGAAAAAAAACCTAGGGAAGATCTAATATTTTAAGATGATCCCTTAGAATTATCCCAAGAATAGACATAGTAGTTACAAGAAACTATCAAGGGCATGAAATAATGAAAGAAGAAATTGGAAGAGTAGCCCATATTATCTATTCTAGAATCTATGATTAATATGTTTGAAGCTAATTTGTATGATAAGTTCAAATCCTTGAAATCAATGAGGTCTAAGCAAGATGTAGTGAGCAACTAGGATACTATGGCCAAAAACCAAGTAGCTCAGTGGTAGGGTTCATACATGAAAATGAAGGACTTGGTCACTATTTTAACAGAAGATCAAATCCCTAATTTCAAGATAGTCAGCCTTGCACAATTAAACATGGCTATGGTTTTATTGATAGAAAATATCAAGAGCTTTAGAAAATGGATGAAGATCTTGGAGGGAATCTTTGAGGATGGTAAAAAATTAGAGACTAGAATGAGGAATATATTGGGGAGCATGATCACAAAACCAATTACACTCAACCCTATTGGTCTAATCACTAATGAATAATTCAATCTTAGGGCTACTAAAGTTATGTATGAAGTAAATAATTAGATCTAATGAATAATAGGGGATGAAAATAGTAGGATCTTGGACATGATCCTAAATTCAAAGGAAAATATTGGTGAATCTAGGAGCATCAGAGAAGTGCTAGATAGAGATAATAAGGACTTTAGAGACCTAAAAAAAATATATGATATATTCATGGAACTTATCATCAAGCTTAAGTTTATTGATAGATAACATGACAAGGCAATGAAGATCTTGTAGGACAAACAAAAGGTTGTAACCATAGGGGAGACCCACAGCCAAATTAGTTGACTTGAGTATATTTTTTTCATAAATTGACATGTATAACATTTTGAAAAGAGAATATTATTTCTATAAATACATGTAGAACTTGTAAATAACATTTCCTATAGGTCAATACATTAAGGGATGTCATAGTTCTAGAACATTATAGAAAGGACACCTATCTATGACACTTGTATATTTGTAATTTGACATGATTGACTGGCATACCTCCTTAATTATTTATATAAGAGGCATTATTAATTGTAAAAGAGGAGGGAGTTGTGAGAAAGAAAATTTTGTGCAAAATTTAGAGTAATCAAAAGTAGATAATTCTAAAAAGTTTATCTCAATTATTTGTGTGATTGTTATTATGGCTACTCTCTCACTTGTCAGGTCTAATATTTAGATTTGAATGGTTCTTATAAATTCTTTATGTGCACATTTTAAATGAAGGGTTGTTAATTTGTGCTAATTCTAGATTGATTGAAGGATATTTGATTCATTTAATTTCCTTTTCTTTAACTTGTAGATATAATTATGCTATTTACTTGTAGGAGTAAATATTTAAAGTGAATCTAGTTCTTATTTGCATTATTTCTACATTCTTTAGATGTTTGCTTGATGTGTGATAGGATTTGATCTTAAGATGTTTCATGTCATACATTAATTTTAAGTGCATTTTTAGATGAAATTTGAACCTTGTCATAATGTATATAATGAAGATCAACAATATATTTCTTCTCTGCCCTACCCTTCCTTTGGCTAATTTTTTGATCAATTCACCTTAGACTAGTTTTCATTGTAAATATTCATATTAGCTTAGACTTTATACTTAGGTATTTGATCATATTCACTTCACTTAGTCTAGATTACTTTCATTTTCACAAGTTAGCTATTAGTCCAAAGTTACTCCCAACAACCAAACATTATAATTTTTTTGAAATAGTTCACTTGTTTTGTCATTATTCCACCAAAGATATCAATAAAATCATAACCTACAAATCACACATTGGATTCTTTCAATCCATAAATGAGTATTGTTTCTTAAACACTCTAAACCACCTATGATACACTTTTAGGTATCAATAGGAACCCATTCCACTAGTGCTAGAAGAAGGGCATTTAGTTAAAACTCTATGAATTTGTAGTGTATTTTCTAATTTTAATGAATATTTTTCAAAGATCAGTGAATTCTTTGCATATTTGTGTTGTTATTAGCTCAATTGTGTAAAGATCACTGATATTCATGGTTTTAGACCAATCTTTAGGCTCATTTAACTAAAGATAGATATTCTTTAAAGATTCATGATAAATAGTTGTAAAGGTATCTTATGTTTGGTAAATCTTATGCATTTGAAATTAGTGACGACAAATTTGTTCAAATATTTATTGATTCTTTGAAAATTTAGATTTATTTGAACTTAGACATGTAAATATCATTAATATTTTCAAGTTTAGATATATATTTAAGCTTATTCAATCAAAGATTGTTGTCCTTTGAAGAGATTTATATAATTTTTTGTAAATATTTCTTAACTTAGGAATATTAAACATCCAAATCTACTCATAGGTAAGAATTAGATTATTATTTTCAAGAATTGAGCTAAAGATCATTCATATTTACAAATATAAGGTTTATAAGTTGTATTTTGAAAAGGATTCAAGGTTTACAAGTTGGAACTATGAAGAATTAGGAGTAGGTCATGGTTTGAATCAAGATTACCTCTCCTTTCATTAGAAGTCCATAAGAAAGCAAGAGAAGACAAAGGTAAGTGAAGGGTTTCTAAATCTTAGCCTACTTCACATATTCATGGTGCTCTGATGTTTAATTCTTATCAAGGTATGGCTTGGTTAGGTGGTTATTCCATTAATGTGCTTGGTCAGGTACATGACTTGCCTAAGAACCTTGAGAAATATTTACCATATTTCAATCATAATGGTGTTGTCATAGCTGAAGAGCATATCAAAAGTTTCAAAGCTACTTTAAAGTTATTGAATGTAGTTCATGAAGATGGTTCATGTAGACTATTTCCATTTACTTTAAAAGATGCTACATATGAGTGGTTTTTCAACCTTCTTGATAATTATATCACAGGTTGGAATGATTTTAATAGAATTTTCATTGATCAATTTGGTAAGATCATTAGTCCTTACATTATTTATCAACAATTCACCACTATAAAGAGAGAGTCAAGTGAGACCATTAGAGCCTTTAATGTTATATTCCATAAAATGTTTATTAAAACCATATATCCTTATAGACCTAATGAATTATTGGATTTATAAATTTTCTTAAAAGGTCTATTAGAGTTATAAACATATTATCTTTGGCTTATGCTGAAGATGTAATAATCAATGATCAAATTTATCCTCAAGGTCAGCTTGCTTATGCCATTCCCAATGTTAATCCTAATTTCTCTATAATGAATTCCATTCTTAATGGCATTAGAGTGTTCCTACCTTAATTTAAACATTAGAGTTGAATAAATTACCCTTAAGTCATGCTCATCCTAGACAAAACCTAGGATTATTGAATAACACTATAAATGTGTTTCATCCACAAGATCAAAGAGCCTTGGTGCCAAAAACTAGTAATAATACTCAAGTTCATAATTCATAGGCACCAAAGAATGAGAATGAGTCCATAATTAAAATGGTTCAAAAGCTAAGTACTAACTTCCTTCAGTTGCAAAAGGAAGTAGGCAATACTGGGGAAAACACCAATATGAATTATTCATATTAAAGGTTCAATAAACTAACAAGTTTTAGTATGGTAATAAAAATAATAAAAATGAGTCATCTACTAACAATAAAAATCCTAAAATTAATATTTATTATGTAGCTCTAATTGAATATTATAGGGTTTGCAATACTTTAAATCATGATGAGTTAGATTGTATTAAATTATGTAATGCTTTTGAATTGTTTTAGGATGAATTAAAACACGTGAAGGTGGACTAACAAAGATAATACTATAGATGCATCTAATTCTTCAAAGTCATCTAAATATATTGATATATCCTTGATGTTAGAGACATTTTATTTCCCTTTCTAAGAGGAAAATGAGCTTGAAGAGACCCCAAAAGAGGTGTATGCTTTCTAGTAGTACCTAAAAATGACTTATCCTCTGAGGAATAGGGAGTAGAAGCAACCTTTGACAACTTAAAATCTACCAAAATATTTTGATACCCTCTAGACCTTAAAATTGACAACAATCTAGAGCCTTCAAGGGGAATTACTTCTAAACATAATGTTAATTCATATAGTACTTCTAATAGGGGTGTATACAATATAATTGAGGACATGAAAAAGATTAAGGATAACATCATACTACATGACCTAACTCAAATTATTGATCAAAGAGAGTTGTTACTTATATCTATCTAAGAAGCCTAGTAAATCATGAAAAATTTCAAATGCCAATTTTGTTATGTACAAAAATAAGGTGGATGTTTCACCTTTCTTGCTAACAGTTAGAATTTTTGGTAAGAATTTGCATACTTATTTTCTAGATCAGGTACTTCTACCAATATCATGTCTAAAATTATTTATGAATAAATTAGTTTAACCCTAATTAAATTTGATAGGGTTTTTACTTAATTAGATAAATCCAAGGTGAAAGTAATTGAATAATTGTTGAATATTCATATGCAATTTGCTGTTGATTGAAAGATACAATAGTTTATAGACATCTAAGTGGTGGATATTCTTGATGTTTATGTAATGATACTCAATAGGGATTGGAAAAAATCCTTAAATAGTTACATGTCTACTGACTATTCACACATGTGGCTTCCATGGAAGGGAGTTCCAAATCAGATTTGTATTGAAAGAGATCCTAAAATGAAACACATGATTACCAAGTAAAATGCTACAAATGAAAGGGTCAAAATGGTAAATTTTGAGTTAGGAGTTTACACTCTTGACACTTCTAAGGTATGTGACTCTAAATATCTTCATGCTATGTTTGGAATATGGAAATTATATTTTGATGATACTAGATATAAATCTAGTTTTGGGATAGGAATTATTCTAGTCAATCCATTTGGGAAAGAATTTAGTACTTATTATAGACTTTTGTTTTATGCACTAACAAATTTATAGAGTATGAATCATTAATTTTAGGATTACAATTTTCCATCAAGCATAAGGTCAAAGAATTGCTAGTGTATGGTGACTCTGAGCTAGTAGTTAATCAAGTTAGAAGTAAATACTAGTGAAGACTATCTTACCTTAAGAAATATAAGTTTAGAGTTTGAGAATTGATAGAGTAAATTTATGATTTTAATATTTTATCAATCCCTATATAAAAAAAACAATATTGATGATAATCTAGCCTCAACTGTAGCCAATCTGATGCCTAGTCAAGATTCTAAACTAGAGAACCTTAGTATTAAGTTAGTTTCATGTCCTTTAGTTCCTGATAATGTCAACCATTTACAAGTATTCAGTGATGATCAATATATTTTAGACTCCATGAATATTTCAATAGTATTTGAATCCCACATCATTGATAAGCTCAATGAAAATGCTCTTGATGAAGGCAACATTAATGACAAAATTGTGCAACTAACTGGCAAAAAAATTCCTAAAGGCATGATTGCCTTAGAAATATTATTTGACACAAATAAACTAGATGAAACTATCAAAGTTCCCAAGGTGAATGGGAAAGATCATAAAATAGTTTACTTAAGAACATAAGGTCAACCCTAGCTAGTTAATATTGGTATAGACTACACTAATGAAGAGTTGAGAAAATCTAAGGAGTTGTTGGCTAGGTATAGAGATGTTATAGCATAGTCTTATGAGGAATTAAATATATTTTATCCTAGAGTCATTGCTCATACCATAATACTAAAATAAGAGTGCAAGCCTTTTAGGAAAAAAAAGACTAGTTAACCCTATGCTGGAACCCCTGATTTACAAGTAGGTCAAAAATCTATTAAATGCAAAGATAGTCTTTCCCATTAGACACTCAACTTGGGTATCCAACTTAGTAATAATTAGGAATAAGTATGGGGAAATATGATTGTGCATAGACTTTATAAATCTAAACAGAGCTTCTAAAAAGGACAATTATAATTTACCTTCATCAAATTGTTTATGGTTCTACAATGATGTATTTTCTTGATGGTTTTTTAGGATATAACCAAGTGCTTGTGAATAATGAAGATAGATTAAAGACTACATTCATAATTAAGTGGGGCACTTTTGCCTACAAAAGATGCCATTTAGGCTAATAAATGTAGATGTAACTTTATAGAGAGCTATGGACCATACTTTCCAAGGTCTCATAGGTAAGTGAATTATCATTTATATGGATGACCTAACTATGTTTTCTAAGAATAGGATCATATCATGCACTTATAATAGGTATTTAAATGATGTAGGAGGTATGGAATTTTTCTCAATCCCAAGAAAAGTATTTTTTGTGTTACTGAGTGAAAGTTATTAAGACATGTTATAACTAAAGAGGGTATTTATATAACCTAATAGAGTAGATGACATATCCAAGATATAACCCCCTAATAGTAGAAAAGAATTGAAATCTTTCTTTGGGAAAATCAATTTTATGAGAAAATTTATTTTTGGTTTTGTAGAAATTGTGAGACCACTAAATGACATGTTAAAGGAGGACACCGAGATCAGATGGAATGAAGAAAAAATAAAGGCCTTTAAGGACATAAAATAAGTAATAGTGTAGGAATTGGTGTTGATAAGTCCTAATTTTTCAAAGTATTTCTATCTTTATTCTTTTTCTTCTGACCATACAATTATAGCTATTCTAACTCAAAAAATATATGGATGTGATAGTCCTATTACATTCATGAGCATCGATTTAAAAAATATTGAGTTAAACTATTCTTTAATTGACAAGCAAGCATATTAGGAGACAACACCTTCAAGCTCAAGGACTTATAGGGATCAGAGTTTATGATACTAGGAGACAACACCTTCTAGCTCAAGGACTTGTAGGGATCAAAATTTACTTTTATAATAAATGGGTAATATCTTAAGCACTACTTCTCTATTATCCCACCTCAAATATACATGGAGTAATCTATAAGACTAGTTAAAGTTAGTGTAGATAGGTTTAGATTAGTTTCCTTTCTTGTTCCTTGTTTTTAAATAGTGTATGTAAATATTTATTTGCTTGTGTTTGTTTGCTTATTATGTGTTTCCTTTTCTTTGTTTTTTACCTACTTTCAATAAGTCTTTCTAAGATAGTCCTCAAGCTCCAATACATATAGTTGCTCAAAGGTCAATAGATCATGAATGTAGGTATGACTCTTAGCCATTTTTGACCATGGATTCTAAAAATGTGAGCTTGATGTTATAGTTTAGAGAAATTGGTATAGATTGGTATCTAGATTAATCATTCCTTAAAATCTTAAGCCTTATATTGATCTAAATCTAGTTCTAAAAATGATTACACATGTTGAGTGAAATTTTGAATCATTGGGACAAAGTCATGTTAACACTTAAGAAGCATTATTTCTTGGGATGAAGTTTATAACCAAGGATGATTGTCCAAAGATCAAACATTTGAAAATATCCCAAAACCTAGCTAATTCTAGTTTCTAACCTTTGTTGAAAAACTAAAATATATGTGAAAAATATAAAAATAAGAGATTTATTGAAAATCCAAAATATTTTTAAGTAAAGGTGATTCAGATAACCTCTATTGAGGCTATGGATACCTAGATGGTAGTGGAGTAAGGCCTAGAGTAGAGCCAAAGGTATCTCTTTTAGGGATATGGATGCCTGGTTAACATTAGAGTAATGACTGATCCTTCCTTTAATAAAGCATGATTATTATTGAATATCTAGCTATGATATAAGTCAATGTTAATGATCAAGGTCATGAAGTCTAAATTTTTTCTCTAAATTCCATGAAAATCAGTTAAGGAATCAAAAACACACACACAACATGACTAAGTTTTGGATTTTGAACCTATTTCTGCATGTGTAAAAATTGTTTTGATCATGAGTTGGTCTTAATAATAGTACCTGATCATATATAATGAGTATTATAGTTATTAGTTCAAACCAGAGTATCTGAGTTCTAAAATTTGGTAACGTTTCCCCTAGAAGTTTCCATTTTTTGAGGCTAACATACCCTCATTTTTGAAAAATAGGGACCCTTATTTCAAATCTTGAAAATTTGTACTAAGGATTAGATTTTCCACTTGATCAGGTTGCCATTATCATGTTATCACATTGCCTTTATTTGAACATCATCCACACCAGTGGTTTGTTTGACATGTTTACATATGATCCTTATTTTACTCCATCTAATGTTGCTAATGGTTGCTTCTTATGTTTCTAGGTTGCAGGTTCAATGAAGTCCAAATTATGTGAACACTATTTAGGGTTTTGTACTTTAATGTTAACTTGACCCTATTTAATAAACCTTGGTCTTTAAATCAATTAATTAAATTCATATTTGAATATTCAAAAACCCTTATTATAATTATTTAGCTCAAGTCCTTTTGAATTAAATTTAAATCTACATGGAACTTAATTTGCACAAGAACATTTAATTATGTTATAAACTTATTTCAAAGTTTTATTTTAAGATTCTAGTCATGTTTTCCAATATGACCAAACCTTAAGCTAAAATTTTTATACTAAGTTATTTATATTTCTCTAAACCCCCTAGTCCATTTTAATGTTCACATAGATGCAAGATCACTTTATTATGTTTTAAAACTTAGCATAAAAGTTTTATCCTAAAGTTTTAATTATATTTATTAATAAAATTAAAACCTTAGTCTAAAAATTTATCCTAAGTTTCTTATATTACCCGAGCTCTAACTTATTTATTTTCATTACCTGCAAGATCAACATGAGTATGCCAAGTGGTAGAATCTTAGAGCTCAAAGGGAAGATATATAATGTGTGGGCATTTACCCAAGTCAAATTGTAAAAGCTTAGAGATGGAACATGATAGTGATAAGTGTCACAACCATAGTGTATGAAATAAATTAAAGTGGATTGAGATCAATAGAGCACATTGAATCATACAACAAAGATCTAATGGTACATATGGAGTAGGTTTAATAGCAAGTGGATCACAATCAATGGTGTATGTTGATCCATGTAAAGTAGATCTAATAGTGAATAACAATTCAATAAGTCAAACATCTTACAAAGTAAGTGGAGAAACCAATCATGTCTGACCTCCTATATTGAGATAAATAGTGCACATTAATCCATGTAAATAATATCTAATGGTGCAAAATGAAGCTAAATTTTTAAAGAGCCATAAGTAATGTGGTAGTGACATGTGTCACAACTATGGTGAATCAAATAGAAATCAATAAATGGCATTGATATCCTAGATCATGATCAATGATGAGTGAAGAGTTGAAAATTCAATAAGCCTAGGTCCAATAAGAGGATGCCACATGGTTTAACAATATTAAATGATGGAATGTGTTCATAAGAAACATATAAGGCCCACAAAGCTACCAAGTGGCATGATCTCAGATTCCCATACTAAAGATCAATGGTCCATGATAAGTCAAAATTAGAAGACTTGGTAGAAGATTGATGAAGCATGTTTAATCAAGCTCCAAGATTTCATGAGGTGTTGACATATGTCCTAAAAGGACAAATGGTCATATTTAAAAATTAATGAAAAAATTGACATAGTGGAGCCACATAAGCATGACAAGTCAGTTTAAAAGATCTTGTGGACCTGCAAACATGAAAGATATAAATAAGAAATATGAGTAAAATTTAAGACATGAAACTCATAAGTTTAAACTCAATTACCTCCATTTAAGCTCTATAAAACCCTTCAATAAATCCCTAAGTGTATAGAATCCCTAGTTTGTCCTTGTTGTCATTGTAACCAAGCCAAAGAGAATTGAATTATCATCTACATTGAGATAATTCAATCAAGAGTAGAATTATAGTCCACTAGTGAGCAATTTGACAAAATTCATAGCAATGGTGGATCAAAAGATCATTTCAAAGGAAGATCTCAAACTATATCGAACAATAGATGTTGAAGGTTGTATTTTCAAGGATACTAAGTTTGATGCTTTTAACTTAAACACATGAGACAATAACTAGTCAAAATTATTTTAGATGATCGAAAATCAACCAACCATCACTCGAGAAGAGGAGAGGAACCTCTCATCCAAGAGACTATATGATGATATAGTTGTAATTCAAATGACTAGCCTTCATTATACAGAAACAAATCTTGAGGTACTCCACTTTATTAAAAATTTTGTTCCCATTTTAAAGGAAACTAAGATAGATAAGGGAATGATATTTAATGAAATCAATCATAAAAAATCTGTTTAGATTTCTATTATAACATTTGAGTCATATTAAAAAATACCTAAACCCTGAATTGACCTAACATCAATAAATTCCTAGCCCAAAGAGAATAATTTGATGGACACCCTTGCCATGTGGATAAATTTTTGAAACCAAATCTTTTCAGACTTTAACAAAAAAAATCTTATTAGCTAATTCAGACTTAGGGTCAGAATGATAATGACTATGTTGAATAGGTTGTGTGGGAATGAAATGATAACTTATGTAAATCTAGTATGGATACCCATGGTCTATTTTATGGTTGAAAAGGCAACCATCTTCCCTCTAGGTGAAATAATAAGCATCTCATTGAGTAGGCAGATCTATGTAATTAGGCACAAAAAGAAAACCTAGTTTTTCATGATGTCATATCTCCTAGATTCTTTATGTGTAACTAAAAAAATCCCAAAATAAAGGGAATGGTCACCAAATGGAACATAAACAATCTTGATCTTTTTATACTTTAATAAAAAAATTCATATTAGCCAATTCAAACCTAGGGTCATAATGATAATGACTATGTTGGATAAGTTGTGAGGGGATGCAACCATAGCTTATGTAAATCTAGTATGGATACCTATAGTCTAATTTATGGTTGAAAAGGAAACTATATTCCCTCTAGGTGAAATAATAAGCATCTCATTGAGTAGGTATATCTTTGTAATTAGGCAAAAAAAGAAAACCTATTTTTCATGATGTCATATCTCCTAGATGCCTTATGTGCAACTATAAAAATCCCAAACCAGAGGGAATGGTCACCAAATGGAACACAAATAGTCTCTTAATATTACTCTAAGATTCACATCTACAAATATAGAGATCACATTCAATTTATATGTGAGTGCATCTACCTTACCCTAAGTGAAGACATAAGTGGCATTCTAATGTCAAGAATTAGCCCATTGATAAAAAAATTGTATTGAAACTATGGGTGATATATGGATATATACATAATGAACTATTATAAGGGTTGAGGGAACACAAATTTCTCCTCTCAAGCTACATATTCATGTTTTAGACAAGTTAGTTGAGCAAGAGGTTACATACTAGCTATTCCATGGCATTGATGGTCTATACAAGACTAAAATAAATGGACTCCTTCATAACCATCCCATAATGATTTGAAAGACCATGTTCAAGTAGTGGGACAATATTGAATTTTCATTAAAACATAGATCATCCTTCAACCTACATATTAATGAGCTCAATCAATGAGATCCTTATGGGAAAGTGAAGGAACACTTGAAAAATAAAGGAATGCTAAATGTAGCCTATGATCATGAGCCTGGTGCCTATGACTCCATTTATACCAAAGCATCCTCTTATTTTGAAGTCACAGGGAGATTGAAAGAACATAGCCTAAGGCCTGAGTCTAGGATAGAAAGAAATCAAATGTTGGATTATAGGTGGAAATTGGTCCCAAAATAGTACCATTTGATTAGTGGTGAACCATCTAGACCACCACTAGTTAGTGAATAGGTAGAAACATAAAAACTTGAAGAGGAAAATCCAAAGTTAAGTGATATTTCTTTTACTTCATCAACTCTAGAACTTTACAAAGCAATAGAACATGAAGTGCATAGAATAGCCATAAACCCTCAAGAGTCTATTAAGGATGTATTGAAAATGTTATCTATGCCATACATAGATTCAAATGAGGAAGAGAAAACAAGTGTTGAGGAAACTAATGAAGATAAAGGGAAATATTTGGACTTAGTAGTTGTTGACACCCCCAAGAAGAAAGTAGAGATTGATCTAGCCATTATACCTATAATAAAAAGATCCAAAGTGACTTTCATTACTCCCCTAAGTGAAGTCAACTTATTTAGTGAATAAAATATATTATATGGCCCACCAATCCCAGAATGATTCTTGTATGAACCTAGATTGTAGAAAGTGCCCATTGCACATCACCCTTGTGCTATAATGAAAGCCATTAATATTCTTATGCATGAAGATCTTAAGAGTTGGAAAGTTAATTTATAAGAAGAGGAGGATAGAAGGCTAGATACACTAGTTGGCATAAAAAATTCATTATAAATGGAGATCTTATCCCCACAAGAGACTCAATCCAAAGTTGGAGTCAAATTTGACCCAAAGACTATTGGCTTGCTAAGGGTAACTAAGAAAAAGATTAGGGAAGGTGTTGAGGAGATCACCTATCAAAGGGTAGAACCATTGAATAGTTTTAAATAAAATGAATCAAATAAATATAAGGAATATCTAATTTTTGAATAAGATCCCTTGAAATTAACCTAAGCATAAATAGAGAAATTACAATAGCTATCAAGGGCATGAAACAATAAAATAAGAACTTAGAAGATTAGGCCATCTTATCTATTCTAGAAGCTATGATCAATATGTTTGAAGCTACTTTATATGATATGTTTAAATTCTTGAAATCAATGAGGTCTAAGTAGGATGTAGTGAGCAATTAGGATATTATGGCTAAAAACCAAGTAGCTCATTCGCAAAATTCATATAACAAGGTGAAGGACTTGGTCACTATTTTGATAGAAGATCAAATCCCTAATTTCAAGATAGTTAGCCTAACCCAATTAAACATGGCTATGGTTATATTTAAATAAAATATCAAGAGCTTGAGCAAATGGACCAAGAGCTTAGAAGGACTCTTTAAGGATGGTAAATAATTAGAGACCAGAATGAGGATTATATTAGGGAGCATGATCATAGACCCAACTACCTCAACCTTATTGGTCTAATCACTGATGAATAATTCAAGATCAAGGATACTAAATTTATGTAAGAAGTAAGGAATCATAGCCAAGGAAGAACAAGGGCTGATAATAGTAAGATCTTAGACATGATCCTAAATGAAGAGGAAAATATTGGTGAAGTTAAGAGCATCAGAGAAGTGCTAGACAAAGAAGATAAGGACTTTAGAGACCTAGAAGATCAATAAGATGAGTTGTTCATAGAACCTATCATTAACCTCAAGTTGATTGATGGATAACATGACAAGGCAATGAAGATCCTATAGGATAAATAAAAGGCTACAACTATAGGGGATCCTCAAGTCCAAATTGGTTGACTTAAGTATATTCTTTTGTAAAGTGACATGTATAAAATTTTAAAAATAGAATATATTTTTTTAAATGAAAGTGGAACTTGTAAATCACATTGCCTATAGGTCAATCCATTAGGAGATGTCATAGTTATATAACATTGTAGAAAGGATACCTATTTATGACACTTGTAAAATTGTAATTTGATATTACTAATCAACACACCTCCTTATTTTTGTATATAAGGGGTACTATCAATTGTAAAAGAGGAGGGAGTTTTTAGCAAGAAAACTTTGTAAAAAAATTGGAGCAATCAATGCAAGCAGATAATTCTAAAAAGTTTGTCTCTTTTGTTTGTGTGATTATTATTATGGTTGCTCTCTCACTTATCTAGTCTAATATTTAGATTTGAATGGTTATTATGAATTCTTGATGTGCACCTTTTAAATGTAGAATTATCAATTTATGATAATACTAGGTTGATTGAAGGATATTTGATTCATTTCATTTCATTTTCTTTTCTTGTAGATGTGTTTATGCTATTTGCTTACATGTGTAAATTTTTTAAGTGAATCTAGTTCTTATTTGCATTATTTCTACATTCCTTAGATGTTTGCCTGATGTGTGATAGAATTTGAGCTTAAGATATTTCATGTCATACATTGGTTTTAAGTGCATATTTAGATGAAATTTGAACTTTGTCATAATGTCTATAATGAAGATCAAAAATACATTTCTTCTCTACCCTACCCTTCCTTTTGCTAATATTTTAGTCAATTCACCTTAGATTAGTTTTCATTGTAAATATTCATATTAACTTAGACTTTAGACTGCATTATTTGAGAATAATTCACTTCACTTAGTCTAGATTACTTTCATTTTCACAAGTTAGCTATTAGGCCATGGTTTTCCCAACAACCAAACATTATAAATTTTATGAAATAGTTCACTTGTTCTACCATTATTCTACCAAATATATCAAGAACATCACAAACTACAACTCATACATTAGATTATTTAAATACAAAAATTAGTAGTGTTTCTTAAAAACTCTGAACCACCTATGATACACTTTCAGGCATCAACAATCCTCAACATGGAACTAACACATAGATGCCAAGGATCTAATATAACATGTAGGTGCCAAAAGTTTTTTTTTTTTTTTTTGATATTTTTGGTATTTTATGGAACAAAATAGATCATCCAATGTGTTGGGAAATAAAGAAGCATAATTGATTACCAAATACAAGCAACTGAATATGCAGAATTAACCAGAAGTAACAAGTAACTAGAAATCAGAAATAACATAGAATATGAGAGACAATACACAATTGTATTAATACTCATCCAGAAAAGAATACAATAAAGAAGATGCCACTTCTTCTCCATACCTCTTAGAGGCTTTCCACACCTCAAGTGTATAGTACTTCTTTCCTCAAAGCTCTCTCTCTTACGGTCCCAACACACAACTCAAACACAGAGTTGGTGTTCACCTCCAACCAGTCAGTATCCACTACTGCCAGTACACCAGTGCTCCATGCACTCCACAAGTGCTCCATGCACTCTAATTACACAATCATACTTCAAGTAGATCTCCCCTAAACCTACAACAACTTGCAACTCAAACGATCTTACTTATGGAAGGAACTGCCTTGCCTTCCTCTTTGCTCTCATTCTGAGTACACACTGTACTCCAAGTAGATCCTGCCTAATCTTGCTCCCTGTTGTGTTGTTATCACCTTGAATCTACTACCACCTATAGATCAACCTAGTTCTGCACACCTGTAAACCTTAGACCTTGCACACATGAACACCTGCAGGTCAATGATCTTACTTACCACATGTAAATATCCAAACGTGGCCTTACACACCTGCTGACCAAGATCTTACACACCTGAAGAACCCTTCTGATTCTCCAAAACTATCACCCACACTTGGCATAGCTGTGGAACTAAGAGGAACACCCTTGCTCACTTCACACACAAAAGGAGCTAACTTTGCTCAACTCAAACTAGAACACCTTTATAATATAGCCTATGAGTCTCTTAAATAGATCTCATGCAAACAATAATTAGACACCTAATTACAATACTTAGACCTGTAGCTCAAGACTATAATTATCCTTCTTCATGAAAATACCTGATTACTTAATGAATTGTCCATAAAACTTGTAGTTCAAACCACACAGGCGACCGACGTCGATCAAATTTTAACCGTCATTGGTTGCTTCCTGTTTGTACCCTACTGACGTCAGTTGGCCTGATCAACACTGATGACTATGACAATAGCATCCTCCTCCATGTCTGCATCCATGTGAAGCTTTTAGCTCCACAACCTAACAGGTTATTGCTAGTTTGATGGATCTTAATCATCTAGAGTGTTGCATTGAAGTTTAAAAGAAAAAATACAAAAAATGTCATATTGGGATCTTATAAATCAGCTTGTTGTGAAAATGTCTTATCCATTTCACAACCACTACATCTATCAATTGCTCAATGTAGTATGATGTTCAATTAATCATATGTTTTAGGTTGGATTTCCACTAATAAAGATGTTTTAACCACTCAAACCACCATCCTAGTAGGGAAATCCTAATTTATATACCCCCCATGGAGAGTGTTGAAGTCAATTCTAGGAGGTGAAACCCTAGGTCAAATATTCCCTAAAGAATTTGTGAAGAGGCAATGGCCTCCCCTCCACAAGCCAAATGCATGAAATATAATGATCTAAGAGAAAAGTCTTTAAGGTTATTTTTAGATCACCCAAACCCTATGGGTTTTGGGGAGATGCTAGACAGCATCATTTTCACTCCTTAAACAAAGGCACAATCACAATGAAAAATCACTTTTGGTTACCCAAGTTCCCTAAAGGAGACGGGGGAGAGCATAAATGCACCTTTCATTTTACTCAAACAATCTAACAAGCAATTGATAGATGATTTACATAAAATAACATTTTAAGAAATTTGAAATTTAAGTGAATGTTGAGTTTTATAACACCAAATTGAAATGTTAAGTGAATTTCTTGGTCCCTTGGCCTTATTTTTCAAAACAATTGAAAAACATTCACAAAACAATCAAATAAGCCATCTAAAGTTATTTTTAAACACTAAAGGGATGGTAAAAAGACTTAATAATGCTTAGAATAAACACTTTTCCATGTAGGTTCTACATAAAATTTTAGAGTATTGTTTAGCTTTGAAGCATAATCAATGATGAAATATACAAGTTTGTATTTCTTGCTCTCAAGTTCTCTATTTTTTACACATAGAGACCAACATCGATCACTATTGATTGATGTCAGTTGTTACAAGACTAATTTTGGTTATAAAACAAACTAATGCTAATCAAAATTGACCACTAATGGTCAACTATGAACCTTTAGGCAAAAAATATTTATCATAAATATGCTTGTTAGCACAATTTTAGAATAAAATATCCAAAATAGACTTTTGGATCAGGTAAATATGTTCAAACTAGACTTAAAAACCTAATTTGACAACTACAAATTTGAGAAAATCTCTATAATGCAAATTTTTAGATGTATTTTCCCTTACAACCTAATCAATGTCGGTCACCTAGAATCGATGATGATTACTATGTGACCTGTGTATTAACAAAAAAGTCAAAAACATGGGAAAAATAAGCTAAAAATTGATGTTAAAGAACTTTTTAATGACTTTAAATGAAATATAAGATTACCAAAATGTCTTCCTTTCTTGAATGGATACATTTGTCCCATTAGGTGTGCCAAGATGTAAAGATGGATTACAAAGATGTTGGATCAAACATTAGTCATGAAAAATATAAAGAATGCATAAAGAACTAAAAATCTTGGCCAACCTATTCAACAAGGTGTGAAAATGATAATTAAGAACTCAATGAAAGAATAAAAACATACATTACCTTCCCAAGAGCATCCCATCTTCCATAAGTGGCTCCAAGCATGTTTTTCCCCTTGATTTGGTGTTCTTCTCTTTGTCAAAAATGGATGCCAAGATCCTCCATCATCTCAAGATCACCATGTATATTCTAGGCTCATGATATAAAATCACTAATATGCCTATCAATGAAGCTATCCTATTGAAAATGAAACACAATAATCAACACAAAGAAAGATTATGGAGATAATCTTGCATTATAAGTTTACACAAATTAAGCTTGATGAAAGTGGTCTTGGCCCCTCTAATTATAGGATTTTGGAATTGATCAGGATCAACCACGACCATCCATCTCAAGATGAATATGTGTGGTTTTGAATTAATCTAATATTTCATAATTAATCCATAAATATCCTCATAATCATTTGGGAGGAAGAGGCATGGTAGCCCATAAACCTAATATGGCTTATGAATGTTACCCCATTGATCATGTCATTTAATGATGTAGATAATAGGAATCAATTTACAATAAATAAATATTCAATAACTTCCATGGAATTCTTACTTAAGCTCATAATTTGGTTTAATTTTCTTAAGTAAGATTAATCAATTTTAGTGTAATTCTTTAGAAATTGGTGCACAATTAATCAAATTGGTCAGAATGTCAAATTACTAGGTCATAATTTGACTCACGAATAATTAGAAGGAGATGTTAGTTACGTATGGACCATGATTGCATTTAGAACGTTGTCAACACAAAATAACATAGGCACATGATGTGTGATTATTAATTAGAGGACAAGAGTGATTTAGAGAACCAAAATGAGAAATCATCTTTTTGACTTAAATTGATTTGAGAAAATTTAGGAATCACATAAAATGCATTGCCCCATTTAGGGATACATTAGCCTAAATTAGTACTTGTATACAACAAGCTTGAACCATTTAGTGCATTTAAGTGATTTTGGCCTAAATTATGCATTTGAGTGCAATTCAAGTAAGACTGACAATTTTAACACAAATGGTGTTAGGAATTGGATGTCTATAAAAGGAAGAAAAAAATGTTTAAGGACTATAAAAGACCTTCAATTTTTTGAGGTGAATCTTACTCTTTAGTGAGTTTGAGAGGTGTATTTTATAATGCAAGATTCCTAAGATCATAATACATGTTTTAAGGTCTTTGAACTTCAACTTAATAAAATTTTATATATTTATATAGGTTTTTCTACATGTTGTGGGATTCAAAGGTGATTTTTTCATGTTGTGGGATTTAAAGGTGATTTTTTCATAATGGAAGGCTTTACATAATGTTCAAACCAATGTTGGGATCTATGACTCTACTCAACAAGGTAATGGAATCTGATGTGTGTTTAAATGCATTATCATAATCTGACAATGTGCCTAACATGGTAATAAAACTTGCCAAAATTAGACTTGGGAAAATTTTAGATTTTTTCTTGATCTTTTATCGACTCTATCCACTCTTGTACTACTTCATGGATACCTTAAAGCATATATAGGTATTAAAAACATATGACTCACCATCTTTATCTATCTCAAAAGTGAAAAATCAAACTCCATTCAGATTTTATCCAAAGTAGACAAAATACTTATCATGAGGAGATATCTCACCTAAGCTTATGTCATAGGAGTCATTACACACCTTGTGTCTACCCTAAGTGCTGACACATTTTTGTGATTTTGTGATACAATAAATGGTGAAGCATTCGTGTAGTATCTCATGCTTCATGAATCCTTATTCATACATCTAAGGATGACAACCTTATATGTAGAATCATCCAACATCAAGTATCTCATTATGACCATCATCTATAACTTTGTTTTCAAGTGTCATAATTGGCTCCAAGATAGGATATTCTCTTTCTAAAAGAGGTATAATCAAGAGCTCATTAATACTCTAAACTTTATCACTCAAAACTTCCCAAAAAGTAGATCTCAATATGTGACTCAAGCTTTGTCCATTGGGCTATAGAGTCAGTGTCTATTTTGTAAAAAAATTACCATCCACATTATTAAAACACCTCTAATTACTTGTGAGAGTGAAATTGGGGGTGTTGTCATGAAATGTAAAATTTCATGACAAAAAGTATACTATGAGAAAGCAAACATTGGCTCTAAGGATTAACCTAGGTTGGTTAACATTGGGAAATGATATTCACTTGAATAAAATAGAAAATTTATCAGCTTGCTTCAAAAATATATATACATTTTTTCATATTCATATGAAGATATAAGTCTTTTCATCTAAAATAAATACAACACATAGTTCCTCTAAAACTTGATGCTAAGCCATTCATATAGAAACAAAGATAATATAATATAAAGATTATAGGTGTTTTTGTTAGAAATGGATAAAATGTTGAATGCATGGATTATTTTCCCTATTCATCATTCAAATTGGATTGTCAACATATTACTAGTTCAAAACAATAATGTTGATTTTATAAATATGAATCAAGCATCTCTCAAAGAAAATTATATGTTATGCATGCTGGATCAAATTATTTAGGAAGTCATAGGTTCTAAAATTCTCTTAATGTTGGATGTTTTCTTAGGTTACAATCAAATTAAGATTAATAAAGAAGATCAACATAAAATGGCTTTCACAACCCCATGGGTTACTTTTACATATTGACGAATGTCATTTGGTTGATCAATGAATGAGTTAAATTAAAGAGGGCCATAGATATTTCATTCAAAGATATAAATAACAAGAAAAATGTGGTTTACTTAGATGATTTAATAATGTTTCCAAAAAGAGGGAATATCATTATGAATATTTTGATAAGGTATTTGAAAAATATTGATTGTATGGTATTTATCTCATCCCTAAAAAGTCAATTTTTGGGGTGACTAAAGGAAAAATAATCAAACATATTATTTCCAAATAATGAATCAATATCGATCTAAAATGAGTTGAAGTGATTCAAAAAATGTCTTTGTCAACTAAAAAACTAGGTGTACATTTACTTTTCAAAAAATCAAATTTCTAAGGAGATTTTTTTCTTTATTTTTAAATTATTAAGAATATTAATAAAATAATGAAATGAAACCCCTCATTTAAAATTAATAATGATGGTAAATGGGAATTTGATAAACTAAAAGTTTTTATTACTCATGCACCAACTCTGGTCCATCCTAACTTCAAAATAGAGTTCATCATTTATTGTCATGCCTTATAACATACTCTATCAACCATATTGATTTATAATAATGATGAATTTATTGAATATCCCATTAATTTCATGAGTTATATTCTTAAGGATTATGAACTAAAATATTCTCTAGAGGAGAAACATGCATACACATTTGTCAAATCTATCAAGAAATTCAGGTACTATATTTTTCATTCACATTCCATTGTGATAGTGCTAAGTATAGAAGTGAATTTTATTTTGAATCATCAAGATTGAAGGTATAATAGAGGTAACTATATAACTAGGCTCATGAATATGATATTGAAATTAATCCCCAAAAATTAGTTCAAGGAAAAGGATTATGCCAGCTCATAATCAAACAAATAAAATCTCAACTAATCTCTTCAATAGCTTGTAATGATCAAAGAAAAAATATCTCCCCTTTGTTACTTTTATATATTTTACTAATGAGTGGTTTACATGTATTTTTTTATTCATTACATATATATATATAATGTCCATATCACATGGATACCAAATAGAGTAGGACACTCCAATTGAAATATATAAAGTATGTGATCTGGGATCATACATTGTTCAAAAAGAGTATTGATGGTTTATTATTAAGACATGTATAAAATGAACAATAGAATAATATCCTATAATACTTTAATTATTAAGCTTATGGTGTACACATTTTAGATCCAATAATATTCTAATAGCTCAATACTATTGGCTTACACTATTCAAAGATGCATATGAGTGGATAAGGAAATGTGAGGCTATTGTAATTTATTGGATGACCAAAACTTTCAACATTCCATCTCAAAATAGTGGTAATATAAGAACCTTTCCAATAATGTGGATCTATTTATTTAGGAGCTATAAATCCTCATTCAAGTAAAACACATACACATGTTCTTCTTGTTATAAACTACTTTACCAAATGGGTAGAAGCCATCCAATCAAGTAGATAACTTTATAAGTTATTTGTAATTTTATTAAGGAAAATATATTAGTGAGATATGGTGTTCCATATAAGATCATAATATACAATGCCTCAAATTTTTCTTCTTTAGAGTTGATCAATTTTTTTTATGGCTATGGTATATCATTATCCCAATCTTCAACATTACCCATAGGAAAATGGCCAAGTTGAGTCAAGAAATAAAAATATGGTCACCATCATTCATAATTTGGTTGATGAAAATTATATGAATTGGCATAAGAGGTTATATGATACATTGTGGGTGGATCAGATAACACTAAAAAAACCATAGGCATGTCCCCATTTCAGTTCATTTACATGATCAATGTCAAAATTTTTATTAACACTTGAATTACCTTCACTATAGTTGGCTAGAGCTATTAAAAACCAAAACTTTAAAATATCATTGGATAAAATAATTATATACCTAGGCAAGCTTGAATAATATAAATCATAGGTTGTTGATAGAATTACTAAACAACAAGCTCAAATCAAAGTTATTTTTGACAAAAAATTAAAGACAAGGGATTTTAGGTGGGATATAGTGTTATTATATGGGATAAGTGCAAATAATTGGTGGAAATCCATTGAAAATTTAACTCCTTATGGATGGGTCCCTTCAAAATTAGACACTTTTGTGGAGGCAACAACTTCTACCTAGATTATCCTAATGGCACACATTTTCCATTACCATATAATGGGAAATATCTTGAACATTACTTCAAGTGAAATCAGGTTATCTCCTACATGTAAGTATGCATATAACAATTTTGGTTGTATTTCCTTTTTATTGTTGTTTTTGGCTTATTTTATGTTGTGTCATTTTATTTCACATCATTCCCCTTTGTTGGCTGGTTCTTTTTCCTTTTTAATCTCTTACTTTATCTTAAGTCTATCATTTTATCAAAACTTAAATGACTTTGTAGCACAAGGTAAATGCACTTTTCCACAAAACTAGAGTCTAGAATTCTTCTCTCATCCCTTATAGTTCAAGTTCCATAGTTAGAACCAATTATTGTACCAATTTTTTAATAAAGGTAAAAAACTAAAATTCTAAGCATTTTGATCATAAATAGTTAGTAAAATCCATTTTTATCTAATTCAGACATCCTATTCTAGAAAAGTTTATTTTCATAAAGTTAAATTGGTCAAAATTGTGAAGAAATAAAAAAAATGGTTAAGTCTTTAGCCATGTCAGAAGTGGTGTACATGCCAAACAAATCTCATAATTTTGATTTTTGCCTAATAGGTCATCAAACCTTGACATGTTTCTAACAGATGTCAAAACCCATTATATATTCAATCACATGAAATAATCCACCCCATTGTAAATGAAATCCTTGGAACCAAACATGTCTTCAAACACACATTAGATTTTAATACCTCTATAAGCACACCCCTAAGATATCGATTCTATTTGAAACCCTCTCAGACTCTAAATGCCCTTGCCAATATGACATAAGTTCATACACTCTAAAAAATATACCATTATTCCATAGGCTTTCTCCACATGCACATGTGTTTCAATCTTAGATTTAAATCTCATTGCTTATTCCATTTTCAATTCATTATACTCTACTTATGTTTACAACCTTTATTTCATATGATCATTTTATTTTTAGGTCTCTTTATTTTGAGTTTATTCAGCTAGTTAAAATCTAAGGTTTTTACCCTATAGTGATATAATATAATTGTGGACTATTTATTTGATGAGAATTTATATAAAGGGTATTTTTGTTCTCAATTATGATATTGAAAACTCTAATCTAGTTTTTAACAACCTTGATTTGAACTGTATACTCATCTAGTCATCATGATTAATCTAGATAGACCATCAAACTTTGGGTCTTTTTCAAGCATTCATCATATCACGATCCTCTATCTAGCATATCTTTGGATTCTACCATCCATTTAAATAGTTTCTAGACTCTAGAAGTTTCTCAAGACTTCAAAAGATCTTGAATTTTCTTGAAACACTATTGAAATCTAGATCTTTGTTTAACATACTATTAGACTTTGATACCTTGATTGACATATCATTAGAACTTGAGTTCTATCTATGCATAAATCAGAGTATGATCCCCTATTAATTAGACAATTATACTTTGAAATTTATCTAGACATAGATAAAATTTCATATCTTGCTCAAACAACATAGAGATCTAATCTTTATTTAAACATGGCCATTTTTTCACCTTCACAAATTTAGCTCAGGCATTATTTTTCCTCATACAAGTATTTTGTCTTTTGCAAATGTCATCATTCAGAATCTAATCAAAGAGATAATGAAAAAAATGTATTTAAGACTCCTCCCAAAAAGGGTCCCCTATCAGAATAAGATATGGATGTGAAATATTAGTTTCAAGGAGTTGTTCCACCCTCATACCTAGATTCAAATGTTGAGGAAATAAAAAATACTAATCTAGGTCACATCAACATGGAAAATTTATGGAATATAATCTATGTAGTTCATAAGATAGATTATGGTCAAAGCATCCATGATAATGGACTAGCTCAAGCAACTACCTTCCTAATTTAAATATAGTACCTATAAATAGTACTAAAAATGGATAATAATTATGATGTAGAGAAGTGAGAAGTCAAGAATTCAAAATGATAATATATATTGTGCTTAGGGCCAAAACATATTGATCACTTGCTATAGTTACTTGATAGGCAAGTATTTGCTAATTTGACCCCAAAATGTGCTAAATAATTTTATGATTCCAATAATAATTCCTATTCTAAGTGGGTCAAAAAATAATGATTTACAAATCCTAAGCATATATAAATAATAATTTCTAAGAATTTTTTATGTTTAAATTCATGAATGAAGTTAAAAATATGAACACACTATTGCATAGAGTAGTGGGGAGTCCATTTGCAATAAAAATTCAAACATGGATGTATAGATACATATGAATCAACAATAATAATAAGAATTACATCCATTCATGAACAAGTAATAGAGGTCAATACCACTTCCAAATTATGCATGACCTCTTATCTCATTTATGTTGTCGCTAGGATAAGATTCTTCAGTGGATTGAGTAAAATAGGTGACATGTAAACTAAAAATATATATGATTTATATCCTCAAATCAAATTAAATGAAATTGCACATTATTTTTTTATAGTAAATGACACATTTTGACAATATGTGATTCAAACATTTAAATCAAAAACATATAACTTGAGGATATAAATACAAGCTTCTAAAAATATTTCCAGATGGGGATATTGGTTCATACTATTCCCAACTTTCACTTATCTAAGAATCTATGGTTGTGAGATTTATCTATACATACTTCCAAGATATGTAGCTAAAAAATTGGAATTAATGGAACTAGTAAGTGAGTTGACTAAGACACATAGGATCTTATCTAGTAAACACAAGTCTAAAATAACATTTTATATTTATATTGGTTAGTACACTTGTGCCTACTTGGCTAAAGTTAAACTAATTGATGAATACATGACTCAAGTCACCATTTTGTCATTCAAAAGTAGACCTTATTTTGATGCCAAATGCCTAATTTAAAAAATTATTGGTTCCTAACATCAAAATGTACACCACTTTGAAGACATTTGGATGGATTGTGATGATGAGAAAGATGTGATAATCTATGATTACTCATGATTCACTTTGGAATAGATCCTTGTATTTGAAATATTAAAAATAAAAAAACAATATAGTAGATGATGAAGATGTGGTGGACCCCATTTATGAGAAATAAAGAATTTAATTGAAACCTCTTTTAAAACTATCTTGGCACAAAAAAGAATCTACTTCACTCATTGACAAGACCTAGGTTGTGTTGAATATGACTCTCAAATGGTTGAAAAGAAAATATATTAATTTTGATAAATCAATATTTCATCCTGCCATGAAGGATATTGAAATGGGAAGTGTTCATAAACAACATCAAGAATAAATAATAACATCTTCAACAATAAGAAATAATAAAGACTCAAATTAAATTGAGGCATAAATAAAAGCTAAGGCCATCACAAAAGTTATTCTAGTGCAAAATCCACTCAAGCTTAAAATAATAAGGATAGATGAAAATTTATATAATACTCCTAGTATTTCCATTTTAGAATAATTTCCTCATAATATTTCTTAATTAGAAAACCTTGGTAACCAATACTACACAACAATTCCTAGCTTCAAATATATCCTTGTTATTTCCATATTTTGTTCCCTCTCAGCATGATACTTAATTACATATGCCTTTTCTCAAAATGTTGAATTACCTCTTGAATATTCTCCCAAAACACCAACTGATACACTATAAAAAGGGGCAGGTGTAATTATACTAGAAAAGTCTCACGCCTTAAAAATCCTCTTCCTCATTTTTAGACTCAAAAGGAATATGACACTGATTTTATGCAATAATCTCCTAGTATAAAAGTCCATGATTATTTGAATGAGATATTTAATAAAATAAATAAAATTATACAACCATAGGATATTAATATCATCATTTTGATAACTATTCCTCCTAATGTAGTCAAGAATCCCAAAACAATTTCTAGAAAAATCACAAATCAAAAAAGGGATATATGTATAGAAGTAGAAATTCTTCCTTTTGATAAAGATAAAGATAATGTTGATGTTAACTATTATCGAATCACAAAGGTACACTTAGGAAAAGATACAAGGGAAGGTGTGAAGTAAAATGTTCAATCTATAATTGACACGTTGTTTGAAAAAATGGAACAAGATAAAGTGACCAAAGATAAACTTAGAGAAAAGGTTGAGAAAACAAAATCAATGGTCTATAACTGATAAGGCTAATTCAATTTTTTTTTGTTCATCAAATATTATACATGAAAACACTGAATGTAGCAGAATAAATTAGTCATATGGGAAAGGAGACAAAAAAGTGTTCTAAGAAAATTCTACAATAGATTGTCACTACCATTCTTATTGTGATGACCATGTATTCTGAGATACAGTCAGAATATGATCTAGTAACTTAAGTTGAATACAAGTATGCTAAGGATGTATAAAAATGGAATGGATTGCTTCGCAAGTTGGAATATTTCTCATATACTTGTCCATATGACCTTATTCAAGAAAAGTTTATTCAAAAATAAGTTATATACCTCATTAAATGTTAATGGGATACTAATTTTAATATTTTTATTATCAAATAAATTATTAAAGAAATCAATTATTCTAATTTAATATGAGGTGATTCTCTCCGTGAAATAATGGGAGAAGTATGGGAACTGAATTGCACAGTCATTAATGATAATGGGAAAACATATTTTATGGAGACCATCATCAATCAATTTAAAATGAATATTGAATAAATCCTAACTCCTAAATTTGCATTTAGTTATGGGTGAATTCAAATGTTGATCAAATATTAGAATAGCTTGTATAATCTCAATGAAATGCTAAAGAGACTTCAAGGAACAACTCAAAATATGTCAAACCTACATTATGATGTAGAGATAGCTTTCACATATTCAGATGGTTTAGATGAAGACAAAGTGCTATAAATATTTAAAAAGTTTTATGAATAACATGAGAAGAATTTACTACCATGTAAAGAGAATATCTAGATCATCCTCAATGAAGAATAACAAGAATAGTTCATCATCAAGTTTTTACTAGTTTCTTACTCAAAACTTTTTGTGTCTTCTTGTAATTTTTAATTGCATATTTTATAATAGTAATTTGCACATTTTATGTCATGTAAATATAATAATTTTATTTTTCAAGTTAATTAATGAAAAATATCTAACACATTATTTCAATTAGTGAAAATTTGCTATTGTACCTTTTCAAGTCATGAAAAAACACCAACGTAGTTTTACAAGTTATGCAAATAGCCTAATGTGTTTTTGCAAATTTTATGACGTGCAAATTTGATATTAAATTTTTAAAAACTTATAAAAGGTATAAAATATGGTTATGAACTATAACCACCCATTTAAACCTATAAATATAGGTTTAGGGATCATTTATAAGGGTTCTTGATAGTTAAAATTTTGAAGCAAACTAGAGAAAGAAGAGATTGTTTTTGCAACTCAACAAGGATAAATATATCAAAAAGTATGAAAACTTTGTGTTTGAGATTTATTTGTGGGAAATGTATGTGTTTAAATATATTTATATTTAATTATGTGCTTTTGAATGCTAAAATTGTAATTAAATTAATTAGAACATAAGAGTTTCATTGTAGAGTTTCTTTCTTGAACTTATATTTGTAATTTCATAATAGTGAAATCTTGGTAGGGGTGAAACTAGTATTTTTGCTTATTTTTATGAGGAAATATGAAATAATTGTCATATTTATGTTATAAATGATATAATTTTTTGGGTTTATGTTACATATTTTTATGAATATGCAATGTATTACCTACCCATTAAATGAGAAAGGTTTCTATTGTTCACTTCAATCTACTCCTTATCACGAGACACCCATGAGATTGGGCATTCCTTGAAAAGGGGAAAGTAGGGATAAATAATTTTTTTTTTCATAAATTTTAGGATTGATATAAGATAAATCTAGGGTAAAAATATGGATATTTTAATTCAAAATGGATTTTGTGTGAATAGTCTCCAAGAGATGCACTATTACCACTAGAAGTTCAATATTTTTTTTCACATGTTAAGAATAGTTATGAATACTTGAGTGTTGGAATTATTATTTATAAACAAAAGTGGAAATGGGAATTTAAATTCCACTAAAAAAACACAAAAGAGAGGGAAGGGTAAGGCTGAGAATGGAAGCCTCTATGTCTAAAATGAGATCATTTCATTGGTCATTGAACCTAGTGAATCTGCCACAATTATACCAATATATACCAATTTCACTAAAGTTACATCTCCAATAAAATATAGTGGGGAGAGTATGATATGAAAAAGAATATTAATTTAATTCAAGTTAAAAATAATAATGATTACTATGATTTTATTATCTAAAACACATAAACACAATATGAGAATTTATAGGTAGGCACATAAATTATCAGCACTACCAAAATAGAAAGGAACTCACATAAAGATTATAATAAGTAAGCACACCATAATCATGACATACATAGAGTTAAAATGTTCTAATCCATTTAACCTATCACTATTGATCATTTAAACATGAATATGAAAGAAAATTGAATACAAAAGATACCCTTTTACAAAAACAAAGATTGTATTCATTAAAATAGTGAAATGCTGCTACAATAATTAATTTGGGATACTACTACAATCTAGAGTGGTAAAGGAAACATAGGGAAATCCTATAAATAATATAATAACACGTTTGAGAAACTTTAGGTCAACCCATAAAACACAATAAAACTCTTCTATAAATAGATAAGGATTAGGGTTCACCTCCAAAAAGAATGAGAATCCCATCTTGGTCCATGATGGCCACTCATTATAGTTATAACCATATTTAAAAATTTTAACCAAAATAAATCACTATAAATACAAAAAATATATATAGGGGACCACTGGTTAACATGCAAAGTTAGCTAAGAGGGACCAGATCCTAACTACTTTGATTGGGCATTACTAACCTCCAACACAGTTGACACGAGGTCTAACTTTTTATCTATCTTGGCCATGTTCAATTGAGGCTCCATGAAGATCACTTTGGCCTACATTTCTATTCTTTGGGAGATTTAAAAAGTTTTTTCCATTAAGGCTTAAACTCCAGAGACTTGGTTGATGTTCATAGTGGACTGAGTTGATAGGTCTAGCACTTCTCAAGCTCCTTCTTGGTTTTCCTTCTCCAATCTCTCCCTCATAACTTGGTCAAATTAATATAAGTAAACTTCAAATTTACCTTGGTCTAGTAAAGTGTCATCCAAGTGGGAAAAAATATAGATATTAACCTCCTTGAAGTAGGTTAATATCTTCTTCTCACCCTATTCCAAAGGTTCTATTTTAGTATGGGCCAAGGCTAACCACTCCTACATTGTTTCTCTCATGTTCTTGGAATAATTTTGGTACAACCCAAAATATAAGGTTGGTATTAATTTGAGTTTTAGGAACATATATTTATTAACCACTACCTATAAATTCAAACACTTCCCATCAATTTATGTGATCCTCCCCATATAGGTATGTGTTCATTGTATAATTACATTAGTATTAGCCTTAGTCCCCACTACCTTCCCAAGGGTTGAGAAAAATAGAAAGATGGAATCACTGAACTACCTAATTAGTTTAACTGGGAATGTACTCTTCACTTCAATTTTGAGAGTCTATACTTAGATCTACATGTCCTTGAATATTTTATCAGACATTTATTAGGTATCTCATAAGATGGATAGTGGGTCCTTGGCCATCTTCTCCTCTCCAATAGTAGTCCTCACCTTGGTGACAGAAAATAGATCCTGATGGGTTTCCCATATCACTAGATTCCCCTCTTAGATGAATATTTGAGTAAGCATCCTCTTTATGCTCCCATAAACTCTATAAAAACATTACTATATGTCTAGCTCACCATGAACATCAATATGTGGTGCATGTGAGCTTGGAACCATCCTTGAGTTGTGGGGTGTGTGGATAAAATGGTGGGAAGGGTAGAGGATAAGGTGAAGGGGAGATAAAGGAAGTGGAAGGAGTGAAAGAGGAAAGGATTAGATGTGGAGGGTGCATGGGAGTGAAAGGGGGGAATGAAAGGGGAGGCCAATGAGAACATCTAAGCTTGCCATTATTCCTAAATGAGTTTCTCCTAAGGAAAAATTACCCCTAGGAATGAGTCCTATAATAGGATGGGATGGTTAAAGGTGAGGTCAGTGTGTCCTTAGGTAAGAGAGAGGGGGAAAGGATACAATCACTAGGCTAATATTACTAAGGATAGATGGGTAATTGAGACCTTAGGAAGATGTAGAGTTAGAATTTAAGGTCTTTGGGTTAGATTCAAAGTATGGGTTGCCTTTTATGTCTTCTTTGACCTCTTTCTTGGGTTAGCTCTAGGTTCTATAATATATGGTTTGACTAAGATGGCATAAATTTTAATGGTTTATGGTGGAGGACTTTGATCCATGGAGAGGATTACTAGGATGACTAGATTGAGGATTAATAGGGTCCTTAATAGTGGTGGCTAGCTTTTAAAGGCTACAGTCATGCTCACTATTAACGGTATGCCCAAAGGATGCACTGTGAGGACTCTAGGATGTGATATGGGAGGAGAGAAATGAAATGAGTAAGTAAGGACACTTATAAATACGTAGGCCAAGGGTACTTGGGTGAAATATGGAGGGGAATTAATGGGAAACAAAGGGGGTAAAGTTGAACTAGTGGGCACTAGAATAAGGAGTTGTAATGGGGTATGAGTAAAGGGTGAAAGGGAAATGAGAGGAGATGGATAAGTGAGTGGGGAAACCTAGATGGGTGCCTACTAGATGCATAATTATGAGATGACTCTTGAGTTGCTAGATGCCTAATATTAGGTTGAATGGGTTACACTTGGGCTTCCTATCATCATGTAGTCTAGCCTCAGCTTTATTATGGCCTAGTTACTAGTGATCAAGGAGAAAATAGGAGAGGTAGAGATAGAGCAAGAGGAGCCAGAGCTACTAGTGGAAGTGGAGTTAGAGTTAGGGATAGAGTTTAAGGAGGAGAAGGTAGTGGGATGCCCTATAATATTCTTTGGAAAATGATTGGAGTTGTTTGAGTTAGGTCCTCCATGGATTGCGTAGGAGATGGAGGAATTATGGAGGCACCTAATTAAGCCTTATTCTTTTTATTTTTCTTCTTCACTATTATTTGGGGTAGCACCTCCTTGTCATCAACAATGTTTAAATAGAGTTCATCATCATCTTTAACTTGATGGTAGTAGTTGATGTTGAGTTGAGTTTAATATTACATCGAATGGGCTCGATCACCATATTTTATATCAAGGGGAAGTTCTTGTAGATGTGGCTTCATATGATGATTAGGAGTTATGGGCATGCCTTATGTTAATGCTATATGTATAATCTAGGGATGTTATTTACCATTTAATAAGTGATATCCTATTCTACTAAGTATTTAAGTACATAATATGGAAAGCATAGGGGATCTTGAAGGAATCCCATGACTCAAATCACTATGTAATCTTTGTACATCTAGTAGTCTTTGATGGTTGTGATAGAGTCCTAAATTACCTTTGGATCTAGGGTATTAGAGCTTCATTCACCACCTAGTATACCACTAGGTATAAGTGATCACATATGTTCTAGACATGCTATGGAATTGGTGGCCATACATATTGTATAAAACCATGTGGATGTTTGAGCCACTAAGCACGAACCCAGGAAAGGTTGAAGGCTTGAATGATAACATCTCATAAATTATGTCAAATAGGTATCTCATCATGTAGAAGTTGCCTCTAATTCAAACATATGTAATGGCATGGACCAACTTGAATTTTATCAAGTCTCATATGTCTAGGATGTTTGAGTGAGTTAGTATCATGTTTAAAATGGGAACCCACAACTCATTGATGTTCTAACAGTCTGGGTCTTTGAATAATCAGTTTAATAGAATCATGCCTACTTAGACTTGCTCCTTAAAGGTAAAAATTATGTAGGCATTAATATTTTCCTTATTAACCCACTTATATTTGGGTTTCTCACTATTGGTGTTCTCACTCCAATTAGGGAAGACTTCATAGATATGATAGGTGTCCATTCAAGATGGCAATACCATTGCATCATATGATAAAGGGAAATATGGGAAGGAGTAGTATTCATTAAAATCATTCCTATATTTATCAATAATATGGTGTCTATAGGTGGGTGAACATAACCAATCATTGACAATGTCCTATACATAGATAGCATTATGTAATATATCACCTAATATGTCAGCATAGGGAAATGCATATGGTTTGGCTAGGGCTCTATAGATCTTGCAATTATTATAAGACCAAAGGGCATCCTCATACTCAAAGTGTTGGTCATTAAGATTAGTAGAATACTTAGTGACCTACTCAATTACCTTAAATATGTCATTTTAGTGCTTATATTTTGTTAAACTATTAGGGAAAGAGGTATCCCAATACTCAAGCTCAACCTATAAGTTTGAGGATGTAGCAATCATTAGAGTAGGACAGAGGGGGAATTAGGAAGTTTTGGGTATCAAAGGAATAAAATACAAGGGATCTATGTAAATTTTAAAGTGAAGAGTTTGAGATTTATTTTAAGGTAATAATATTAACCATTAATGGGCCTATTTTAGGCTTTATAAGTGCACGCATACATCCCCTTGCATTAATGGTGTTTGGCAGCTTATTTTCTATGAATTTGAATTTGAGTTAGTGGTAATATTTTCTCACTTTATTTCTAAATCTAGAATTTAATTCATAGCCCATGATCCTCTACTACCTATCATATATATCAATGACAATGAGATGCTTTTAAAACTATCTAATTAGGTCTAGATGCACATTCTATTAATTCACAATGCATGGTTTGCATGTAGTGACATATCTTAGAGGCCCTTTAGTTAAATATTGTTCTTTGACATGTGTCATCTATTTATTCATCCTCCCATTAATTTTTAGTGCTTAGGCATGGTTTTTTACTCCATGTTATTACCTTAGGTTAGGTGATGTGTCACTTGGGACTAGCCTTTGAGTCTCATTCATACTCCATTATGAGCTTATTAGGCCACAAGTGATAACTATTTCATCTTCATAATAGATGATGTGGTAGCCTCCCACTCAATTGGGCTCTCTCAGGCTCTAACATCTCTAATAGTTTTAGGGGATTGACTTCTATGAATCAATATTATGTGGTTATTTCTCATTCATCTAGGCTCTTCTAGGCTTTGACATCTCTGATAGGTCTAGGGGATAGGCCACTCTAACTCAATATGATGTATAACCTTCTCATTCAATTAGGTTCTTCTAGGCTTTGACATCTATGATAGTTCTAAGAAACTCACCACTTTGACTCAATATAACATGGCTCGTTCCCACTTGGTTAGGCTTTCCCACTATCTAGCATCTCTAACAGGTTTGTGGGACTAGTCACTTTGATTTAATATGATGTGTTACCTTCTCATTTGTCTAGGATCTCTTAACCTCTAACATATTTAATAGGTCTAAGGGATTGGTTGCTCTAGCTTAATATGACATGGTGCCTTCCAATTTAGTTGATTTCTCCCAAGATCTAACATCTCTGATAAGTCTAGGGAATTGGCTACTCTAACTCAATATGACATGGTCCATTCCCATTTGGTCAGGCTCTCTCAAGATTTGACATCTTTGATAGGTTTGGGGGATTGGATGTTTTGAATCAATATGATGTCACCTTCCCATTCCATCAAGCTCTGAGAGATTAAAAAAATGACTAAGTAAGAAAGATAAACATAATAAAATACATTAAATATCACCTATCAGATATGGAGAACTCAATTTTCCATGGATGATAATGAGTTTGTTACTCTGGGAAGGGAACTAGACTCTAGGGAAACCCAAGTGAAAATCAACCTAAAATGTTAGTGTCATGATTTGATAACAAGAGAACAAACATTACTTAGTTTTTTAGATAAATTAAAAGAGGCCTATTATTTCTTGAATAAATTAAGGTGGTGTGTATTATAAATATTTTGTAGGCATCAATGACAAGAATAAATGAAATAACTCTAAAGCTCTAGTTCATGAAATTTTTAGAGGTGTCCCCAATTTTAGAGAAAAGGGGGTGTGTTGGCCATAAAAAATAATAAATTTTGTAGGGAAAGTGATGAGAATCACTTATAACATGACCAATTTCTTCTTCTTTCCTTGCTCAACATAGAGATTGTATGGGGGGTCTTTATTACCCACAAAAAATGTGAGCCACCAAAGTTTCACAATAGCAAGCAACATATTGCACTTCTATCCATATATGGACACCAATATGTGTGAGAAGTGATTTTTATTTTTGATTCATTCTTGGATTACCTTTGAGTAATCAAGGCTAGACTGGTTATTAGACTTCTTTTAAGGCATTATTGGCTTAATGTCTTAGGGGGATAACTAGAACATTTCTCTACTACCATATGCACATATATAACCCTGGTAGAGATGCCTTTAGTCTTATTCATGGCCTTGATCTATTGCTATCCATGCCAAAAATCCTATGGTGGAGATTGCCTATATATCCCTTTTAAGGTATAATCAAAATTTAGATTCTACATGTTTCCTTTATTATTTTCCTAGTTTCCCAAGAAGAGATAATTACTTATTACTCTTATCCATTGAGGGTTTGAGACCAAGCCAAGGGTGAATAGATAAGGGGGAAGTTATGAATAGCCAACCAGTCCTTGATCAAATTGAATAATCCAATATCTTCTAGAGATATTATTTTAATTGCATCTTGGTGTCTATAATGGGGTGTAGGCTATTTTAAAATCCACCTATTTCTCTTAGAATCATTAGCATCTCAGATCTAGGATGTCAAGATTCCCCTTTAACTATACTAAAATTTCTTAGACTGAAGGCTTCAACCTAGACTTACCTATTTATTATTAATACTCAGGTTTTGGCCACCACTTGAAGAAATTACTAATAAGGGTTAGGTACCAGAGGAATAATGAAGAATAAAGAAGGGGATGGAGGGGCAAAGCACAACATAAAATTAAAACACAAAAAAAAAACACGATGAAATCAAACACACAACTAAATCAAGTCTATTTATTATATACATTATCACCTCATATTTAGATTACTTAGAAACCAATTTAGAGGGGATAGTCGATAAATTATGTTTCAAGAAATACCCATTTGGTATGGGTCAATCTAGAGGGGATCAAATTTCAAATACTAGCCTTTATTATCATGGACCTTGTTCCACATCAAGACTAGGTCTGAGATTCTTAAAGTCTTAACCTTTTCCCTATTGTAAAACCACCTATTGAATATGTATTTATGCTTGCTAAATCTTAACAAAGCTTCATATTGGGATTATCCTATTTGAATCAAGTCCAAGAGTCTAGAATTCACTTTGTCATCTAGTTTCATGAATTATTGTATGAACTTATAAGTAGGCATTTTGAGAGTGACTGGAATGATCAAATCCAATCTATAAATGAGAAGGAAAGGAGAGAATTTGAGGGATTATTTATACTTGATGTAGTCTACCCATAAGGCAAACTTTAGTAGTGAGTGTCATTCTTAAGGCTTCTCTCTAGATAATTTATTGATGGCATCAATCAAGTTTTTATTGGTGGGTTCTACCAATATATTCCCTTGTAGGTAGTGATTGGAGGAGAAATTTAGTGTGATCCCATTATCATAATCCCACTCTATAAATTACATAGATTAGAAGATGGGGACATTATCACATACTAAATAAATGGGGACCCCAAAATGGGTGACTATGGCATTCTTCAAGAACTTGATAAGTTTGACAATGATGCTCTTTTTGGTTACAACTATATCAGACCATTTAGTGTAGTAGTCGATGCTTGTAAGGATGAATTTATGATTGGTTTATGAATTAGGTCTAATCACCCCTACAAAATCTAGTTCCCATTGTGAAAATGATACAAAGTCTACAATAGGTTATAGTAGAATTATGGTGTGCATTTTCCTTTTAGCAAAGGTTTGGAGTTGGGGTCAAAAAAAAATATGAATGTGAACATATTTGAATAGCATGGACCAATAGTAACCTACTTAGAGAACCTTGTGAGCCATGTTATTTCCCAGGGTATGGTTGGTTCCCAATTTTTCATGAGAACTTTTCATTATGTCCTTGGCCTCTTATTGTTATACACACCATAGGTAAATTCCTTTATGGTTTCTTCTGAAGTGAACTCCTTTCCTCATCATATAATGCATGAATTTCAACTAAAGGACTCTTCTCTATGTATGGTTGAGTCCCAAGGGTAAATTTACATAAATTATAAAGTATAGGACTCCTCTGTCTAGCACAGTCTTTGCATCCAAATTCTTTTGGGGAATTGTAACCCAATGGTGGGAATATATGACAAAACAAGAACAAACCCAAAGAGTTCATAACTAGCCAAATCCTTTAGCCACATTATTTCATTTATTGATTAATGAATTTGCTCCTCTAGTTGGTAATTAGGAACTAAAACCTAAAAAATGGTTGCTAAAAATGGAGCTATGTGATTTAAAGAAGTTTGATGCATTTGAAAAGCAATTCCATGAATTAGATTATGCAAGTAAAATTTTTAGTTCTATCGAGATCAAGTTAAAGTTCTTGCATACACTCTCTTACAATCTTATTGATAAAGTGATTGCATACATAGATCTTAAATGTTTAACAATTGAAGATCTATCTCTCTTAGATACAATAGATTTTGCTAAACAATAAGACATGTAATTAGTATTTGATACTAAAACTATCCAAAAGATAACTAAGTATCAAGCATCCCAGATTACTCATGTTTTTCATGAAACAACACCATTTAGCTATCACCCATTTGTCCAGTCTCACAAGCATCAGAAGCAACACTGCAAGAATCTCTCCTTTAAGCACCACTCTTTTCCCCATAATAATTCTTATGCTCTTCTTCACCACTTTCTCAAAAAGTGTAAAACTCCTCATCCACATTCCAAGATGCCTATTTGCTATATTTATCACAAACATAGCCACATTGCTCCCCAATGTCACTACAAAAACCCTAATGTCAAAGTTGTTCTCACCTCTAACATAACAATGTGGTGGAATATCATTGACACAGATGAAGATCTTTACTTATAGGATGACATCTATGAACCAATTCTAGATTATCTCCCTGATGAATAATTTGATAAAGATGTTGACGCTCTCAAATCATTAGCCAATGATTTGGAGCATCCACTCTCTAACATGTAGTGACCATGGCATCATGATAATTCTAGTCTTCCCTTTGAAGCATATGGAAGATGGTCTAGACACCATGATGAGGTATCAGAATGAGATACCAGGCCTAGAACTAGAAGAAATCAAAGAGGATGAAGCAACTCTAGAAGAAGGTAGCCCTTCATGCCTAAAATGTTGTCTACCATGCAAAGGCCACCAAATCCTCCTTTGCAGTTCCAAAGCTCTTTCAAGCCTAGTGATTCATGTATCAAAAAGAAATTCACTAGTAGAGAGCCTCCAAAAGAAATCCATTCACCACAAGTTGAACCAAAATGGGACATTCTTCTACCTATAGAAAATAATGAAGAAGACGAAGTAGATGATGCTTTCTACTCCAACCAAGACTATTATCTAGAAAAAGGCAAATGCAGTAATCTTCTTGAAGAAGAAAGAGAGGAAGGAAAAATAGAAGAAGAAATATACCAAGAAATCAAGGCAAAAATGGTATGTACAAGTGTCCCTCCATTAGAGATACCATAACTAACTTATTTGATGCAACTGAATAATTGAAAGTTTTCCCAATTCATAACCATAGAAATAAATGGTAGACTGGTAGATGCATAAATAGATGCATGTGCCTCTCTCTCTCTCTCTCATTTTCAAAATCATAGATCATCAATGACTGGAAGACATTATATGATACCCTGGCTTATAAGAGCTTAGATGTCCAAGGGAATAGTTTTGTCTATAACATGTACAAACATTAGCAATCCCTTAGGATCCAAGATAAAATATTCCATTGTGATTTCTTTTCTTTAAATAGAATTCTTGTAGATATTTTGTTAGGTGGTGCTTTCATAGATAGATACTCACCTTATGGATCTACTACAAAAAGTGTCATGTTCACCATAGATAATGAATGACTAAGGATTCCTCACCTTATCTATGCAACTAAACAATTCCCAAGCACTATGGCCCAAACATCTGAATTAGTAATCCTAGCTGAAATACAAGCTATAGGTGAAAAGATTAAAACCACTATCTGTTTTGACAACCCTCAACAATTTTGGTCTAAATAATTGCCTGAGATGGACATTAAGCTTATCGAAGGAAAACATATGAAGATTGTGAATAAAATCCCAATACCAACATAAAATTACAATGATATAAAATCACAAATAAAATAATTAGAGGCAAATGGCTTGATAGAAAAATCAACCTCTTCTTTTTGTTGCTATGCCTTTATGTTTAACAAGCACTCAAAACAGAAAAGAGGCAAGAAAAGAATGGTCATAAATTATAGACCATTGAATGCCATTAAAAAACCTTTTCCATATCCTATACCAAATAAAATCTATTTGTTAGAGAAAGTTTCAACATGTAAATACTTATCCCAATTTGACTGCAAGTCAAGATTTTATCGGATCAGGGTTAAAGATGCCGATAGAGAAAAGACAACATTCGGCTGCCCCTTTGGCCATTTCCAGTGGACTGTTATGCCATTTGGTTTGATGAATGCCCTAACATTCTACCAAGCTTGCATAGATAACATTTTCAAAGTCACTTCTAATTTCCTTTGTGTATATATTGATGACATACTAATTTTTAGTAATTCTCTTACTGACCATTACTCTCATCTCCTAAAATTCTTTGAGCTAGTAGAAGTTGTAGGAATTATATTATCAGATATAAATATCCAACTCTATAAACTAGAATGCAACTTCCTTGGAATGATAATACAAGACTCAAAAATTCAAATCTATCTGCACATTAAGGATAAAGTTATCATTTTTCTAGAAAATATTGACAAATTGAAGCTTCAAGCATTTTTGAGATTATTAAATTATTTGAATAGATTTTATCCCAACTCTAGTGAAGACAAGTTTATACTTCAGGAACATCTCTTGAAAAAGAAAGAATTCTAGTGGAAGGATGAACACACAACCACTATTCAAAAAATCAAATCCAAGGTGGATTTACTTCTAGAGCTTCATATCCCAAAATTAGATCAATTTTTGGTTGACACTGATGCCTTTGATATTGCATGGGGAGGAGTACTTGTTTGTATATATGAAAATAAAGAATTCATTTGTGAATTCTCTAGTGGAGTGTTCAGTACAGATGTTCTCAAGTGGATATCTTCAAATAAAGAGATTTATGATGTAAAGAAATGTTTAGAGAAGTTTATGTTAAAAAGTTTGCATCTGCCACATTTTATTGTAAAAATTAACTGTACTAGATTTTTGACCTTTAGAGAAAAGGATCATGGTTAGAAAGATGGTCACAGTAAATATATTAGATGGTAGCATTTTTTTAATCAATTTATCTTCTCTAAATAACATATTAAAGGTACTGATAATGTTACAATAGACTGGCTCAACCTAAATCCATCTAGAACACTAATGCATCAACCCCTCCCTGGTTTTAATTTAACCAAAATTTACAACCAAGGATTTGATTTTGTGAAAATTCTTGTACAAGAACAAATTCTTAGAGAAGGGTTGCATCCAAGGTATACTCAGATTTCCTATGCTACAGGACAAGATCTATAGATGTCTTCAGTAGCTTTTATTCAAGCAAATCATCATCAAAACACTGGTGTGATCACTATCAAAAGATTAAATAGTGAATTCTTATTTCACCAGTTTATCAAATTATTAAAACATCATTTATGGACTTGGATGATAAGGATAAGGTCTTTACATAATGAACACCTATATAGGTGGATAGCAAGATACAGTCCCCACCATATCCATGAAGAAGAAAACCATGACCAAGACACTATAGTTCATACAATCATTCGAAGATAGTTAGAATGAGAATCTTACTTCTACATCAATCCTTGTTGTCATGCATGTGAAGTTGGACCCCAACATTGGCATCTTTCCATTATATTCTAGCTAAGATGTCTCTTTTAGCCAATAAGTGAAGATGACTTTTTGACTGAAGTGGAAGCAATGTTGGACCCACCAAGCTAGACGTCCTCATCCAACACATCCAATATCATATCATTGTAGATTAATTTTGAGCTATAAAGCATGATGGGACATGACACCACCTTAGCAAAGATTCTAGGCAAGACCTCCCAATTGCTATAAATAAGACTCTCCCTTATTGAGTGATCATTAAAAAAATTCTAAGCTTTAGAAACATAGTAGCGTAATCAAGCGTATTCTCTTCTCTTTCCCTTTTTTGAAGGAACCTAAGAATCAAAAACTTGAGAAGACTAATTGTGTAATACTTAATTTGAGTTATAATAGTAAAGCTGTAACCATTCGGCCCCTACCTACTATCACAAGTTTCATGTAATCAAGAATCAAAGAAGAATAAAGGAGAAATCATCTACTATTTACTGATGAGAAAAAAGATTGGTATCAGAGCCTCTGCTAAGAAAAAAATTTGTAATATTTATGATTCCATATAAGACTCTTAAGTTTCCTTGCTTTGATAAATTCTTTGGGAAATTTTTTTTGCATCGAGTCCCTAACCATTTAATTTGTCATATGCCCTTTTTTTTTACAAAAACCTACTTCCCTGTCTAGAATTTACTCACTCTCTGAAAAACTTAATGTCTAAAATGGAATTTGGAAAATCCCAATTGTCGTCTATAGTAGAGATTCTTAACAAATCTGAAATAGAAGAAATGTATGAACTTCCTCCATTTGTCCCATAGCAATTATCTGATTGTCCTGACTTTGAAATCACTGAAGAAACCTTAGAAAAGGAAACCAACCTATATAAACCTCCTGCTATTAAATCTTCACAAGTATATAAGAAGTCTGAACTTCTTAAGTCTAAGTTTGTCTATAATTCTACCTATTTGTCTTTTGTGAAACCATGGATCAAATATGTTAAACTCACTCTAAGTTATAAGACCAAGAGAACCTTCCAAAAAAATTTGCTATCTCTATTATCAAAACCCAAAATTAATTAAGACTCATTAAGAAAAGATCTGTAAGATTTTTGATTCTATATAAGACTCTTAAGTTTCCTTACTTTGATAAATTCTTTGGGAAAAATTTGTTGCATCGAGTCCTTGGCCATTTAATTTGTCATAGGCCCTTTTTCTTTGCAAAAACCTACTTCCCTATCCAAAATTTACTCGCTCTCCAAAAAACTTAATCTCTAAAATGGAATTTGGAAAATCCCAAATGTCTTCTATAATAGATATTCTTAATGAATCTGAAATAGAAGGAATGTATGAACTTCCTCCATTTGTCCTAGAGCAATTATCTGATTGTCCTGACATTAAAATCATCGAAGAAACCTTAGAAAAGGAAGCCAACCTATATAAGCCTCCTACTATTAAAGCTTCAAAAGTATATAAGAAGTCTAAACTTCTTAAGTCTAAGTTTCTCTATAAGTCTACCTATTTGTCTTTTGTGAAATCACAGATCAAATCTGTTGAACTCACTCTAAGTTATAAGACCAAGAGAACCTTCCAAAAAAATCTACTATCTCTATTACCAAAACCTAAAATTAATTATATTCAGTCACATGAAGATGTCAAATTCATCCATTTTGGCCTTATTCATATACACATTACTCCATTAATCCCTGGTAATATAAACCCTATTTTATATCTATCTGTGTGGTAGATGCCAAGTCAGCTTTAAACATAAATGTCAATTGTCTAGCCTTGGCTGACTTAATGATGAAGTTATATGTTTTGAGTTTTGTCCTAACCACTCTATCATAGTCCATGATAAAGGTTGTAAATAATTAAAGTTTGGATCATTATAATGATGAAGGTATATGTTTTGAGTTTTGTCCTAACTGCTCTGTCATAGTCCGTGATAAAGGTTGTAAAGAAGTAAAGTTTGGATCATTATATTGTTGGGGTTTATTTACCTCTTTATTTGGTTTAGATATGTTTGGTGAGTTTAAGTATGCTTCTATAAACATCTTTTTTATGTATAGTATGACTAATACAAAGCACCCTAAGATCTTAGAAAATCTACCTTATGCCCACAGACTTAGTGGAATAGTCTAGTTACAAAAAGGTCATATAGAATCTTTTAAAATCCCTTTAGATTGGAAGCTTGATTGGCTCAAAAATGTATCACCAAAAATGAAAGGTCAAGCCACTATGCATAAGAGTGATGATAAGACCATCAATATTCTTCCAAGATCTTTCTCTATGAATAATTCTTCTATTCTTTCTCTTAACAGACCTTCCTTTTCCTCTAAAAGAATTGTAAAAACTGGTCATATACTTATTAAAGATGAAGAGATCAACCAGGGACCTAATTCAAAAGATCAGTTACCCTGTACATTAATGAATCTTCCAAGGGAAGATAATTTATAATTTTATATAGATAATAAGGTTAGTCTATATAAAGGTGCCAGATGACCTCCACATAAAGGAATGTATAAGCAACTAGAAGGAATTATACAATATTTTTCTATAGCATTCCAAGGAGATGTTGAGCCCTCAAATGAGTATAAGCATAAAAATTATATGGAAAGGTTAAACTCACATCTCTCAAAAAAATTTGATGACCTTTGTAAAGACATCCACTCAGGGATTTACTCTTACAGTTGGAATAGTGCTTGCCAGGTGGTCACCAAACAACGCAAACAGTAAGCAGCACGACTTGTTTTCTCCATTTTGCATTTATAAGTAGAAAAACCATGAAAATGCCTTGAAGGGAGAAGTATATTCATATAAAAGAGGCATGGTATGTGCTTCCTCATTAATGTTGGGATGCCAAAGTCAAAGCAGGAACTGACAATCAAACGACTTCCTCTTCCCAAGGCTTGGAATGCACATGGGCCAGCTTGTCAAGAGTGCCAAAGTCTTTTCCATAAAGTGCCAAGTTCTCTTCTCTTTATATATATTTTAAAATTATCATTTTGAGAAGGATTCATCTCTCAGCCCTAAGGCAAAACTTTGCCCAAAAATCTCTCAGGCTTGTAAGGCAGAACTCTGCCAGATTTTACCTTGAATAAGGACTTAGCATTTTTTACCTCCATTTAGACTTGCACTCAAGCACATGTCTATGTTTTATTTTTATGTTAAGTCATAGTTTAGAAAAACTAACTATCTTGGAAGATAAAAATTGTGCCATAAAATTTTTGATTCTACTATAGAAATGAGTCATCAATTATCTTCCATGGATACTAAACTAACAACTTTAGAAGATAGCTTAGATTGGCTAGAAAAGCAAGATCTGGAAGCTCCAAATGAAACACAAAATTATATCCTATCATACAAAGTTGAGTTTGGCTCAAACTTTAAACATTAGAAAATAAATAAGAATCTTGGTACTTCTTTTATGCAAAGGACACAGATACCACTCTAGCCTTGGTATTTGAATATTGATGATACCCTTAATCCACTAAATGAGATATCAACATGGTGTAACTCCATGAGGGTAATCATAGTAGCATCCCATTTAGATCCTCCATCTACCATAGTCTTTGCATCCAAATTATTTTTGGGAATTGTAACCCAATGGTGGGAATCTATGACAGAACAAGAACAAACCCAAATAGTTCATAACCAACTAGATCCTTTAGCCACATTATTTCATTTATTGATTAATGAATTTGCTCCTCCAATTGGTAATCAAGAATTAGAATCTAAAAAATGGTTGCTCAAAATGGATCTATGTGATTTAAAGTAGTTTGATGCATTTTCAAATCAATTCCATGAATTATCTTATCCAAGTAAAAGTTTTAGTTCTATCGAGATCAAGTTAAAGTTCTTGCATACACTCCCTTACAATATTATTGATAAAGTGATTACATACATCAATATTAAAGGTTTAACAATTGAAGATCTCTCTCTCTCAGATAATATATATTTTACTAAAGAACAAGCCATGCAATTAGTATCTAATACTAAAACTATCCAAAAGCTCACTAAGTATCAAGCATCCTAGATTGCTCTTATTTTTTTTGAAACAACACCTTTTGGTTGTCATCCATTTGTCTAGCCTTATAAGCATCAGAAGTAGTGCCATAAGCATCTCTCCTTTGAGAACCACTCTTTTCCTCAAAAGCATTCTTATGCTCCTCCTCACCACTTTCTCAAAAAGTGTACAACTCCTCATCCACATTCCAATATGCCTATTTGCTATATTTTTCACAAACCTGGCCACATTGCTCCCCAATGTCACTGTAAAAACCCTATTATCAAAGATCTTTTCACCTCCAATGTAGTAGCATGGTGGGATATCATTGACATAGATGAATATATTTACTTACAAGATGACATCTATAAACCAATTCTAGATGATCTCCCTGATGAAGACTTTGATGAAGATGCTAATGCTTTCAAATCATTAGCTAATGATTTAGAACATCCACTCTCCAACATGCAGTGACCATGGCATCATGATAATTATAGTCTTCCCTTTGAAGCATATGGAAGATGGTCTAGACACCATGATGAGGTATCAAAATGAGATACTAGGCCTAGAACCAGAGGAAATCAAAGAGGATGAAGCAACTCCAAAGGAAGGTAGCCCTTCATGCCCAGACTGTTGCCTACCATGTAAAGGCCACCAAATATTCCTTTGCAGTTCCAAAGATCTTTCAAGCCTAGTGATTCATGGATCAAAAATAAATTCACTATCAAAGAGCCTCCAAAAGAAATCCATTCACCACAAGTTAAACCAAAATGAGACACTCTTTTACTTGTAGAAAAAAATGATGAAGATGAAGTAGATGATGCTTTTTTCTCCAACCAAGACTGTTGTCTAGAAAAAGGTGAATGGAAAAATCTTCTTGAAGAAGAAAGAGAGGAAGCAAAAATAGAAGAAGAAATATACAAGAAAAAATATTAGTTCCAAATCCATCAAGGCAAAAACTGGTATGTACAATTATCCCTCCATTAGAGATACCATAACTAGCTTATTTGATGCAACTAATTAATGGAAAACTTACCCAATTCATAACCATAGAAATAAATGGTATAATATTAGATGCATAGATAGATATAGGTGCCTCTCTCTCATTTTCAAAATCATAGATCATCAATGACTAGAAGACATTAGATGATACCCTGGCTTATAAGGGCCTAGATGTCTAAGGGAACAATTTTGTCTGTAACATGTACAAACATCAACAATCCCTTAGGATCCAAGATAAAATCTTCCATTATGATTTATTTGATTTAAATATAATGCCTGTAGATATTTTTTTAGGTGGTACTTTTATAGATAGATATTCACCCTATGGATCTACTATAAAAAGCGTCATGTTCACCATAGATAATGAATGACTAAGGATTCCTCACCTTATTTATGTAACTAAAAAATTCCCAATAACTATGGCCCAAACACTTGAATTAGTAATCCCAATTGAAATACAAGCTATAGGTGAAAATATTACAACCACTATCTGTTCTGACAACCCTCAATAGTTTTGGTCCAAATCAATGCCTGAGATGGACATTAAGCTCATCGAAGGAAAACATATGAAGATTGGGAAGAAAATCCCAATAACATCATATGATTACAATGATATAGAATCACAAATAAAATAATTAGAGGAAAATGTCCTGATAGAAAAATCAACCTCTTCTTTTTATTGCTATGACTTTATGGTTATCAAGCACTCAAAACAGAAAAGAGGCAAGAAAAGAATGGTCATAAATTATAGACCATTGAATGCCATTACAAAGCCTTTTCCATATCCTATATCAGATAAAAGATATTTATTGGAGAAATTTTCAACATGTAAATACTTCTCCCAATTTGATTGCAAGTCAGGCTTTTATCAGATCAGGGTTAAAGATGCCGACAGAGAAAAGATAGCATTCAGCTACCCGTTCAGCCATTTCTAGTGGACCATTATGCCATTTGGTTTGATGAATGCCCCAAAATTCTACCAAGATCATATGGATAACATTTTAAAAGGCACTTATAATTTCCTTTGTGTATATATTGATGACATACTATTTTTTAGTAATTCTCTTGTTGACCGTTACTCTCATCTCTTGAAATTCTTTGAGCTGGCAAAAGCTACATGAATTTTAATATCAGATACAAAGATCCAACTCTATAAACTAGAATTTAACTTCCTTGAAATGATAATCCAAGACTTGAAACTTCAAATCTAGCCTCACATTAAGGAGAAAGTTATCATTTTTCCAAAAAAGGTCGACAAACTGAAGCTTTAAGCATTTTTGGGATTATTAAATTATTTGAATAGCTTTATCCTAACTCTGGTGAAGATAAGTTTATACTTTATGAACTTCTCCAAAAAAAGAAAGAATTATAGTGGAAGGATGAACACATAGCCACCATTTATAAAATTAAATCCAAGGTGGCTTTACTTCCAAAACTTCATATCCCAAAATTAGATCAATTTTTGGTTTACACTGATGCCTCCAATATTGCATGGGGAGGAGTACTTGTTTGTATACATGAAAATAAAGAATTCATTGGTGAATTATCTAGTGGAGTGTTTAGTATAAATGTTTTCAAGTGTATCTCTTTAGATAAATATATTTACGCTATAAATAAATTTTTAGAGAAGTTTATGTTAAAAATTTTGTATCTACCACATTTTGTTGTAAAAATTGACTGTACTAGATTTCTGACCTTTAGAGAAAAGGATCATGGTCAGAAAGATGGTTGCAATAAATACATTGAATTCTAGGCTTTCTTTAATCAATTTAACTTCTCTATATAACATATTAAAGTTATTGATAATGTTACAGTAGACTGGCTTAGCTAAAATCCATCTACAACACTAATGCATCAACCCCTCCTTGGTTTTAATTTAACCAGAATTTACAACAAAGGATTTGCTTCTATGAACATTATTTTACAAGAACAAATTCTTAGAGAAGGTTTACATCCAAGGTATACTCAGTGTACTAGTCTAATTGTCTCTCCATTTGTTGGTCCACTTCATATATCATTATTCTTGGTCTATCTCTATGATTATCTAGGTGAGGCCTTATCCCCTGACTAGTTTGGTTGGCTTGATCTCCAAGTCATAATATTGAAATTTTTTCACCCACCAACCTATCCTTTCACCTATCTCATTTTATCCCAACATTTTATTTATATCTAGGTCTAGGATAATGGCATGCATTCTATTCTAGATGATGTAGTGCTTAAACTTCTTCACTGCCTTAGCTAGGGCATATACATACTTGTCTAGGGTATACCATATTTTGGAATATTTAATATTAGTGATCATAAAATACATAGGGTGTTCTTCTCCTTTTAACCTTTTGATGAGGTAGGTGGTAATGGTGTGATCTGAAGCGAAAAGGCAAACATAAAATTCTTATGTATAGTCTGGGATGATAAGGACTGGGGCTTGCATGATACCATCTTTGATATCTTGGAAAGATTTCCTTGATTCTGATCACCACTTCACCTTAGCATCCTTTTTTAATATTGCATTCAATGGATTAATTATTCTATAAAATCCATAAATAAACTTACACATAAATTTTATTTTCACAAAGAACTATTTTAGTTCTTTCTTGATGTTAGGTAAAGGTAGTTTAGAAATTACATATGACCTTTTGGGGTCGATAACAATGCCTTCTTTTGTGATAATGTGATTTATAAACTTACCTTTAGTAACACCGAACATGCTCTTATTTGGGTTTAAGGAGATTTCATACCTTCTACATCTTTTAAATACTCTTTACAGGTGGTGCACATGATCTGACCTATTTTTAAAGAACATGGTTAACTCATCCATATATATTATTATGCACTTACCTATCAGGCCCTTCAAGGTGAAGTCTATTTCCCTTTGAAATGTTGTATTGACATTGATTATCCCAAAAGGCATTCATTTATAAATTAATGTGACCCACTTGGTGGTGAAAATAGTCTTAGTTTTATCTCCTAGGTTGACTAGGACTTGGTTATAGCCCGAGAATCCATCTAAGAAGGATATCATCTGGGACCCACTCACCATTTATATCACCTCATATAGAAAGGGTAATGGGTATTTACCTTTATTCGAGTCCTAGTTCAAATTATGGAAATCCACACAAAGGTGGATTTCACCATTCTTTTTCTACACCAAGACCAAGTTAGCAACCTAGGTAGAGTAGCAAATTGGGAAAATTATCCTTTTAGAGAGTAATTTATGAACTTATTTATGAATAAAGGGCTCTAATATTGGGTTAAATAGACTTTATCTTTGTCTAAATGGGTTTTGATCAAGTTTTAAGGGGATGGTGTGTATAATTACTCTCAATTCGAAGACCTTAAGGTATTCATAGGCCCAAATAATTAATTCTTTGTAACCTAACAATAATCTATGTAACTATTCCAATTTATGGTTTATCTACCAACATTATTTGTTTGGGGGTTTTCCATAGGGATAAGATTTATGAGTTGGCATTTCTAGTCCTTGAACATAAGCCTTTTAGCCTAGAAGGTTAGGTCTAATGTATCAAACCCTATTTCTAATGAAATCATCCCCTTTAGGATCATATTATCATGAATGTTTAGGATCCCATCCTTATCCAACTCAGACCTAGGTTTTCTCTATCATTTTCATCTATGATTTGGGCCTCAAATATCCCCTCATTATTAAGGAACTTGATGATTTGTTGGTCATATTCAAAGACCTAAAAGTTATACATGTTGTTTGATATAGAAGGAGAAGAGACAAGTTTTATAGATAAATATTGTATTTTAGTGTCATTTAGAGGGATCAAGTTTTCCATAACCGATGCTAGTAAGTCTACAACTTGGTTTTCCTCTTAGGGAATAGGGATGATATTGAATGTATTGAACATGCTAATCAGGTCCCTAGCTCTATTCTTACACATTTTAAGGTATGATAGTTTACATTGAAAATTAGTTTTGATCTAGTTAACTACCAACTCAGAGTCACTAAATATTCTTAATTAGTTTCCCTCATGTCTCAATGCAACTTGTAATCCTAGGATTATAGTTTCATACTCTGCCAACTTGTTTGTACAAGGAATTATAGACTATATGATGTTAAATGTTCCTCATTAAGGTATTTATAAGAAAAATAATGGACCCACTACCTTGTTTGGGGTTTGTTCCATCTACATAAAGAGACCACAAGCTACGTGGACCTAGGCTATGACTGGTTTGGTTCTATGGATACCTAGGTATGAAAAAACTAGGTTTATCTTCTCATTAATATTGTTGTATTTAGTGATCATGTGTTTCATGTGTTGGTAAATATCCAATCATATTTAGTTGGATAATCTTATCCATGTCAACCACATATGGGATAAATTTGTGGCCATATACCCATTTAGGTCTTTGGCCAATCTTTAATGAGAAACATAGCATAGGTTTCTAGGATGTTAAGCACTTGAATGTTTATAAAGTGTTGAATCCTAGGTTTAGATTCCAAATAGATGTGGACATTTAATAAATCACCTATCACTTTCACTTTTGACTTATCCAACTTGACCAATACCTTATCTAATTTTATGGGGGCTAGACCAAGTTTATCATATATGCCTGTTGGTATCACATTAGTTCAGGCTCTAGAACACACTAAGAAGTTATGAAGATTTCTTCCAAATAATTAGATGGTCAAAAGGAATGGGTGAAAATCCATCTGATTATTTTAAATAAGCACATTAGTGTGTGTTTCTCTTAGTTTTGGCTAGGTTTGTGGGGTCAAATTTTGAGTCAAAGACTTTAACAAAAGGTCTTATTGCTCTGTGATTTGGACAAGATCATGAAGGGTAATGCTAGCCTTGATTTTATTCATATCCTTGACTATGTTGTAACATCCTTTGATTTTTACTAGTGAGTTTTCCACATGTGCCTTAGGATCTTAAGGTCTTGGAGGTGGTTGATAATTCCTAGCATTTTAGTCTAGTGGGGTTACACCATTATTTGGGGGGGTTGAGGTAGTAAGGGGATATTATTACTGCCTAATACTAAGGGTGTATTTGCTCCATTAGAACTTATGAAATGCTTACATCTCATTGATACCTTCCTTTGGATTATTTTTTTCTTGGCTAGGAAAATATAAGGTTTTTAATACCATAATAGTATTAGGGGTTTTACCCAAGTTAGAGGATTCTAGATGGTTGGGGACTACCTCATATTCTTCTAATTCATTTTAAAAGATCTCTAAAGTAGAAATAAGCTCTGTGTAATCCATCTCTCCATGTGCTACTATGTTATGAACTTGACACCAATTGGGTAAGGCTATCTCAAATATATTGATCTCAAGGATCCTATTGTATTAAGATTCTATGGGGTTGTGAGGGTAGTTTTAGATCCTATTTGGCCTTTGATACATGGAATTATTGAAGATGTTTTAGAACTAGAGTTATTCATATATCTTTGTATCCCTAAGAAGTCATTATTGAGATTTTATACCATTAAATGAATGGTATCTATCTCAATATTAGTAGAATCCTGAGGTGTGGTCTATGTGTTATTAGCCATAGATAATGTCACTTGATGTTTAGTTTTGGGAATCAAATATGGACCCCTTAGGATTAAAAAACCTAGTTGTTGGTTTGAATTTGGATGGCCCAATGGGAGATGATGCATAATAGGGAGTGGTTGAGGCATAAGTGCATTCTGGTTAACATTAGGTAAGAAGTTCAACATAAGCATTTGTGGTAGCATGTTGGGAGTGGGGGTCATGGTGTAGCCCTAAGGGTTTAGTTTCCTATCCACTTTTATGGCCCTTACACATGCTAAGGATATGTATATTATATCTTCATCCTTTCTTAGGAACATGGTTATCTAAGGTTATAGAACATTATTATAAATTTCAAGTGCTAGTTGAGGATTACGTTGGTAAATCATAGTTACCTAACTATACATCTTTTAAAACCTAGCATTGAAATTTCTAATGGGCTCATTAGAATACATTTTTATAGAATAAAAATAATAGTATATGATAATGGGTTTTATTACTTGGCCAAATTAGGTGAGAAAAAAGAAAATAAAGTGGTCCCAACTTAGTATAGAGTCTTTGATAAGCTTTAGGGACTAATCATAGGTAGAGTCCATTAGCATAAAAGGGAACAACATGCATGCCACATCCTCATGTTATACACTCAATATTATCAATATAGTCTTATAAAATGTTATGTTTTCCTCCATGGTTCATCCTACACCAGGGATGAAATAAGGAAGATACCTCTCAGGATTTTGAGGTAGATCATATATGGCTCCTAGGATGTTAATGGTTAAGCCAACTAATGAGGCCATCTTGAGCTACATGTTTGGAATAAATTACAAAGTGTATCTAATAGGAATCATAGTAGGTATGGGTTTATTGGATTTTTGTTTTCAATGGAAAATCAAGGGGAAATTGCCCATCTTCCTTAATGGGACCTAGCCTTGGTAATAGGTGACTAGTCTCCAAAATGTTGCACAATCAAATAAAAGTTAGCACATTGTTACCAAAAATCCAAACATGAAATATTCATAAAATGAATTGAAATAAAAATAATCATGAATTATCTTGAGGCCATCCTCCTATCACCAATTATTGTTCTCTCTAATCTAATCCTTATCATGAGATGACTATGAGATTTGGAATTCCTTAAAAAGGGGAATGTGGGGACAAATAAATACTTTTTTACTTCATTTTAGGACTGATATGGGATCAACCTAGGGAAAAATTACAAGTATTGGACCTCACAAATAGAGTCTACATGAATAGTCTCCAATAGACACACTATTACCACTGAAAGTTAAATATGTTATACTTCGCATAGATTAAGCATAGTTATGAATACTTGAGTGTTGGTATTATTATTTATAAACACAAGGGGAAGGGTAATTTTAGATCCACTAAACAAACACAAAATATAAGGAAGGGTAAGTTGGAGAAGGGAAGGTTCTAGGTATAAAATGAGATAAATGTAATGATCATTGAACCAAGTGACTCTGCCATAATTATACCACTATAGATTAAGTTTCATTGAAGTTTTACCTCTAAGAAGATATAATGGGGAGAGTCTAAGGGAAGTAGGAGTATGTCTTCAATGTGATTTCCTAATAATGATGAGTACTAGGGGAATATTTTTGAAAAAAAATAAATACCATGTAAGAATTTATAGGTAGGCACACAAATTATCATCACTACCAAAAGAAAAATGAAGGAACTCACACAAAGATTATAATAAATAAGCACATCATAATCAAGATAAATATAAAGTGACAAAGTGTTAATCCAATTAACCAAGCATTGTTGATCATTTAAACATGAATATGAAATAAAATTAAACATAAAAAAGACCCTTTTACAAAAAACCAAAAATTGTATTCATTAAAAGAGTGAAATGCTACTACAATAATTGATTTGGGCTACTATTAAAATTTAGAGTGGTGAAGGAAATATAAGTTAAACACTATAAATAATTTAATACTTTTTTGAAATTTTTGGTTAGCCACTAAAGATAAGGATTAGGGCTTACCTCCAAAAAGCATGAGGATCCCATCTTAGGCCATGATGGACACTCATTAAATTTACAACCATATTTAAAAATTTTAACCAAAATAAATTAATTCAAACCTGCAACATATCTATGTGGGACCATTAGTTAGCATGTGAAGGTGGCTAAGAGGGATCAACTCCCAATTACTTTGACTGGGTACTCCTAGCCTCTAATGTAGTTTCCACAAGTTTGAACTCCTTTTCCATCTTGTCCAGGTTTATTGGAGGATCCCTAAAGATCACCTTGGCCTAAGCTATCAATCTCTAGGAGAGTTTGAAACTTCTTCCATTAAGGCTTAGAATTTGGAGACTTATTTTATGCTCATAGTGGACTAAGTTGAAATGTTTAGCACCACTTGGGCCCCTTCCTAGTTCACTTTGGCCACTTTCTCCCTTATAACATATTCAAATTGATCAAGGTGCACTTCAAATTCACATTGATCAAGTAAAGTGCCATTCAAGTAAAATAACATAGAGATATTAAACTCTTTGAAGTAGGTCAATATATTATTCTCACCCTCTTCTAAGGTTTCTATTTTAGTGTGGGCCAAGGCTAACTAATACTCTATTACCTCTCTTATGTTCCTAGCATAAGTTTGGTCTAACCCCAAATTTGAGGTTGGCATCAGTTTGAGCTTTGGGGACATCCCATCGTTGACCACTACCTATAGATTTTAGCACTTCTCATTGATTTTTTATGATCCTCCCCATGTAGTTCTATACCTATTATACAATTCTATTGGTCTCTACCTAAGTCCCCACTACATTCTAAAGGATTTAAAAAAGTGTTAGGATGGTATCTTTGACCTACCTAATTAGTTTGATTGGGAACATACTCTTAATTTAGGATTTGAGAGTTAAAACTTGGCTCTAGATGTCCTCAAGGAGTTTCTCAAACATGTCATGGTTAGATCAAAGGATGGATAATGGGTCCTTGGCCATCTTATCCTCTCTAATATCAATCTTTAACTTAATGAGGGGAAACATATCTCGATGGGTCTACCATATCACTGAGTTCCCCTCTTAGATGAATCTTTGAGTAAGCATCATATTCATTCTCCTAAAGGATCTATCAAAACTCCACTATACATCTAGGTCACCATGGACATATATATGTGGCACATATAACATTAGGACCATCCCTTAGGTTATAGGGGGTGTAGGGTATGTGGCTAAAATTATGGTGAAGAGTGAAGGACAAGGTGGAGGGGAGATGGAGGAAATGAAAGGAGTGAAAGAGGAAAGGAGTTCACGTAGAGGGGGAATGGGATTAAAAGGGGGGATGAAAAAAGGGGATGCACATGGTAACATCTGAGCTCACTATTATTCCTAAGTGAGGTTCACTTGAGGTGGAATTACCCCTAGGAATGGGTCATGAAATAATAGGGATGAGAAGGGTTGGTTAAAGGTGAGGCTCATGTGGCCTTGAGTAAGAAAGAGGGGATGATGATCCAATTGTTGGTCTAATACTACTAGGTATAGAAGGGTAATAGATAATTTTAAAGGAGGTGGAGTTAGAATTTAATTCCTTTGGGTTAAAGCTAGAGTATGGGTTGCTTTCTACTTCTTCTCTAGCCTCTTTTCTAGGTTGGTTCAGGGTGATATAATGGATGGTCTGACTAGGATAGTAGGGGTTGCAGGGGTTGATGGAAAATGACCATGTAGGGGAAAATTAGGCTAACTTGAGTTAGGATTGGGAGGGTCCTTGCTATAGGTAATAGGATTCCAAATGTTATAGTCATGCCCATTGTTGAGGTCATTCCTAAGGGAGGCATTGGGAGGACTACAAGATATGGGATGAGAGGAGCAAAAGGGAATGAGGAGGCTCAAAAGGATTGATGCCAAGGGTCCTTGGGAAAAATATGGAGGGGAAGTAATGGGAAATATAGGGGGTAGAGCTAAAATAATAGGCACTAGAATAAGAAGTTTGAATAAGGTAGGAGCAAGGGGTGAAAGGGAAAATAGAGGAGATGGAGGAGTGAGCAAGGGAACTTAGATGGGTGCTTATTGGGTGCAATCAAATCTCAAAGGTTGTAACATTGATGGTTAAGAAATTTATACTTGGGCTATCTAGTGTTGTGTAGTTTGGGCTTGACTCTATAATGGTTTGGTTACTAGTGTTTCTAAAGGAGGTGGAGATAGAGAAAGATTATGAAAAACTAGAACTACTAGCAAAAGTGGAGCTGGAGTTGAGGTTGGTTCTCAAAGAGGACAAGATAATGAGATTCCCTATAAGATTTTATAGGATATGGCTAGAGATATTAGATTTGGGACCTTCATAGATAAAATAGTACCTAGAGGATTTATAAAGGGGCCTGACACCTAAACCTTCTTCCCTTTGTTATTATTATTTGCTAATATTTGAGATAACACCTCTTATTCATTGATGGTATTTAAATAGAGTTCATCATCATCTTCAACTTGATGATTTTGGTTGATGTTAATTTGAGTTGAGTATTGTGCCAAATGGGCCCAAATCACCCTTTTAGTGTCCCACTATCAAGTCTTGCACTTTTATAGGGTAAAGGAGTTTTTCTTGGCTACCATTTTTTGTATTAAGGGTAAGTTCCTATAGATGTGGCTCTATATGGTGATCAAGAGATGTAGGCACACCTTATTCTAATGTTGTTTGTATAATCTAAAAATGTTATTTACTAATTAATATATCTATTCTACTAAGTGTTCATGTATATATTTTGGTAAGAATATGGGGTCTTAAAAGAATCTCATGACTAAAATAACTATGACATCTTTGTATAACCAATAGTAACTAATGGTTGTGATAGAGTCATAGATTACCTTTGAGAGCTAGGTTATTGAAGCTTCATTAACTACTCGATACACCACTGGGTAAAAGTGTTCATAATGTCCTAGATGTATAGGTAAAAATCATGGCCATACAACTTATCAAAACCCATGTGGATGGTTGGGCCATTATGGATGCATGCAAGAAAGGTTGAAGGCTTGAATGAGAGCCTCTCATAGATTGAATTGAGTGGGTAAATCATTATATATAAGTCACTCTATTTTGGGTACCTCTAATGGCATGGACAAACTTGAAGTTGGTAAATCCTCCTATTTACAGTATGTCTTATCAAGTTAGGATCATGTGCAGAAGTTGAACCCATAGCTAGTTTATGTGCTAGTAGTTTGGGTCTCTAAATAGTCAATTCATTAAGATCATGGCTACTTACACCTCTTCTTATAAGGTTCAAACTATGTAGGCATTGCTATTTTCCTTTTTAACCCATTAGAGTTAGGGTTCTCATCCAATCATGGACAACATCATAGATATGGTAGGTGTCCATCCAAGCTGACACTATGGTTACATCATATGAAAAAAAGTCTAGGAGAGATTAGTATGTCTTGAAGATGTTCTTGGATATATTATCAATCTAGTTTTGAGAGGTGGGTGAGTATACCTAATCATTAATAGTGTTCTACATGTAGATAGACTTATGGAGGACATATCCTAGTAGGTCAATGCAAGGAAATGCCTTTGGTTTTGCCATGGATCTATGGAGCTTGCACTTCTTATAGGATTGAAGGGCATCCTCATACTTAGCAAGCTGGTCATCAATGTCGGTAAAATCCTTAGGGACCTATTCAATTACCTTAAATATGTCATTTTAGTTCTTATATTTGGTTTTTAACTAATAAAGAAAGTGGTGTACTGATACTCTAGTTTGGCCTTCAAGTCTAAGGATGTAGAAACATTAGAGTAAGACAAAGGGGGAATTAAGAATCTTTAGGTATTAGAGGCATGAGATACATGGGCTATATGTAACTTTATAGGTGAGGAGTTTGAGATTTATTCTAATATAGCAATGGTAACCATTAATGGGATTCTTTTAGGATTTATAAGTGCATGCATAAATCCCCCTACATTAATGGAATTTGTTAGCTTACTTGATGTAATATTGAATTTGAGTTGGTGGTAATATTTTATCCCTTTATTTCTAAATATAGAATTGAATTCATATCCCATAATCCTCTGTCATTATTCAAATATAATAATGATGATGGAATGTTTTTATAACTATCCAATCAGGTCTAGCTTCTCATTATGTTAATGCATAGTGCATGGTAGACATGCATTCACATATTTTAGAGGCCCCTTAGCTAACTCCTACTCTTTGACATATGTCATCCATTTATTGTTCTTACCATTAATGGTCAATGCCTAGGTATGGTTCCATAGTCCATGTCATTCCCCTAGGTTAGGTGATATTTCAATGGGACATATCACCTACCTTAATTGGCATTTGATTCTTATCTATACTCCATTCTAATATTTTTATGTCACAAGTGGCAATGATTTCATAGTTGCACTATATGACCTAGTAACTTCCCATTCAATTGAGCTCTCATGGGCTCTAAAATCTCTAACTGGTCTAGGGGAGTGGCCTTTATAACTCAATATGATGTGTAACATTATAATTTGGCTGGGTTCTCCCAAACTCTAACATCTCTAACAAGTCTAGGGGACTAGTTGTTATGACTCAATATGACATGGTGCTTTCTAATTTAGTCAGGCTCTCTCAGGATATGACATCTCTAATAGTTCCAAGGAATTGGCTGCTTTGACTCAATATGAAATGGTACCTTCTTACATAGCTGAGATCTCCCAAGATTTAACATCTTAGATAGGTCTACAAGACTAGTTGCTCTAACTTAATATGATATGGTGCCTTCCCATTTGATTAGGCTCTCTTAGGTTCTAGCATCTTTGATAGGTCTGGGGGACTAACCACTCTAACTCAATATAATGTGGCACATTTTAATTTGGTTAGGATCTCTTTGGATATAACATCTCTAATAGATATAGGGAACTAGCCACTTTGACTCAATATGATTTGGTACCTTCCCACTCAGTTAGGCTCTCCTAAGATCTGACATCTTTTATAGGTCTAAGGGATTGGCTGCTTTGAATCAATATGACATGGTTCCTTCCCATCATATGGGCTCTGTGAAATTCACAAAATGACTAAGTAATAAATATAAAAATAATACAATGCCTTAAATTTTACCTATTAAATATAGAGAACTTAATTTTCCATGGAGGATAATGAGTTTTTTGCTCTGAGAAGGGAACTAGACTCCAAGAAACCCAAGTGAAAATCAACCTACAATGTTAGTGCCATGATTTACTAACAAGAGAACAAACACTACCTAGTCTTTTTAGATAAATTAAAAGAGGCCTAGCACTACTTGAAGAAATCAAGGTGGTGTGTACTCTAAATATTTGAGCAAGCATCACTTTCAAGAATAAAACAAAGAAATCTGAAGCTTTGGTTCATGAAATTTTTAGAGGGGTCTCCCATTTTGGAGAAAAGGAGGTGTGTTAGCTATAATAGTTTCTTTTTAGTGAATCCATACTTTTTCCTAACTTTTCCAATAAGTATCTAAGTTTAGTCCACTATATTTGTTACTTATCCATTTTTCTCCACATATCTTTTTCCTCCATCACTCTTTATTTATATCTTATTTCTACCACCTTTTCATACTTTGTGGTTAAAATTACTACCTCAATAAAAACCATATTTGTTGTGAATAGTTTTATTTTTTTCATCCTTTTTAGATTTCAATACAGGTAGATCTACCTTCGAATTAGAGAAGGAATCTATCTTATTATTGTTGACAAAAAATATTCATTTTTACTCTCTATAAATTTTATTGCTAGTAGTTAATTTAGGAGTTTCCATCTCAAAGTTTTAAAAATGGGTTAATATTCAAGCCCTTCCTAATTATATTTGTCAAATACTTAATGTGATAGTTTTTAGCTAAATCCCCATGCATAGGATTTTTATTAGTTAAGGATTACAAAATTAGTAATTTAATAGCCACTTTTATTTTCATCTTGGTGCCTATAATTCCTTCCACTTATAGAGTCAAGTATTTGATTAGAATAATTATTTTGACAACACTTTTATCATTGGACTACCAAGTGGTTGTTCACATTCTATAAACACTCTATCTTGGGGGAATTACGATGTTAATTATAAAGTCTATTTTTTCAAGTGTGCTAACAATATTTTTACCCTCTTTAAAGACTGAAATGATGATCAAGGATATCAAGGTATTAATTATGTTTTATTTTGGTCTTGTATCTTCATAATTGAGAAAGGATTATTGAGACCCATTAAATTAATTAGTAATTCAATTATTTACATTTTTAATAAGTAATCAAGAGCTACTTTGTATGGGTACAAAGTGAGAGTCAAACCAAAATCATGTGAATCAGTTAGAAAAAACCCTAGTATCTAGCATATTATGAAGCAAATGGGTCTTACCAATTTTATTTAAATAATTAAGGGTTTTGATTCTAGACTCTCAATAAAGTTTAATAAATCATGGAAGAAAATAACAATCATAGATACAGGTATTTATTTTAGTGTTTTTGAATAAATCATTACTTAGGTCACTAGGATGGCCACATAAGGGGCCAAAATATATGAATATAAGAAGTCTTAATAAGATGATGTGAACAATTTTCTTAGGGGTAAATAAAACTCACCTTGTTTAAATATGGTTACTTTCATTAATCCCTTCCAACCCCTTAGAATGAAGTCCTATTCCAAATCATGACACAAATAAATTTTGAAGGTAGATGTAAATGGGTCTTTTCCTACTATTGTAATATGTTAAACCATTTTTTATGCAAGAATATTGTTATCATCTCATTATTTTAGTTATTATCTCTAAAAAACTCTATTTCTTATGTTTAACTAGGGAAAATTGAAACCCCAATTTACCAATCTCTTATTTAATATTATTATTAACATTAGTCTCCCATAGTCTTATAATTAATCTTATTTATTAGAGGAATAATAATATTAATATTATTAATAACATTAGTCTCCCATAGTCTTATAATTATCTATCATTTGGTTGGCTATTTATTGTGGGTTGTAAATTTCCTATCTATCTATAGTATTTTACCTATCGACCATCCCTCTGCCATGTTTTCTTAGTTTTTCTAGCTATAATGATCTTAAATATTTTTTTTATCTCTTTAAATTTATAAAAGGGTTTGGTCCCTTTCAAAAATATTATTTTATCTATTATAAAAAAATATTATTCTTATGTTGACCTATGAAATTATAATCTCTAGTTACAATAGCCATTTCCTTAGGTGATGGTGGGATGTTAGGAGGGATATTTTGATTACCTCCACTTTTTCCTTTATAATCATGTGACACACCTATTTGTATTGTGATAACAAGGACATCTGTATCCAATATAATCCTAGGGAGAATAATAGGGGAGGTATTTTGGCTATCACTACCAAGAAGTATTTACTGATGATGAATGAAATGGGTCATGTATATTCTTTCCCTTTGAGTACTAAATATAAACATGTTAGATTAAAAAGTATTATAATATGTGTTACTATGGAGATATATGATTTCATCATGTGTAATATCATCCTTGGTGAGTTGGACTCAACCCATTTCATTGCATGAGATAAGAATATATCATATAATTTATGAAAGTAGCATGTAAGTATTATAATATAAGCTTAGGTTTTAAAATATTAAAAATTGACATTCATTGGAACTATATGAGATGTTTTATTATGTATAATGGTAAATTATAAATTAAATATTAAATTAAAACCCTAATAGAGGATAAATCTAAAACCTTAAGAAATCATGCAATTCTAATGCAAGAGGAAACCTATAGATTTTTGTGTTCAACTTGTATGCACATGATAGGGTGACCTATAACTATCATCTTTATCTCAATAGACTAGGACTAGAAAAGGTCATAAAAATAGAGCCTACATATATTTCTATGGGTGGGTAAGAACCTAAAATAATCATATACCTAGAATATGATAATCTACACTCAAATCTCAAGAGAAAAGTGCTCAAAAGCATAATCCTTTGACATGGGACATATATCTCACTAGGGATAAATGCAAATAATTGATTATAATAATGATTAAAAAAAATTGTAACAAAGGGGTGTCAAAAGGAATAATCATATTGTTTATGGTGAAAAATGGCATGCCAACAAATCATCCCTTTTACCTATCATGAAGGTTAAGATAGAATCATACTAGTTTAATCGTAGGAGTCTAAAGAAAGGGAATTGATTCCTATGATGCGTAAAAGGGGGTTTTTAAAGTTCTAGGGATTAATATGTTTGATAATAAATAAAAATCAATCTTATAAAACATATGTTAATAATACTAGGGATTAATATGTTTGATAATTAATATAAACATGAAATAAAACTATAACAACTAAGAAAAGTAGACAAAAACCAAAACACAGAAAAAAGTAAACCTAATGTTAATCTAAATGTTAAAACTAGTTAACATTAAAAAAATGATTTAAGTCTATTTTTAGCATATTGAGAAATTAATAAAGATAAATACTAAATTTACATAAAATAAAAACAACAAAAGACTAATATACTACTATGAAACTAAAAAATAAAAACAAATTAATCAATCCAACTAAGAAATTAAGTATAAAACTAAATAAAACTATTGAAGAGATTAAATCTAAGAAAAAAATGAACATAAATATGAAATAGAAATTATGATTCTTTAAACAAGAGTCATCTTGGCATAGATAAAGATATTTTATTGAGAAACATTATTTTAGTACAAAAATATTGGATATAAAAACTAATACAATTTGAATGGATCAACAACATATCACATGCAAAGATGTATTCATTATTATTCAGGTCAAGTACTTGAATTTTTCTCATATAATTGCAAATCCATAATCATCATAGGATATTAAACCTAACAACATTTAGATAATCAATTTATAAACTAAATAGGAAATTTGGATATGCCTGCATTGATTAAGTGTATTACTTAACCGTCAAAGAATGTGTCATTGGTATATCTACAAAATTTGTACTATCTCAAAGATGTTGCAAAGAAAATATATGATTAATAAACTTTGAAACAATTTTAGAGTCTTCAAGAATACCCATGTAATATTCCTCCTCTTGATATGTCACTTTTATCTTCTTATAAAGTAATCTCCATTAGAGATACTAGAAAAATAAGTTATAACTAACTTTAGTTATCTAGTTTTTAACTTTAATTGACTTTAAAAATTCATTTAGTTAATTATAACTTAACTTTATAAGTTTATACTTAAAATAAAGTCTAATCATCAAATTGAATAATAATAATAATAATAATAACAACAACAACAACAACAACAATAATAATAATAATAATAACAACAATAATAATAATAATAATAATAATAATAATAATAATAATAATAATAATAATAATAATAATAATAATAATAATAATAAGTGAGGGAACTCAAGTCATTGCAAACATTTAAAATAAACACTCAATCATGCCAACCAATCATAATGACCATAATATTAGAATAAAATTAATACTAAACATTAATTCCATATGTATTTAACCATTTAATTTAGTAAATATATACTAATTTGATGTCATGCGTCTACGCAAGTATAATCACATTTTGTAGTTGAGAAGTCTATCTTCTGATAACTCTTTGATTTTGAAAACACCACTACTATATACTTTGAGTACATAAACTAAACATTAAACTTCACAATACTCAATATTTTTCCTCAAACCCAAATGTAATTTTGATAAAATCAATCATAAAAATCATAAACGAACTCAAATCCATACAACTTAACCTTATGAGTTCATCTATACATTTTATAACAAAAATATACATTTTATGACCAAATCATGTACATATGATTGAAAATAATCAATTTCAGCTACTTGAGAAATGTCCATCATATAATTTACTAAAATTTATACCCATCCTTTCTTCAAATAATTTTTTAAAACTGCAGGATCTGAAATATGAAAATATCATGAGTAGAAAACAACTCTCATTTTGTCTCAAAAATCATTTTGTCAGGTTTAATAATCAAGTTAAATTTAACATTCAAATCATTGTCATACTATGTAATTTTTGGTCTATGATGATGGTCATTTGGCCATCAAATTTCACATAGTCAAAAAATTTATAGGTGATAAAAAACACAAATTTTTCACAATAGAATGAATTTTGACCAATTTTCATTTCGAATAGAAAATAATCTTTAAATCTCCATTACATAGAGTTAATGCAAGGGTCACTTGACATAATAAGATCTCACAAAAAAATGAAAACCAAAAATATTATATCAACATTCATTTGCTTCCATACCAAGACCAAATAATTAGGTAGAAACAAAAATATTTCAACCATAGTATTCCATATTACTTCTATATCCTAAAATATGTTGATTTCTTATACATGCAAATTTATTATCCAAAATTGGGTATAAGAAAACCTTTTACATGCATGCAAACTTATTTCAAAACATCAATGCCAAAAAATAACACAAACTATTTTAAACTTTATAAGTCCATAAAAATGATTTCTTGGTAACCTTCAAAATTTATTAAACAACCATATATAAACATATTTTCATATATCATATTTCCACAAATATCCATATAACCATTCTAACTGTTAACCCAAACTATACAATTTGCCATGAAAATAATAATCATGTCAGCTTTGACATACCTGAGATCTAAAAACAATACCATTTTCCAAGTTTTCTTCCAATCTTGGCCTTTCTCCTTCTATAGACAGATCTTTGCTTCCGTTAATAAATATTGCAAAATGATTATCAAAACAAAATAACTATCTTTAAGTATTATCCAATCTCACATCAACAACTCATGCATATGTGCCTAGATGTTATTCATCATATTTATGTCACTGACCATTATAGGAACTCAACTACATTTTCAATTTAACTATTAAACATAGTAAAACCTAATATTATCACCAAATATCCCACCACTTCATCAAAAAATAATGCATGTACTTTACATTCAATGCAATGAAACTCTAAGCCTCCAATAGATCCAAAAATAATATTTGCACAAAAATACACATTAATCTATAAATTTCACATTACATGAAATCTCCATGGTAAAACTACCCAAATACTTTGACTTCAAACCTAAGATCTTCATAACTTATTCATTACTATATATGATAAACTTTAAATCCATGACATTGGGAAAATATGTGTCATGGTGACCCTTTATCCACTTAGTACTTATATTTTGATTTCAATGTAGGCTTTAGGAATTCATGTTAATAGTTTTAATATATATATGTTTGATTTAAATTAAAGATCTAATATTAATATCTCTACAAAATTAATCATCAATTTCATGAATGAAATGGGATAATATCAAAATCTTATATGAACTAGAGATGATATCAAAATAACATGTCATTCTCAACTTATATTGGAACCTCTATGAATTTTAAAAATCAAACCAATAAATCAAAAGTGATATTTTAATAATCATTGTATCAAAGTTTCACTAATCAAATGACCAAGTCCAACAATTCATAAATATCATTCTACTCATCTAAATCATATAAGTACTAAATACATTTTCATTATATCACACTTACGATTTCAAAAGCTTTTATTAACATTTAAGAAAATAATTTAATTAAATGCTCATCATTAAGATTATTTAACATAAGAATGCATATTCAAAATGAAATCAAATGACTAAGATCCTCATAAATAGTTTTAGATGTCATAACACTTAATCATCAATATGGTAGAATATATAAGTAAAATCAAATTTAAAAAAGAGAGGGGTGTCAAAACTAGGCATAACATTGGTGACCTTTATAACTAATCTTAATTACTAATGAGATAAGTTAGTAAATAATAAATTTTATATTAAAAGACAAATCACTTGAGAGTGTGATCCATGTTAAATCATTTCTCAAGTAGCTACATGTGAATCTCTTTAATAATAATTTTTTTAAAGGATGGAGTGTTAGGTTAGCATGGCATGAATAATAGGATAGATTAGGCAATAAATTTTAGGTTAGATATATAATCAATTAAAAAATCCTTAAACAATTATGAAAATAAGTAATGCTTTTAACATATTAATAACCAGCTCATGCTAATTAATAAAGAAATAATTTGAATTATATTAGGTAAAATATCTTATCATCATTGTATACTTGCAATGATATATCAATCTCCATGTACTTTACCCTCAATATAAGGAATACTTTGTTGGTGTGACCAATATTTATCCATTATAAAGAAAACAAAAAAATAAAAAACAACAAACTAAAAATAAAGAAGCAAACTAGAAAGGGAAATCAAAACAACAAACCAAAATAACAAAAATATATATACAAACTAAAGAGAAATGAAACAACTAATCAAAATAAAAAATATTCGACTGTAAATCAAGATGAAAGATAAACCAATACTGAAAGATGGAAAATAAATGAAATAAGGTTTAATCCATGAAAGGAACAATTGAATAAAATGTGTGTAGTTTATTTCATCACCATCGTAATGTAAGTTTCTAGTTTTAGCATGAATAAATTCATCATACGTCTAATTATAAGCCTTAAAAAAATTAAAAAACATGATATACATATCATATAAATTTGAATAAGTAGAATCAAATCATGACTATATGAGGCTTTAACTATTTCTCAGTCTTGTAATGCATATGAAAGATTATCTATCTGATTCAAAAAGAGAAAAATTTGAGGTTAGGTGAGAGAGAATTAAGATTAATAAATTTCCTAGTTTATTCAAATGCCTCTAAATAATTTTGAATATTGTTTGATTTGACACATTCAATATAAATTATTATTTCAAACTCTAGAGAGTCATCATAATTGAAACATTCATAGTCAACATTAATTATCAAGTCTTTTTACTTAGATAATAATGAAATGTGTCATACTTACTTGTTATTATCACATTGTGATCTGGACAATATATAAATTCAAACCTTTGATACTCAACTTATCTCAATTTATTTCTCAATAAATAATACAAAACATCAAGATCATCAACATTTTTTTTATTGTTATAGTACTAAATCCAACATTGCAGAGATCAAAACTTACATCTTGAGTGTAATCATTTGAATCAAACATGATAGGACAATTATCAAATGAATTTGAATTTGATGTGATCATGTTATAGGCAAAAATAAAATCATAAATATAGGAATTAACACTATTATTAAAACAATCAAGTTCTAATTTCAAAGATATTTACATATCTAAATAAGGATTTCCTAGTTTAGATTTTTTCAAAACATTGTCATCTTCTCCATTAGATATATTTGACATAAAATTAGGAATAGTTCTTTTTGATAAAATATTACCATTAAAAATAAATTAGTAGTAAGATAAATTAAATTATTATATGATTGATTATGTAGATCAAATGAATTAAATTTCTTTAATTTTGACCTTGATGAAGAATCAATATCATAAGATTCTGATAAAGAATCTGAACTATAATAAAATTATTGAGAATCATTTTTAGTATCCTGTGACATGATTTGATCATAAACAAAAGAGAGAAAAATATTCAAGAAATTTATGTTCAAATTATAACATTAAATTAGAAAATATTTTGCATTTAAACATATCACAATTAAGCAAGGAAAGCTTACAATAATCTTGATTTTATCTTCGAATGTGAGCAAATTTAAAAAATGAGCTAAATTCAACAATACTAATTTTCTAAATAATTTTATTATAACTTTCTAGTAGATTATTATTCTAGTAAAGGAATAAAATTTCACCACTTTATCTAATAGAAATAGGGATTTCATTTAATTTTCAAAGAAAGTGCAACAAATATTCCTTTATGGATTCATTTTATTCCAAAGAAAGCATAAACTAGGTCGTTAGACTTTGGTCTAATTGATTTTCAATCAGGTTTCTAATGTAAATCCATTCTTGAGTGACCTCATCCAATTTTTACATAAATGCACAAGAAATAATCACTAAAATAGAATCAAAATTTGGATGACCAGTTATGATAACTATGGACTAAAATGGTGACCAATTATGGTAGTTAAATCATTTGAAGACAAGAATGGATAAAGAAATAAAATTGATTTAAAAGTACCTAACAAAGTCACCAAATTTTTTGATGGTTTAAAATGTCTTGCCAATGAATCAACCCTTTCACTCATTATGAAGGTTAAGATGGAATTGTACTAGTTTAATTGTAGGAGGCTAAGGAATGAGAATTGATTCCTAAGATGAATAAAAGGGGTTTTTTTTTTTAAGTTTTAAGGATTAATATGTTTTATAATAAATCTAAATAAAAATTACAAATATTATAAAATCAATCAACCATGGCATTAAATCGACCATGTCAATGGCAAATTTATAAACAATGCTCAAATCTAATAAGTTAACCATTTACTCAGTCTTAAATATGATTTAAAACTGTTATTTGACCTATTTGACATATAAGAACCTATGAATTAGACAATCCATTGAAGGACATAATACTTAGGTTGATGAAAGGATTTATCCAATATGTATTCCCACACTAAAAATATTAAATAAAACTATAAAAACTAAGAAAAGTAGATAAATACCAAAACATTAAAGAAGTAAACCTAATGTCAATTTGAATGGTAAAACTAGTTAACATAAAAAAATAATTTAAATCTATTGTTAGTAGATTGGGAAATTAATAAAGATAAAGACTAAATATAAAAGAAATAAAAACAAAAAAATACTAATATACTACTATGAAACTAAATAAAAAAGAAATTAAACAATCTAACTAAGAAATTAAATATAAAACTAAATAAAACTACTGAAGAGATTAAATCTAAGAAAAGAAATGAACATAAATATGAAATAAAAATAGTGAGTCTTGAAATAAGAGTCATCTTAGTAGAGATAAAGATATTTTATTGAGAAATAGTATTTTAGACAACTTTTTTTTATATAACAACTAATACGATCTGAATGGATCAACATGTCACACGTAGTGATGTATTCATTATTATTTGGGCCAAGTACTTAATTTTTGATCATATGGTTGAAAATATATAGTAATCATAAGATATTAAACCTAAAAAAATTATCATAATTGATTTATAAATTAAATGGGAATTTGGATATACCTACATTGATTAAGCATGTTACTTAACCATCAGATAATGTGTCATTGGTCTATCTGCAAAAGTTGTGTTATCATAGAGATGTTGCATAGAAAAGATATGATGAATAAATTTTGGAACAATTTCAAAGTCTTTAAGAATACCTATGTAATGATCCTACTCTTGATATGTCATTTTGATCTACTTATAAAGTAATCTCCTTTACATATATTATAAAAATAAGTTATGACTAAATTTAGTTAGTTAGTTGTTAACTTTAATTGACTTAAAAAATTCAATTAGTTAATTATAACTAAAATTTATAAGTTTAGACTTAAAATAAAGTCTAATCATCAAATTGAATTTAAATAATAATAATAAATTGAATACAACTCTAATGGGTGGGGGACCTTAAGTCATTGTAAATATTTAAAATAAACACTCAATCATGCCAAAAAATCATAATGACCATAACAATAAAATAAAATTAATATTAAATTTTAATTCCATGTGTATTTAACCATGTAATTGAGTAAATATATAATAATTTGATGCCATGTATCTACACAAATATAATCACATTTTATACTTAAAAAGTTTATCTTTTGATAATTCTTTGGTTTTGAAAACACCACTACTATATACTTTGAGTATATAAACTAAACATTAAACTTCACAACCCATGATATTTTGACTCAAACCTAAATTTCATTATGATAAAATCAATCATAAAAATTATAAATTAACTCAAATCCATATAACTTAACCTTATGAGTTCATATATACATTTTCTAACAAAAATATACATTCTATGACTAAATCATGTACTTATGATTGAAAACACTCAATTTTAGCTATTTGATAAATGTATATCATATAATTTAATGAACTTTATACCCATCCTTTCTTCAAGTAATTTTTTAAAACTATAAGATCCAAAAGATGAAAATATCATGAGTATAAAACAACTTTTATTTTGTCTCAAAATTCATTTGATCAGTTTTAATAATCAGGTTAAATTTGACATTCAAATAATTTCTAGTCTATAGTGATGGTCATTTGGACATCAAATTTAACATATTAGAAATTTATATAAGTGATCAAAAATGCAAATTTTGCACAATAGAAGGAATTTTGAGCAATTTTCATTTATAATAGCAAACAATCTTTAAATATCCATTACATAGAGTTAATACAAGGGCCACTTGACAGAATAAGATCTAAAAAATATGAAAACAAAAAATATTATATCAGCATTCATTTTCTTCCATGCCAAGACCTAAGGATTAGGTAAAAACAAAAATATTTCAACCATAGTATTCAATATTACTTCTAGATCTTGAAATATGCTGATTTCTTGTACATGTAAATTTATTATCTGCATTTGAGTAAAAGAAAACATTTTAAATGCATGCAAACTTGTTTTGAAACATCAACACTTGAAAATAACACAAACTATTTTGAAATTTATAAGTCCATAAAAATGGCTCCTCAATAACATTCAAAACCTTCAAAACCTTCAAAAGTGCTTAAACAACCATAAATAAACATATTTGCATGTATCATATTTATACAAATCATCATCTAATCATTTGGCTTATTAACCTAAACTACAAAATTTTCCATGAAAAAATAATCATGTCTACTTAGACATACTTGAGCTCTACAAACAACACTAAATTCTAAGGTTTATTTCAATCTCAACCTTTCTCCTTCTACAAATAGAGTTTTGATTCCTCCAAGAAAACTTTTAAAATGAATATCAAAACAAAATAACTACCTTTAAGTATTATTTGAGCTCACATTAAAAATTCATGCATACGTGCCCATATGTTATTCATCATATTTCTACCATTGACCATTCTAACAACTTGGATAAATTGGCCATTTAACTATTAAACATAGAAAAAATCAATCTTATCACCAAATATCCTACCACTTCATCAGAAACTAATGCACATACTTTACATTCAATGCAATGTAACTCTAAGCCTCCAATAGATCTGAAAGAAATCTCTACACAAAAATCTTCATTAATCTATTAATTTCACATTACTTGAAATATCCATGGTAGCACTACCAAAATTATTTGACTTCAAACTTGAGATCTTCATAACTTGTGTATTTCTATATATGATAAACTTTAAATCCACCTCCTTAGGAAAATATATGTCATGGTGACCCTTTAGCCACTCAGTACTTAGGTTTTGAATTTAACGTAGGCTTTAGGCATACATATTAATAGTTTTAATATATATGTTTGATTTAAATAAAATATATGATATTAATATCTCTACAAAAATAATCATACATTTCATGAATGAGGGATAATATCAAAATCTTATATAAACTAGAGATGATATCAAAATAACATATCATTCTCAACTTATATTGAAACTTTTATGAATTTTAAAAACCAAACCAATGAATCATAAGTGATATTTGAGCAATCATTATATCAACATTTCACTGATCAAATGACCAAGTATAATTGTTCACACATATAAATCTACTCATCTTAATAATATAAGTATTGAATACATTTTCATTATATCACACTAATGCTTTCGAATCCTCTTGTTAACATTTAAAAAAATAATTTAATTAAATTCTCCAGTCATTAAGATTATTTAACATAAGAATGCATATTCAAAATGAAATAAAATGACTAAGAACCCTTTAAATAGTTTTAGATGTCATGAGACTTAGTCATCAATATGGCAAAATATATAAGTACAATCAAATTTAGAAAAAGAAAGGTGTGTCAAAAATAGGTATAACACATACCACATGCAAAGTACTGACAAACAAGGGAAACCTAATTTAAGATATATATAAAAACTAAACTAATAAGAAGGTAATGTGGTGAAATGGTCAACCAATTGGTAGTCTATGTAACCTAAGGTGATAATGGAAAGGTTAAGCAAAAACCCTATAACTATACCAACTTATTTAGTATAAGGAGGATTATAATCAAGGATAAACGACATATGTACTATAAAATTAAATATCCAATATCTAATCTACTAATAAAATAAATTAAAGAGTGAAGGGATAGAGATAATTACCTTTAGGTGGACCCTTTGATGCATTAATCTCCCCCTTTTGATAAAGTGGCACATTGTAAGAGATGTTATAGGTTGAAGACCTTAAATGGTATGATAAATACTTAGGTATCCTTAAATAAGAACTCCAAAGACCACATGTACCTCTTAAAGTCAATTTTTCACATTAAGATTCAAAGACCATAAGAAAGACTAGACCTCCAAGATAAGACTTTAACCTTTAACTCCTCCAAATGCTACTTAAAATCAGAAATGTGAAATAAATCAGAGCATATGAATGTGTTATATATATTTAAGAATGGAATATGACCCCTATATATATGGATTCAATAATAAAAAATAATTCTAAACACTAAGTCGACAATATCGTCTATGCCAATATAATTAGAAATATGTCAAATAACATAATACTATATTAGCCAAGTTGATAAAGTAATAATGATAGAAGATACACTCAAAATTATATCAACTAGGCTAATACAATACAAGAAAGATAAGTATAAAATAGATTATATTAGCCTAGCTAATAAAATAATCTAGAAGCTAACAAATTTTGACATAAATTAGATATAAAGGTAATATATAAGGAGAGTCAGAGAAGGCCATACTCATTTTAATGAAGGTATGACATAATAGTAAGCAAATATCTCATGGAAAGTAATGCAAGCTGATCCCACCCCATTCCTGGTGCATCCTTTAAGGCATTCAATCAAGGAGATTGATTCACAAAAGAATCCCTATAATTAAAACTATTAATATAGTGATAAAAGTGAAAATATCAAGTGTATACATATGGTCCACCTAAATATCATCACGTGTAACAATAGTTTAATGTGGGATGTGTTTTGGGATAGATACATAGTAACACAAAAGAGCATAACTAAAAATAAATACTAAAAAAATTAAAATTATATGAAAGTAAATGAAAATACATAACTTCACTTACATTTTTAACTATAAATGTGACATTACGTATGTTACATATAAAAGAAAGTGCTAATTGAGAAGGACAAAGGGCGGACTTGAAAAATAAGACAAATTTACAAGTTTTTACAAAATAAATCTATTATCACCTAAAATTTATCTACTTCACCAATATCTTAATACTTCTTTTGGTTCATGAAAAGGACCTATGAAAATAAAAATATTATAAAAATACATAATCTAGAGGTAAATAATTAAAAATTTTAAAATTTTAAATCTTTACTATATATATGTAAAAATAATTTAATGTTCTATTTGTGTAAAAATAGAGATTTGATTATCTAAATTTAGCACTACAAGAGATAATATATTGAGGATGATAGACATACACATAAGAGGTTAGTTGGACGTAGTTACTGGAGTCATGCAAGTAAGTGGTGAAATTAATGTTTAATTTGTTAAATTTTAAATATATAGGTTATATTTAATAAATCTAGGTACTAGGGTAAATCCATGTAGTATAATTTCCTTATAAAGCATGAAAATGTAGTGTAAAATGTGATGGGTAATGGGTACTTGACAAAACATCAAATTTAGGGTCAAGGGCATTTATTAAGACTAAAGGAAGAAATTACAACTATCAAAAAAATTTATTGGCTTAGATGATGTAGTTGGGTGATGGGCAATCACAACGCTAACCAATATAATACGATATGTTAGATGTAGTGAATAAATATAAGTTATTAATTTGGTAGGTACCCTATATGGTGGCCAATACAGTTATAAAAATAAGTTACTAAGGTGGTTGATACCATAGGGGTGGTTTATGTCCAATATAATATAAATATGGATGATCTCATTATAAAATGTTTTGCATGTCCAATACCATATGGTATGGATGATGTAGTCACAAATATGATAAATATGAATGACACCATAGGTGGTGGCTGATGAAGTAAGAAGGTACCAAGGGTTGATATAGTAAAAATATAAGTGATGGAATCATATAATATAACTATTAGGTGGCTAGTGTAGTAGAGAAATAAAAAAATGAATGGTAAATTATAAAAGTACAAACCATTTTAATTTTAATTATTATTTTTAGTTATATTTTTTATTTGTTTTTTTATTTTTTGTTCAAAATTTTATTGGTTGTTGTTTGATATTTTTCACATGTGATAATGACTATGGAGGTGAATCAACATGAGTTGGATACTAGATTTATTGAATTAATTTTTTTCCATTTACCAAGTTGTATTATCTAGTTAAGGCTTAAGAGGGATCACGAAGATGTGTAGAATATTTTTGAATTCTAAATTGAACATGATTTTTATTAGGTGCTAGGATTATATTATAGATAATTTTAGATGGGTGGTAGATGGGGATACTATGGAGGTGGACATCACCATTGAGGATGTTCATGCTATATTTTGGTTACTAGTTGGGGCCACTCTTATGATGTATGACATAATTATATTGGTAGATGGAGTTAGTATGATGGGAAACTAGATTAGATGAGTAGGATGAGTGTAAGGTGATTGTAAAATTGTTTATTGTGTGTGTTAGGAATTTTGGATATCCATAAATCTATCATCCTAATTATAACTGAGTGCATTCTATGTCGTAAGTCAAATGGGGCTATGCCCTTGTATATTATAGATTTGTGAAAATTTACTTTGGAGTAGGGCATGTTATATGATATGAGAAATACTATATGGGTATTGATCATACATGAATTTAATAGTATGATGATCTAGGGTTAGAAAATTATGGTCCCTATTATACTATTTTTATGTTGGATATATGAGCAATTCTTGATGTACATGCTAGTGGAATTGCTACACTAGGTTGCAGGCCACCTACCTCAGGTGAGGAAGTGGACACATGATCACATGGTTTGATTTATCTATCTATATATAGATTTGAATAGAGTGCACATAGATAAGATTATATGGATACACTACTTAAGTACAATAGATACATGGGAGTCATAGACTTCTACTATAGAAACATAGATAGGTAGTTAGATCATGAGAAATTTACTTAGTGCTCTAAACCTCATCCTTATGAATAAGTATTAGGTATTTTGGATTGGAACACCATGGTTACTCTTATTATTCTACCCCATTTGGTGATACATTTGAGAGAGACACATGAGATAGGAGGACAAGGTGTGTTGACTAATATACCAATTGTGAGACCACATCATACCCTAATTAGTGGGAAATGTGATAGTAACATCAAGTAATGAAAGGAAATAAGCATGTAGTATCTAATTATGATGTAAAAATGAGATAGAGAGTTGCCACAATGTGATAGATGGTTCATTTATGGATGAACACAATAATCAGGGAGGAGAGTTTTAGTGGTTAGGAGGGAGAGGTGGGTAGTTTTTTATCCAACTCGAGTTGAGATAATGAACATATGTTAGGAGGTCAAGAATATAAGAGAATACCTTGGAGTAGTGTCATGTGATAGGTAAAAATGAAATATGAATGATTTTTTACTATCACTTTGATTTTATAAACTTAGATATATACATATTAGGTACTAGTGATAGTTTTAATTATAGTTTTGATATATATATATATATAATGTCAAATTTAATTTTTTAAAGATGAAATAACATATAAAATAAGGTGGATGGACATGGTGGATACCACACATCATGATAATCTATATAATGTGTTTCCAAATCACAAGATTAATTAGATGGTGGACTTAGTGGTACCTTCATCCAAAATAAATTAAAGCTAGATTAGATTAGCTAATGAAACCTTATATAATATATGATGATGAGAGTAGGATGTTGCTACACTAGAAGTCATGACATGGGGAGATGTTGAGGGATGATACTAGGTGGTTTTTACATAGATATATTTGATTGAGGAAATCACTTCCCATATGGAAAATGTATCTCAAGTACATCAAATAGAGATAGATATGGTTAGATCATAGGGAAAGGTTTGAGTAATAAAATCTTAGACTATAGGGAGTGAAAAATGTAGGATATTTAAAGAGTGTGGTGCTTTACCCACCATTACATGGGGATTGAAGGTATACCGCTAATGTAGTGATGTATATATTTTATATATTAGATGTATGAAACTATGACATACATGTATACATCTATCATTTTTTTTATCTAAATGGGATTGTAATAGAGATACAATCACTGAGAGTGGGGGAGGTGAATAAGTGAGCCTAGATATTTCAACTTTAGTTCCAACTTCAATTTTGATCTTTACAAGTCCTTAATAAATTACCATAAGCATTCATGAAGTATACACAACATTCATAACAATGTATAAGAAAGACAATCTAAGATCAAACACATAACATATGACATACGTGAGAAACCCTCTTGGGTAATAAAACCCACTGGAACATGCAATTGGACTATTATCCTATAAAAAAGGAACCAATTTAGACCATCAAGTTACTGATCAAGGAATTAACATTCCTAGTTTTAGTGAGACTACAATCTCACAATGAGCTACTACATCTATCTAGCTAAGATGCCACAAAAATTATATATTTATCAAGTTTCAAATTTAAAGGAGGTTTCTACCCCCTTATATTTTGATAACCCATAATAACACATATGAGCACAATCTCCTCAACATTGATTTCTTGCCAATCTGATGGAAATACAAAGTAAATCATCTCTTCTTCAACTCTACGTAGTTAATGCATCCACAACCACCTTTTGGACAAATTTGCACTTCTTAAGAACAAATTTGTCACCTTAACACTCCTTTTTTTCTCAAATCACATTACATAATTAAACCAACACATAAAGATCAATTAGGACACATTACATATCCCAACTATCCCCACTCTTTATCTTTACACACTTAATGTATCCTTCATAGTAACAACTTTGTCACAGCTTCAACAACATGACTAGATGGTCATACACACTATCCACACTCTGATAAATCTCTCAAACCAAACACCAATATCTCATAGACACCATCAATCCTTTTTCTCATTATTAAGACATTCAAAAAATCCTTTTGGATAACTCTAGGCCTCTTCACTCATGCTCAACCTATAAGAGCACTATTCTACCATCGCAAACATGACCTACAAGCAATACTCATATTACTCAATATATTCACTCTTCAAACCATCCTCAAGGCACTCTACCCCTCATTCACTCCACAAATCACACACAAGCCTCTCTCTAATCTCTCCTTAATCTCTTACTTCCAAATCTAGAACCCATCATCTTTGGTTCTACTATTTATAGAGAAATATTGATAAACACCATCTTGGTTATCCACTAGGCATGTATTAACCCTTAAAACATCTAACATATGAATATATGTCTCAATACAAACTATATAGGTTGGACATAGCATCTATGGGTCACCCTTAAGGAACTACATGTTTTAATAAGGCCCTTATAGTCCTTATAGGTCTCATGTGAACCCATTCACTCCTTTATCACTCCCTTAAACAAAAAATAATATAAGACCACTTTAAAATACATGGATCCACTCCTTATGTCCCCTTTGACATCCTCAAATGAACATAGTAAAATTAGCTCACCTTTGTGTATGCTCAAACAACTCAAACACTAACTTAGTGTACACAGTCACCATGAATGAACACATAATCAATTTCTTAAGAATTTTTCATGCTCAATATAGATTGATCACACCTTAAAAATATTCATAGATGATACTCATAGAATATACAACATGATCTAATAGTTAATTCATCTTGATACATTGAAACAACAATAATACAGCTTGAATATCCTTCTTTGATCACTTGCAAAACAAGAATGAACACATTGTCAACTTATAGGCATAATATCTCTAACTGTACTCACTTCTAGATCTTCAAATCAAGTTCAATGGATGAACTATGGATTCCTCTACCACTTTTATTTTTACTACATGAGAAAATTCATATTCTATCAAAATATATGATCAAAATACAAATCTCTAGTTTTTCCTATGTTAAATTCAAATATTTGAATAATAATGGTCACAATTAACCTTCAAAGACAATGCTCAAATATCATGGACTCTCAACATTGGATTAGTTTCACACCATCAATATTGTCAAATATTTAACACATAGACCACCAAACTCAAACATTAAACCATAATCACATTGACCTCATCTTGTGCCCTCTCATAATGTTGAATTAACATGCTCCATTGATATCTATGGATCAACAAGATCAATAATGATCAACACTTACCATTGATCAAATTGTATGAATGCCCACTCACCAATGGATCCTTATATTATACCTTTTCTTATATTTTAAACATCATGCACCTATCCTCATCTCACTACCTCCTAACTTATTGGAGCCATGGACACTGTTGATCATGCTCGAGATTTAACACTTTCAAAAATGACAAAGTATGGGGACCCTATCAATATGCCCGAGTAGCCATTTTTTATCCTTAATAACTTCTTCTATGATTCAATTTAGGATCTAAAATTTACACTATATGTTCTCCTCTCATAGGATAATCCAACCATGTGACACATTACTCTTGAAAATCTTGTGCATGTGAAATATAATTCCATTAAAGTGCCTTCTAAAGAAATTATATCACAAATCCAACTATATCCATATTTGCCTAAGAGGCCAACTTTAAGAATCCATAACTTTTGTTTCACTTTAGTAGATGATATTAGATTTACTAAAAATCTTCTATGCTCAAAAGTGAATAAACGCATATGATCAGATTCTCTTGACACCTTCACACGTGAAAGATATAAAACCATTAAAATGCTCACTCAGCTCTTTCTACTTCAATGCAAACTTGGCTAACTATGGGAAAACACATTCAAAATACCTAGGAGCCTAGCTTTGCATATGCATAAATTTTGATGCATTGCATTGAATGATATAAATGTTAGCATAAATAAACTAGGTCTAAAATTGAACAAACCCATATTATCACCTTCTCTTGAAGCATAGACACACGTGAGATATTACATAATCAAACTTCTTACTTGGCTCTTTCTGACCATATTACAAATTTAGCTAAGTATGGGAAAATAGTGAAATCTATCTTAGAAGACAAAATTGCATCCTCATATCTTTTGATGTGATACATTACATGATCTAAAAATTAGCACAAATAAATTAGGAAAAAATAAAAAAAACCTATATGATCATTTTGTCCTTGTACATCCACACATGTGAATGTTGACCTCATCAACATGCTTACTTAGCTCTTATTTGCCAATTGCAAATTTGGCTAAGTATGGGAAAATAATGAATTCTGACTGAGAAGATAACTTTGCACCCTCATAAATTTGACCATACTTCAATGCATGACTTGAGATATAATACATAATAACTAGGGACTATTGTGATCACAACCATATGACCAACTCCCCTTGACTCCTTCCCATATGGAAATGGTGACATCATCAAACTACCTACTTATATTTTCTACCACTGGACCCAAAGTGTCTAGATGAAAACTATGATCAACGAAATGAATTCCAATTATATACATAATCTTTCAAATTATGGAGCACATATTATAGGATCCCTTACACATGTTCAATCCTTAGTACTCATATATGATCCTCTCAATCTATGTCAATACTAAATATCAACCAACCATACATAAGTCACACTAGAACAAGCACATTGCACACTTTGTCATTCACCTTGCATACTTTGTCATTGTTATATAGACTATCAAAGCATTTCATCCACTCACTAAAGCACCTCCATGACACTGTCATGACATCATCATGACAAATATTTAACAATCTCACCCTTTGTCATTTATGTCAACACCCATCAATATAGAAATATATAGCTCACTATCTCTCTCTTCAAAGCATTCCCACAATAGGGAATTTCTCCCTAATAGGAAATTTCTCCCCTTTTAACACAATGACAAAGTGGTTACACACTGATTGTGAGGACCTAAAAAGACTATCAAAATAGGAAAGTACCATCTTATAAATATGATACAAACTCCCCCTTACCTTGATCAAACTTCTTCTTGTCTTGACAAATTCCTCTTGCTCCATGCTAATGCTCTCTTCAATCAAGCACTATAACCAATGAAGAAACAACACACAAAATCACATAAGTCTTGATAGAAGACATCAAAAAACATCTGAGAGGGATTCCCCCTAATAAATTTAACCTTATGATCATCTTCAAGTCTCCACACACCATGAATAATCACCTTGTAGGCTTATTATCCTTCTTCCTCAAGACACTTCCATGACCACCAACTCTACACTAGCACTAAAACTTGTAGAGCCCATAATTTTTAGTAGACACATATTAAATACCTAAAAATTCATATCTGAATCACTCTCATATGTCCTGTCAATCACAAAAATTTCCATTAATAATCTCATCCTCTTCAACATACTTCCTTCACAAACCTACTAGCTAATTAACCCTCCATATTGATAAAAAATTGCATAGCTAGAGAACCACAAACCTTAAAATCTCTATGAATCTTGATTTAACTACCCATTTATCCCATTCAATATATTAATAATCCTTAAACCTCAATTCATAAGGCAAACCACTTTTATAGTAAAGCCAAAAACCTTAGAAACTTAAAACAAATAGGGTCAACAAACCTCCTTCTAGTCAACACACATCTTCAAAACTTCTTGCACACCTTCAGCTTTAAAAATACCTATATCACACCACAAATAAATAAATAGACCTTTAATATCACCAAAAAATTCTTGACATCTACAATAGTCTTATTAAGCCACCTAGAACCATCCATTCTAACTCCATACTATAGCTCCTTCACAAACCTCTAAAACAAGCTCATGAAGTTGTTGCTCCCCCTTAATAAAAGATATTATATCATTGGATTTATCATATTAAGCATATAAACATTCTTCTCAACACCTTATTTCTCATATTTAACTACTCAGTCCTCTGATCCTAGGACCTGACCAAATTACAAATCTCCTCCTAACTTCATGCTTCATTAGGAACATGGTATCTTCAACAAGTATTCAAATAATGTCCAATCTTAGGCAATACTCAAATAGAGATACCTCATATTTATAACACCATAACCTCCATGGCATACACAATTGGCATCTACCACAAATTGATATATATATAGATATTGAGACTCACCTTTATACCAAAACATCCAAACCATGATCAACAATAAAACTCCTTCTCAATATAGGACCACTGAGATTATTCACAAAATTATTTTATACAATAGATAGATATATATAAATAACACATCAACATACCTTTTTTTCATATCTTCTCATCAAACAATATCTGATAGCCACCAAGATTCCTTTGTCTGACAATTATCTCCTTGAAGCCTAGATAAAGACACCCTCTACACCACAATGCTCTACCATGGTGTGAAATAAAGATTTTCCCACAACTCCTCATATTCATTCTACTCCTTGGTCATCTAATACTTGTATTCCTTCTTCTTCTTTGGCTTAATTATGAAAAATATTTCCATTTCTATATCACTCTCCTTATCTTCTAAGATGGAATTGATAACACATGGAGATAACATAGATTCATGACATAGCTTTTCATCTGAAGAATCCACCTTGAATTCTAGAATATCATTACTAGATACTGATAACTAATGTTCTTTACATGAAAATTTATTAGTAACAATAATATATTCAATTGGATTTATGCATACTTCATAACTAGCCTCAGCCAGTACCTTGGTCTTCTTCTTGAGCTTGGTCTCTTTATTTTCAACATGAGAAAAGTTTGATTTTCCTTTTCTAACTAGACAATTGACACATTCTCTACTTTAGACTTTTCAATAAATTTTTTCAATATAAACTCTTAACTTTCATTTATTTATAATTCTTTTTCTACCTTGGTAAGTAATCCATCAAGACTCTTAGACTTAACAAAGTTAGTCTCCTTAGTCTTTACTTCCTCAGGTCTCCATACCAAATTTTGACTCTTATTGTCTTCTGCAACCATCTTACCTACTTGATCCTTAAATTTATCTTGATTTGTAACATATTCTTCTAGAGTACATTTTTTATCAACCTCTAGACTGGTGTGACTATCATTGATAATCTTTGGCTTCCATACCTAAGTTTTCCCTTTCTCAGTCCTTTTAGGAGCTCTATATCCTTTGACATACTTTGAATACCTTTTAACACCATTTAAATCCACTCTTATGAAAACTAAAAAAAATAACATCATTCAATATATCTCTTAACTGATTAAAGTTATGATTCCACTAAGACCAATTGCTTCTTCTTCTAAGGATCCATGAGGATACATTATTGAGTAACTTACTTTTACATTCCTTAGCTCTATAACCATACTTATTACATATATAATAATGACCATGAAATAAACTAGCATACCTTGGAATATTAGGTTATCTAATTGACCTTCTGACATTGCTCTTCAAGTTTTCATTCTTCACTTTCTCAGGGTTCTCATGCTTCCTTTTCATCTTGTCTAGCTTGACTATATCAAGCTCATGCTCACTTTTCAATGAATTCATTTCAACCTTCAACTGATTGCACTCATCTTCTTTTTCTTTTAGATTTTCATTTGTATTCCTTAACTGATACTCAAGAATATTGATCTTCTCTTCATCCATTTTGACCTTATTGGCCATGTCTTTCAATATATACCTTTACTTCCATATACTTGATCTATTCTTGATACTTATTTTCTTCTTTATTGTCATCTTTTTTACTGTTATGTCAAGATTCTTTATAGAACATGATGTCCTTTTCTTTTGAACATAAACTTGTCTTAAAGTCAACTAGATAAACCTTGAGATCATTGATAACATTCTCCTTCTCTTTGACATATTTATTCAAATTACATATCTTTTCTTCAAGTGACTTAATCATAGACTTCCACTATTTATTTTATTTCTTCAACTAATTAGACATCTTTGTACCTACTTAAGATCACCTTCAAGTTGTTAGGCATCCTCCAAAAGACTTGATCTAATACTAATTATTAAAAGTATAATCACTAAGAGGGGAGGTGAATCAGTGAGCCCATATATTTCAACTTTAGTTCTAACTTTAATTATGATCTTTACAATTCAATAAATTATCATAAGCATTCATTAGGTATACACATCATTCATATCAATGCACAAGAAAGATAATCCAAGATCAAGCACATAACACATGGCATATGTGGGAGACCCTCTTGGGGAATAAAAACCACTAGAACTTGTAATTGGACTACTATCTTATAAAACAAGAGCCAATTTAGACCATCAAGCTACCAATCAAAGAACTACCATTCCTAGTTTTAGTGAGATTACAATCCCATATGGAGCTACTACACATATCTAGCTAAGTTGCCACCATGACTAGATGTTTAGAAAGTTTCACCTTGTAAGGAGGCTGATAACCCTTTAAATATTGATCACCCACAAAAAAAACTATGAACACAATCTCCTCAACACTAATTGCCTACCAATCTGATGGAGATACAAAGTATATCAACTTTTCTTCAACTTTGCATAGTCAATGCATCTAAAGCCACCTTTTATACCACTTTAAACTTCTTAGAAATAAATATATCACCTCAAATATCCCTATTGATCAAATCACATTAAATAATTAAACCAACACACAAAGATCAATAGGACACATTACATATCCCAAATATCCCCACTCTTTAGCTCTGTACATTCAATGCATCCTTCATAATAAAAACTCTATCACAGCTTCAAAAATATGACCAAATGGTCATACACACTATCAACCCTTTAATCAATATTTTAAACTATCCACCAATCTTTCAAAGACACGAAAAATCCTTTTCTCATTCTCAAGACATTTAAAACATCCTTTTGGATCACTCTAAGACTCTTCACTCATGCTCAACCAACAAGAGCATTATTTTTCCATCAAAAACATGACCTATAGGTCATACTCATAGTAATCAATATACTCTCTCTTCAAACCATCCTCATATCACTCTAACCCTCATTTTCACCAAAAATCACACAAAATACTCTCTCCAATATCTCCTTAGTATCTTACTTCTAAATCTAAAACCCATCATCTTTGGTTCTACTATTTATAGAGAAATCTTGATCAACAACATCTTGGTCAACCATTAGGAATGTCTTAACCCTTTATACATATACCTTACTAATATATGGCTCAATAAAAACCACATAGGTCAGGTATAACATCTATGCATCACCTTTAATAAATTACACCTTTTACTAAGGCCCTTGTAGTCCTTACAGGTTTCATGTGAACCCATTTACTCATTTATCACCCCCTTGAGAAAAAAATACCAATTTAAAATACATGGGTCCACTCCTTATGTCCCTTTTGGCATCCTCAAATGATCACAATCAATTTATCTGATGTCTGTGTATGCTCAAATAACTCAAACACTGACTTGTTATACATAGTCAACATGAACAAACACACAATCAATTTATTAAGCATTGTTCATACTCAAGATAGATTGATCACACCTATAAAATATTCACAAAGAATCCTTATGGATTATACAACATGATATAATAGTTAATTCATCATGAGATATTTAAATAAAAATAATACAAGCTCAAATATCCTTCTCAGGTCTCTTGTAGAATAAACATGAACACATAATAAACTTTTAAGCTTAATATCTTTGACTGTACTCACTTCCAAATATTGAAATTAGGTTCAATGGATGTGCCATGGAGTCCTCTACCAATTTTATTTTTAATACATGAGAAAAATCATCTTCTATCAAAAGATATGATCAAAATATAGAGCTCTAGTTTTTCCTGTGTTAAATTCAAATATTTGAATAGCAACCATCACATATAACCTTCAAACATAATGTTTGAATCTTGTGGACTCATAGCTTAGGATCAATTTCACACCATTGATCTTGTTCAATATTTAATTCATAGATTACCAAACTCAAATGTTAAACCACATTTACTTTGACCTCATCTTGTGTCCTCTTGAAATGTTGACTTAATGCACTCCATCGATCTTTGTAGATCAACAAGGTCAATAACGATCAATGTTCACCATTGATAAAAATATACAAAAAACCACTTGTCATTAGATCCTTATCATGTACCTTTGATCAGACCTTAAACATCAGACACCTATCCTCATCTCATTGCCTCTTGACTTCTTGGAGCCACATGCACTGGTGATCATGCTTGAGCTTTAACACTTTCAAAAATGACTAAGTATGGGAACCCTATCAATATGACTAAGTAGATATTTTTATCCTTAATAACTTCTTCTACACTTTGAGGTAGGACCTTAAATTTGGACTAGATGATCTCGTCTCATAGGATAATCTAACCATACGGCATAGTGCTCCTAAAACTCTCATGCATATGAGATATAATGCCATTAAAGTGCCTTCTAAAAAACTTGTGTCACAGATCCAACTATGTCCAAATATACCTAAGAGGCCAACTTTGGGAATCCATAACTTTTATCATGCTTTAGTAGATGATATCATATTTAGTGCAAATCATCTATGCCAAAAAATGAATAAACCCATATTATCAAATTCTCTTGACACCTTCACACGTGAAAGATATAACACCATAAAAATGATCACTTAGCTCTTTCTACCTCAATGTAAAATTGGCTAAGTATGGGAAAACATAGTCAAACTACCTAGGATCCCAACTTTGCATATGCATAACTTTTGATGCAGCGCATTGCATGATATGGATATTAGCATAAATAAACTAGGTCCTTAAATAAACAAACCCATATGATCACCTTCTCTTGAACCATCAAAATGTGTGAGATATTCCATTATCAAACTTCTTACTTAAATCTTTCTTACCATATTTAAATTTTGGCTAAGTATGGGAAAATAATGAAATCTTTCTTATAATCCAACTTTGCATCCTCATATCTTCTAGTGTTCCACATTGCATGATTTGAAAATTACCACAAATAAAATAGGAAAAAAATGAATAAATCCATATGATCATTTTTTCTGCTCACATCCAAACATGTGAATCTTGACCTCATCAACATGCTTACTAATCTCTTTCTAGCCAATTGCAAATTTGGCTAAGTATGGGAAAATAATCAATTCTAACTGAGAAGCCAACCGTTTAGATGCATGAGTTGAGATATATTACATAAAAACTAGGGACTACTATGATCACAACCATATGACCAAATCCCCTTGAATCCTTCCCGTGTGGCAATGGTGACATCATCAAACTACCTACTCATATTTTTTGCCATTGGACCCAAAATGTCTAAATGAAAACTATGATCAACCAAATGAATTCCACTTATATACACAAGATTTTAAAGCATATATCACATCTTAAAAGATCCCTTGCACATGTTCAATCCTCCATACTCATCCTCTACCTCTCAATATATGCCAATATTGAATATCAACCAAACATACATAAATCACACTAGAACAAGCACATTGCACACTTTATCATTCACCTTGCACACTTTGTCATTGTCACATAGACTATAAAATCACTTCATCCACTCACTAGACCACCACCATGACATCATCATGACAAATCTCTAATAATCTCCCCCTTTATCATTTATGTCAACACCCATCAAATCATTCACACAATAGGAACTTTCTCCCCAATAAGAACTTTTTCCCCCTTTGACATAATGACAAAGTGGGCACACACTAATCCTAAAGAACTAAAAAGACTATAAAAATAGGAAAGGACCTTATTATAAATATGATACAAAATCCCTTTACCTTGAGCGAATCTCTTCTTATCTTGACAAATTCCTCTTGCTCCATGCCAATACTCTCTTCAATCAAGTACTGCAACTAATGAATAAAGAATACACAAAATCACAAAAAATCTTGATGGAACACTTCAAAAAACATATAAGAGAGACTCCCCCTAAGAAATATAAGAAATTTCACCTTATGATCATCTTCAGAACTCCACACACCATGAATAATCACCTTGTAGGACTACTATCCTTCTTTCTCAAGACACTTCCATGACCACCAACTCTACGCCAGCACTGAAACTTGTAGAGCCCATAATTTTTAGTAGATAAATCTTCAAGACCTAAAAATTCATACACACACACACACACACACACACACACACACACACACACACACACACACACACACACACACACACACACACACACACACACACACACACACACACACACACATGTATATGTGTGTGTGTGTGTGTGTGTGTGTGTGTGTGTGTGTGTGTGTGTGTGTGTGTGTGTGTGTGTGTGTGTGTGTGTGTGTGTGTGTGTGTGTGTGTGTGTGTGTGTGTGTGTGTGTGTGTGTGTGTGTATGTATATATATAGTACGTTTTTGAAGGAAGTATGTTAAAGAGGATGATATTATTAATGCAAATTTATGTGATTGAGGGGGACTATGAGAGTGATATATATATATATATATATATATATATATATATATATATATATATATATATATATATATATCACTCTCATAGTCCCCCTCAATCACATAAATTTGCATTAATAATATCATCCTCTTTAACATACTTCCTTCACAAACAAACTATCTAATTAACCCTCCATATTAATAAAAACTTGAATAACTAGAGAACCACAAACCTTAAAATATCTACGAAGATTTATTTCACCACCCATTTGGCCCATTTGATATATTAAGAATCCTCAGACCTCAGTTCACAAGGAAAACCACTTTTATACAAAAGCTAAAAACCTTAGAAACTCAAAACAAGTAGGGTCAACAAACCTCCTTCTGGTCAATACACATCTTTGAAAATTCTTGCACAACTTCAGACCTTAAAAATATCTAGATCACACCACAAATAAATTCACAAACCTTTCATATCACCAAACACTTCTTGACATTTGCATCAATCTCATTAAGCCACATGGAACCATCCAATCTAAATCTACACTATAGCTCCTTCACAAACCTATAAAACAAGCTCATGAACTTATTACTCCCCCTTCACCAAAGACCTTATCTAATTGTATTTATCATATTAATCACATAAAAATGCTTATACACACCTTATTTATCGTATAAAATGACATAGTCCTCTGATCTTAGAACCTGACCAATTACAATGGTCCCCATAACTTCATGCTTCATCAAGCACATGATATCTTCAATAAGGCTTCAAATACTTTATAATCTTAGTCAATACTCAAATAGAGATAACTCATATTCAAAACATCATAAACTTCCATGACATACAAAATTATCATCTACCACAAACTAATATGCAAATAGATATTTGAAACTAACATTTATACTAGAACATCTAAACCATGATCAACAAGTAAACTCCTTCTCAAGATAGGACCACTGAGATTCTTCACAAACTTCTTTTCTCTAATTGATAGAAATATAAAAATAATGCACAAACATATCTTGTTTTCATATCTTCTCATTAAACAATATTTGATAGCCACCAAGCTTCCTCTATTTGATAAGTGTCTCCTTGAAGCCTATATAGAGACATCCTCTACACCACAGTGTTCTACCATGGTGTGAAATTAGGAGTTACCAACAACTCATATTCCTTCTCCTCCTTAGTTATATGATACTGATAGTTCTTATTCTTCTTCTTCTTCTTTGGCTTAATTATGAAAACTATTTCCTTTTATGTATCACTCTCTTTCTCTTCTAAGATGGAATTGATAACTCATGGAGACAACATAAATTTATGACATACCTTTTCATTTGAAGAATCCACCTTGAATTTTGGAATCTCATTACTAGATACTATTAATTGATGTTATTTGCATGAAACTAGCTTAGAAACAACAAGATGTTCACTTGTATCTATACATACTTTATAACTAGCCTCAACTAGTACCTTGGTCTTCTAATTGAGCTTGGTCTCTTTATTTTCAACATGAGCAAACTTTTTATTTTCCTTTTATAACTAGACAATTGACACATTCTCTACTTTAGAGTTTTCAACAAAAGTTGTCAATAGAAACTCTTGACTTTCCTTTATTTCTAAATATTTTTATACCTTGGCAAATAATCCACCAAGACTCTTGGACTTAATAAAATTAGTCTCCTTAGTATTTATTGCCTTAGGTATCCATAAAAAAGTTTGAATCTTATTATCTTCTATATCCATCTTACCTACTTGATCCTTGAGCTTATCTTGATTTGTAACATAACCTTCTAGAGTAAATTTCTTATCAACCTTTGGATTAGTGTGATTATCATTAATAATATATGGTTTCCATACCTTATTTTTCCCTTTCTCAGTCCTTCTAGGAGCTATATATAATTTGACATATTTATAATACATTTTAACACCATTTAGATAGAATTTAGAAATATTCCCACTCTTATGACAACTAAAACAAATAACATCATTCAACATATCTCTCAGCTAATCAAATTTATGATTCTTATAAGACCAATTATTTCTTTTTCTAAGGATCCATGAGGATACATTCTTGACTAAATTACTTTTACCATCCTTAGCTCTATGACCATACTTATTACATGTATAACAATGACCATGAAATAAACTATCATACCTTGCAACATTAGGATTTCTAATTGACCTTTTGTCATTGCTCTTCAAGTGTTCTTTCTTCTTCACTTTTTTAGGCTTCTCATGCTTCCTTTCCATATTTTCTAACTCGATTATAAAAATATCATGCTCACTTTTCAATGAATTAATTTCAACCTTTAGATGATTTAACTCATCTTCATTTGCTTTCAAATTTTCATTTGTAGTCCTTAACTGATCCTCAAGAATATTGATCTTCTCTTCATCCTTTTTAACCTTGTTGGCCATTTCTATCAATTATATGCCTATACTTCAATAGACTTAATATGTTCTTGATACTTCTTTTCTTCTTCATTTTCATCTTATTTACTGTTATGGCAAGCTTCTTTATCAAACATGATGTACTTTTATTTTGAACATAAACCTATCTTGGAGTCAACTAGTAGAACCTTGAGATCATTGATATCATTCTCATCCTCTTTGGCACCTTTTTTAAAATTACATATCTAGTTTTAGAGTGTCTTGATCATAGACTTCCACTTTTGATTTTTTTCTTCAACTTCTTAGCCATATTTGTACTTATTTAGGATCACCTTCAAGTTATTAGGCTTCCTCCAAAAGACCCATTCTGATACCAATTATTAGAGGTATAGTCACTGAGAGGGGGGTGAATCAATGGGCCCAGATATTTGAACTTTAGTTCCAAATTAAATTTTGATATTTAAAAGTCCTTAATAAATTATCATAAGCATTCATGAAGTATACACATCATTCATATCAATGTATAAGAAAGATAATCCAAGATCAAGCACAGAACATATGACATACATGGGAAACCTCTTCAAGAATAAAAACCATTGGAACTTGAAATTGGATTACTATCCTATAAAATAAGAACTAATTTATACCATCAAGCTATTGATCAAGGAAATACCATTCCTAGTTTTAATGAGACTACAATCCCATAAGGAGATACTACACTTATTTAGCTGAGCTGCCACAACAACTAGATATTTAACAACATTCACCTTGCAAGGAGGCTATTACCCTTTTATATGTTGATCACACATAAGAAATACTATGAACATAATCTCCTCAACACTTATTTATTTCTAATCTAATGGAGATACAAATTATATCAACTCTTCTTCAACTTTGCACAGTTAATGCATCCAAAGCCACCTTTTGGACCACTTTGCACTTTTTGGAAACAACTCTATCACCTCAACACTCCTTATTGATAAAATCACATTACATAGTTTAACCAACACAAAAATATTAATTATGATACATTACATATCCCAACTATCCCCACTCTTAAGCTCCACACACTCAATGCATCCTTCACAACAACAACTCTATCATAGCTTTAAACATATAACCAAATGGTCATACACACTATCCACACTCTCATTAGTGTTTAAAACCAAAAACAAAGATTTAATAGACACCAATAATCCTTTTCTCATTCTCAATACATTCAAAAAATCATTTTGGGTCACTTGAGGCCTCTTCACTCATGCTCAACCTACAAGAGCACTATTCTACCATAAAAATATGACCTATAGGTCATACTCATAGTCCTCAATCTAATCACTATTTAAACTATCCTTAGGGAACTCTAACCCTCATTCACTCCATAAAACACATAAACTCTTCTCTCTAATATCTCCTTATTATCTTACTTCTAAATCTAGAACCCATCATCTTTGGTTCTACTATTTATAGATTAATCTTGATCAACACCATGTTAGTCAGCCATTATGCATGTCTTAACCCTTAATAAATATAACATAATAATATATGGCTCAATAAAAACTACATAGGTTATCCATATCATGTATGGTTCACCCTTAAGGAACTACACCTTTTAATAAGGCCTTTGTAGTCCTTATAGGTCTCATGTTAACCCATTCACTCTTTTAGCACTCCATCGAGCAAAAAAATAACACAAGATCACTTTAAAATACATTATTACACTCATTATGTCTCATTTAACATACTTGAATTATCATAATAAAATTATCTCATGTGTGTGTATGCTCAAATAACTCAAACATTGACCTAGTGTGCACAATCACCATGAATGAACACATAATAAATTTCTTAAGCATTATTCATATTCAAGATAAATTGATCACACCTCAAAAATATTCAAAAATAATACTCATGGAGTATAAAATATGATCCAATATTTAATTGATCATGAGATATTTAAATAACAACAATACAACTCAAATATCCTTCTTAGGTCACTTGCAGAACAAACACAAACATATAATCAACTTCTAGGCTTAATATCTTTGATTTTACTCACTCTCAGATATTCAAATTAGGTTTAATAGATGTGACATGGAGTCCTCTACCACTTTTATTTTTAATGAATGAGAAAATTTATCTTCTCTCAAAATATATGATCAAAATATAGAGCTCTAGTTTTTCTTATGTAAAATTTAAATATTTTAATAGCAATCATCACAATTAACCTTCAAACATAATGCTCAAATATCATGGACTCTTAGCTTAGGATTATTTACACACCATCAATCTTATTTTATCTTTAATACAAAGACTACCAAACTCAAACATTAAACTACATTCACTTTGACCTCATCTAATGTCCTCTTGAAATGTTGACTTAATGTGCTCTATCAATCTCTGCAGATCAACAAGGTCAATAACGATTAGTGTTGACCATTGATAAAAATGTATGAAAACCCACTCACTATTATATCCTTATCATGTACCTTTTCTTAGAGATTAAACATTAACCATCTATCCTCATCTCATTACCTCCTAACTTCCTAGAGCCATGAACACTAGTGATCATGCTTGATCTTTAACACTTTAAAAAATGACTAAGTATGGGGACCCTATCAATATGCCTGAGTAGCCATTTTTTATCCTTAATAACTTCTTCTACACTTTGACATAGGATCTTAAATTTGGACCAGATGATCTCCTCTCATAGGATAATCCAACCATATGACACATTACTCCTCAAACTCTCATGAATGTGAGATATAACACCATTAAAGTACATTCTTAAAACCTTCTATCATAGAGCCAACTATGTCCAAATCTACCTGAGAGACCAAATTTGAGCATCCATAACTTTTTCTACATTTTAATGGATGATCTTGGATTTAGCATAAATAATCTATGCTCAAAACTAAACAAACCCATATGATCATATTTTCTTGACACCTTCACATGTGAAAGATATAAAACCATAAAAATTATCACTCGGCTATTTATAACTCAATGAAAAATTGGATAATTATGGGAAAACAAAGTCAAAATATGTGGGAGTCTAACATTGCATATGCATAACTTTTGATGTATTACATCGCATGATATGGAAATTAGTGTAAACAAACTAGGTCTAAAATTTAAAAAACCCATATGATCACCTTTTCATAAACCATCCACACATGTGAGATATTTCATCATCAAATGGCATGCTCATTTCTTTCAAACCATATTGCAAATTTAGCTAAGTATGGGAAAATAGTGAAATCTATCTTAGAAGCCAACTTTGTATCCTCATATATTATTATGCACTACATCACATGATCTAAAAATTAACATAAATAAAATAGGCACAAAAATAAACAAAACCATATGATCATTTTTTACTCACACCTCCGCATGTGTGAATTCTAACATCATCAATATGCTTACTCATCTATTTCTAGCCAATTGCAAAATTGGCTAAGTATGGGAAAACAATGAATTCTAATTGAGAAGCTAACTTGCACCCTCATAAATTTGACCATACTTTAATGCATGAATTAAGATATTTTACATAATAACTAGGGACTACTATGATCACAACCATATGATCAACTCCAAGCAACTCCTTCCCACATGGAAATGGTGACATCATCAAATTGCCTTCTCATATTTTTTGCCACTAGACCTAAAGTGTCTAGATGAAAACTATGATCAAACAGATGAATTAAAATTATACACACAAGCTATAAAATCATGGATAACATATTATAGGATCCCTTACACATTTTCAATCCTCTATACTCATCCCTAATCCTCTCAAGCTATGTCAATATTAAAGATCAACCAACCATACATAAAGCACACTAGAACAAGCACATTGCACACTTTGTCATTCACCTTGCACACTTTGTCATTATCACATAGACTATCAAATCACTTCATAAATTCACTAGATAACCTCCATAAAACCACCATGACATCATCATGACAATTCTCCAATAGATTATACTTATGATTTTTCATTTCTATCATGTATTATGTTCTAATGTCATGCTATGGGAAAATGTGTTAATGTGATTTACGTTTTATTATTTTATTGTAAATGTGAGAAAATTAATGGTCAAAAATAATAAAAACTAAGTATGAAAAATAAAATTTTCAATAGATATAAAAAACAAGCAACAAAAGATGTAAATACATGAATATGAAACATATCAAATGTGATTAAGATGAAAATATTGATACAAAACAAAAAGATGTGTAAAATATTGTAAGAAAAAAGAATTCACATCAAGATGTAATACATAATAATCATAATTTGTGAAAAAAAACTATAAAAATAGACATCTAATGTAATAAAATGTAAAAGATAATCAAACAAGGATATATGAAAAATGTTTGAAAATGTCATCCAATGTAAGATAAGTAAAGCAAATTGAACTCAACATAGGGAAAAATAAGAATTTAATCATAGATTACATCCAATATAACATATTAAATGAATCAAATATATTAAGGACATGTAATAAAATAAATACCCTAGTGAGTGGAAACTCAAAATCATTGTTTGTGCTAAAGCAAGATGTAATAAAAGATAACCATCTAAAGACATGACTATGATAATATATCCAATGTGGATATGAATGGTGATGGGATTTTGTAAGGAAGACTTGGTTGTATTCCCAAATGTCTTAAAATAAAACTCATAAACTAAAAATCCAAGATAAAAGCTAAATCTAAAGTAAATAGATAGTAAATGGGAGTGTAAAGAAGAGGGACACTATTAGCTAAATGAAATATCGATCAAAGGGATTATTCAGAAAGATATGATGTAAATATAAGGATTCAAGGTTCCATGAGGGTGATGTATAAATACTCAATAGAGATAAGACACTCAAATTAAGTAAGCAAAGCTAATAACTATTGACATCAAAGACCTAGATAACCCCACCTAGCAAGCATAAACTTGGAATAAAAAGTGAATTATATAGATCATCCCGTTAAGGACATATGCATGAAAAATAAAAAATATCCTACCTTCCCACAACATGTTTCATACTCCTTAGGACCCCTTACATAGTTGTTAGTCTACTATTAATATTAATCTCTTATGTGAGAAAGTAGGTGATACTAGAATTTAAGAATATATAGATATATAATCATGTAATGATACATCCTAACCTAGTCTACTAGACTAACACTCCCCAATGGACCTCAGCTCTATCATGAGGCCAACTATGGAGTTTGATCTTCAAATAATATATGAGATGTACCAAGAAATATCATGTATTTTAGTTTGATCTATTTTTTAAGATATGATTTGCCTTTTAATATTTCCCTCTCTTGTGATTTAGATTTTAAATATTTTATTTTTTTCTATTTTCCTCCTACATATGATTTTTAAGAATAAATAATGAGTGATAAATATTAATAACATAATCAAGTCTACACCTATCCACTAGAGAGGATAACCTAGATATTAAGATGCATAAAGACTCCTATAATTGTACCATAAAAAAGTGTGTAATCTAGAAACAAACCCAAGTGTGCCTTAAGTGAAAGAGATTTAAGGATGGTGATCATGGAATATCTATCCATGTAACAAGGTGATATAATGAATATATTCTAGTAGTTGACCACAAGAAGGGAGAATTATAATTCATAACTAGCTAGGTAGAAAAGGGATATGGAAGTACATGGAAATGTAAGTCAAATCATGGAAATGGAAACCTAGAGAAGGGAAATTCTATTAATATGGTATTAATGTCACTAGAGAATTCATACTAAATGACATAGGGTTAATCACAAGCAATGATAATATAAATCATTCCATAATATGAGGAATGGAAAAAGATGCCAAAGAATCATAAATAAATTAAGTCCAACTACAAATATGATATAAGATGTGAAAAATAAACTTGAAATTGATACCAAAGATCCATAATGAAATAAAGGTTGACTTTAAATCATCCCAAAAGAGGGGAAAAATAAAAATTTTAAATATAAAACAACAAGGTAAAACCAAATATCCACAAGGGAAACAAAGGTCAAATATAAATCATCCCAAAAGAGGGGAAAATAAAATAGTGAAATATAAAACCTAAAGGTGCTAACAAAGATCCATAGGGAATCTAATGCAAAATTTAAATCATACCAAAATATGAGTAAGTTAAAATGATACTGAAATTAAAACCTAAAGGTGCTACCAAAAATCTGCAAAGCAAACTAAGGATGATTGTAAAGTGTTATAGAATAGATGTAAGATAAAGATATGTTGAAAATAAAGTGTTAAAAAGTTAAGATCATGACAATATATATATATATATATATATATATATATATATATATATATATATATATATATATATATATATATATATGATGTTTATATATATATATATATATAAACTGTATATATATATATATATATATATATATATATATATATATATATATATATGATGTTTATATATATATATATAAACATCATATATATTATATACTAATATATAAATATAAAATCATGTAGAAATGTGAAATATATTAAATATATGATCACAAATGACATGAAATATATCAATATTTGTCATCAATAACACCTAACAAATGTCACTATAATTGATATCTAACTCAAAACATAGTCTATTATACCTTTTTTAGAGTCATGCAAAGACTAACTTGTAAGTGATCTCAAAATTAAAATTAGGCACATTATAAGGAGGAGGATGAGGAATATCATGATTATAAAAACATATGTTATGAAAAGAGGGTACCATTTGGGAAGGAATGGACAACACATCATTAGTTGGAGATCTAATTCTAGTCATAGGGGGGGTTCTCATTTATCCTAGGTGGACCATGTGAACACTCTTGGGAATATTGAGGTCTGGGACTTGATATATATCTAAAATTTTAGTAAATGGATATATACTTATTTTTGGAATGTGTGAAACACTTGTACAAAAGACAACAAACCTCCTTATTTTTGGGGATTTAAGCATGTATAATATTTAGGGGGAAAATGTTTGAATGAATGGGAAAAATAAATAAATTGAGATTAAGTACTTATAGATACTATTGAAGGGTTAAAAAATTAGACAAATAATATGTGCTAGTCTTGTGTAAGTAACAAGAGTTCTTAGGATTAAAAGATCTATATGATAGATTATATATGGTAGGATCCCTTTCAAATCTTACTAAAAAAAAATTATTAGTAAGATCTACACTTATAAATTGAATAAATAGAGACCTTATGAAACTTTTAATGTGGATTTTCCTCTGGGATGGGTGGGCATGGTGTCATATCCAACTTATGCAGAGGAACATAATGAGTTATATTTAGAATCTCATCAAATTAGTCATTAAAATCATCAAATGGAGTAGAATAAAATGGTTCTATAATATATTGATCTTATATATCCTCATAAGTAGAAGGAACTATTTGTATGAGCATAAACAACATATCTAGAGGAAGTGAACTCAAAAGATTGGAATATATAGAGAAATGATAAGGGCTGGTCATAGATCGATCATCAATCATGATTCAAAGAAGATTAGAGATAATTAGAACTACACTAAAATTATAATTCAACTCCATATCAGATCTATCATTATCAATTGAATAATGAATGATTCAATAAAGTTTAAGGGAGAATGAATGCTAGGTCAAACTATGCTAACTAAATTAATGTTAGAATAAAACTAGGATTGATCATAAGAGCACTGAAGAGAGGAATGGTAATTGGGGATCTACACATTATTGCCTTGGGCATAGCTAAATAAACATGGGTTAAATAAGGTGTAATAATTATCATAATCAAGAGTGGTGAGATCTACATTAAGGGATTCAACTAATATGTCACTATAAAATTTATGGGAAAGTGGATTTTTAGGAATAACCACAAAAGTGGTAAACTTGTCAGTTAGATTATTATGAGAATAGGGTTACAAGGTAGGAAAAAAATGATCTATTATAAAATAAGGGTCAGATGTTTTGATTTAAAATATATTCTCATCATGTTCATAATTATTAGAGTCAAGAAGGTTTGGTGGAGTTGATGAGATAGTTAAAACATTGATACCCTCATAAAATGGTATGATAGGTAAAGTTTCAAGGATTAGGATTTTATAGACACCATATTCTTAGAATTATTAAAAATTCAAATGATTGGTATCACCTTGTAACCTATAAATACCACCCATGTAAGGAAAATTCATGCATTGGTATGTGGAAGAGGTCACAATCCTCATATGATAAGTTCCAGGGTGATTGAGAAAAAAGTTATAAGATAGAGAAATATTTAATATCACAAAATTAACTCTAACTATAATGGGTGGTATCATGATAGGAATTCAAAAAAATACTAAATGTTAAATTTACATTCATTCATATCCTTGACACATGTTATGGGTAGACTTTAGGTTGCATTCAAATTATCATAGAGTTTTAATGAATTTTAAGGAAGTGACATAAGTGTTGGAACCTTCATATACCAAGGTTTGATTGAATTAGATGTCTCAAAATTGGTTGCTAATAATAAATTAGTGTCATCCACATGAATTAATATTTAATTTGGGATCATACATGTTATAGGAAATTTTAAGGAAAGACATGCATCAATAGTGTGATCGACATGGATGTACATCTCTTCACATTATTGCAAGATGTTTTCTTAAGACCTAGGTAAAGTAGCTTCTTCCCCATAGGTGGTGGTAAATAAATGTTTACATCAAATAAAAAATATGTAAGGTATTTTATATGTATTTGATATTTCCTTATAAGTTCAAAGACTGATATTTGAGATGGGAATATAGAGATTTATTATATGGGATCCCATTCATCAAAGCTAGTGTGAGTTAGATAAGAATGAAAAAGAGGAAACACATTTTGGGGATGATTAGTTGTGGATGAAGCTAAACCCAACTAAATCTAATTTGGAGTCAAAGTGTGTAGTCTTAACATTATTAATATATTTAAGGTAGGTTGAACCAATTGTATTGGCCTGATTACTATAATTGGAAACAAAAAAATAAAAATAATCCATATTGGCCTAGCTGATATATTAAAATTAGAATTGGGTAAAGAAATAAACTCTAATAAGATTCCAATATAATATAAGTAAGATTAGGAAAATATTATTACTCTAAGCTGGATAATATATTTGAAGCAACGATGGTCACACAAATAAAATGTATTGAGCTAGCTAATATAATAAGAATAAAAGTGGTTAAAGAAACATATTGTACCAAGTTAGATGATATAGTAGGATTAATTGGAAATTATACCAAGTTACTCATACAATTTTATAAATAGAGAAATATATCACATTAGATAATTATACTAGGGTGTCTGATATAATTGCACTATCATATTTTATATAGGTAGTGATTTCTTCAAATCTAATAGCTGACAAATGATATGATGGTTAATATTGAACTATTATATAAGCTAGAATAGAGATGTGATTATAACAAGGGTAAGGATAAATGTATAAAATAAAATGATTCATGATTTTTATGTTCACCATTTTTTTTTCATTTAATTAGAAGAATGAGGGTTAACCATGGTTTCAACAACATTAGTGACTACTTGGGAAGAGGTTTGATTATTAGTTTTATTACTTTGTGTATGATTTTGAAGAGGGTTGGAATATATGGTAAGGTGAGAATTATCTAGGTAAATTTATTAATGATTTACCTTGTATTCATAGGACTTAGATACATTATCATAATTTTAGTGGCACTCTCTAATCTTGGATTCATGATCAAAGTTTGGACCAAAAATTTTTCAAAATCTAGGTGTTTAAGTTACAATTCTCATGAGAATGACCCCAATTTACATGAAAATAATTTTGTTTGGGGTCATAACAATGTGATTAAAGATATTAAATATCAATATATCTATGTTAGGGTATAATAATTTGTGTCATAATCCCATATAATGAAATATGGTGATGGATTTCATAACTATTAACTTGTGAGGAAGGAGGAGGGTGTTGGAAGGGACTTCCCTTTATAGTTTGGGAAAGAGTGACTTAGTTAGAGCTTCTTGGAATAATATAAATTATGTTTCTCTTAGATTCATAATTATCATTATACAAAATTATTTATAGTATGCTTATTTTTAGTTCTCATAAGCATTAAAGTGTCAAGTTTAGGTTGGGAAGGATCGAATTATTTTATGAAGTCGTCTTGTTGTCTAGATTGGTCTAAGGCTTCCTCTACTGATCTAAGAGAAATATTCCTAAAAATGTATTAAATTTTTTAATTTAATTCATCATAAATAGGTTTAATATGTTTTCTTCCATCATATTGTGTTCAACATTTTTTAATAAGGCTTTCCAACATTTAATAAGGGTTTGGGCAGTCTCATTTTTTGCTTGTCTATAATTGATAAAGTGGGCTAAGTTGTTTTTGTGAAATCATTGGATTGAAACTCTTGGAATAATGAATTTAATTATTATTCCAATGTATAAATAGAGATATACATTATTTTATTGTACTATTCTAAAGAATCACAATAAAAGGTTTTGACTAGTAGTTTTATAGTTACAAAGGTGTTTAATTTATTTCACACTTTTTAGAGGTTACTAAAGGCATTCAAATGAAAAAAAAGATTGATGGATCAATTATCAGATATTTTATGTGTGATACCACCTATGTTTTAGATTAAGGTAAAATTAGGTTTTGAAGGGGCCTTGAAACCCTTTACATCAAAAGAGAGATAAACCTTTAAGCACAACCGGGTTTCTGAAAAGAAACCTGAAACCAGTAAAAGCAAAACCAGGTTAAACAAGAACCTGAAAATAGCAAAAAAGACCAGATGTAACAGCTAAAAAAACATGGAATAGATCATCAACAGACAAGATTAGCACCCTACAAAACCTCCCATACAAATGAGTTTTTTATTTTTTTTACACGATCAAAGATTCATATCTCGAGGGGGGACCAAAGGCTTAGACTTCTTCCTCTTAACTTCTGTCCATCCATCCTCTGCCTTAGCTGCCTTAGCAATCCATGCCTCAGAAGACAATGATACATGAAGCGCTGGGGACACAGATGCCTCAGCAAAATCCTTATGAAAACCAGCCAAAGTCTGGCTCCTAAGAAGTTCGTCCAAAATAGGGGGAGAGACCAAAGCCTCCTCAACAACTGGCTCAGAAAGATCACTAATCCCAGTCTCCATAGGACCTTCAATAGAATCTTTCACCAGTGAATCCTCCTCAACCATCAGCTCAGTATGGATACTATCTTCATTCTTAGAATTAGTCAGAGCTTGCACGAGTTGTTTAGCTATGTAATGTTTGGAGGAAACCTCAGACCACCAAGAAGGTGGTCGTCTAGATTTTGATTTCCCAGCTGTACAACGAGCAACAATATGACTCGTCAAGTGGCAGTTTCTACACCAAAAAGGTAAACCCTCAAAATCCAACATTTGTGTCCATGTACCCCTTAGGGAATCTAGATAGATCACCTTATGAAGGCCCATAGAAACATCCACCTCAACCATTAAGCATGCGCAGGTTGAATGGTAACAATCCAAAGTATTTTCATCCACAAATAAAAAATACCTATAGCATTTCTGATGGTTTTAAAAACCAATTCATGCCAAAGATGTATTGGTAGATTAGGGAGCCAAACCCATATAGGGAACTTGTTAAAGGTTTCCGTAAGAGGATTAAAATCCATATTCCACCATTTGGCCATGAGAGGATATTTGCCCTGCCATAAAAATTTATTGTTGCACAAGATTATCCTCCTATCCTCGGATCTTTGGAAGAAAGATATAAAGAAACCTTTAATGCATGGGAAGATTTAAACATTGTCTTCAATAAGTGGCAACTAGGTCCTGGAGATCCAGCCATGTAGATCTGTGAGAGAGGGCCAAAAGCCATGGAAACAAAAAATAGCAGCATGAGAGGAAAAATATTCTACCCATTTGAAGATTTCGTCAACTATTTCAGGATCTAGAGTTACCCTAGTGGGTTTTATAGCACTTACTGGTAATACACGGGTTGGCCCAAATGATGCATGAGGCAAAGCATCATGTAGATCTACTTCGAAGGCTGCCACATCCATGAAAGTTCTTCCCCCAGGTTCATACCCTAAACCAGGAGCATAGGTAGAATGCAAGGCCATAATATTTCCTCCCCCTACAGAAGAAATCACTTTAGGGGCATTCAGATCCCTCCCCTCACAAGCAGAAAAATCCCCACCCGTAACGGTAGCCATAGCCATGCCAGCTGCCAGAATCACGATAGTCGATTTCAAATTTTAGGTACTAAGGGTTTATGTTGAATGTGTTTGATAAATGTTTTGTAAGTTAGGGGTTGAAGAATGAGGTTTCCAAGAGCATATATAATGGGGGTGAGGGAATTTGATTTGACTCTCCCCACTAAACTTATTGAGGCCAATGTTTCATTTTCATAAGTGAGTTTTACATTTGATTTTTTTGATCATTATTAGTATCTTGAATTTTATTCATTTGAATCATTGGTTGTAATATAACATGGTTAGGATAAATAATATTTTAGTTAGAAGTAGATGCTTAAGTGGCTTGTTGGGATGCACTAGAGGTGGAATTAAAAATATTATTAAAGTGAATATTTTTGATTGGACACTAAATAAAATATCATCCATGTTAGTAGCTTTATTATGAACTATGTATGACGAATGTGTATACACTCCTTTTTATCCATTTCCATTTCTAAGCAAACACTAGAGTGACTTCTTGCAAATAATGCACGTTAAGCCTAGAAATCATTGGAATGCTCTAATTAATTGATGCACATCACATGAATCTTCTGAACCATGTAAATGTATCCTTAATTATAGAAATTAACTATAGAAAATCATCATATTCATCTAATTTATCTCCATTCAACTTAAAACCTATAAAATTGACCTTTTTAATCATGTGTGAGGAAAAACTTGTCAAAATTCAAAAATGGCCATTAACTTAATCAAGATTGCTTAATTGATTAAACCCAATCAAATGCATAGGTAAAAATCCCATGGATAATTAATTTTTTAATTTATATTCTTATAAATTCATAAATTTGGATTGATGACATCATCATGACATCACATAAGTATCTAAAATGATGTCACCATCATGACATCATCTTTTGTGAGTTGTCAAGCACTCACAAAATATCAAACAAATATCTAGATGTGTAAGCCATTATTATTAATTGAAAATATTAATGGATTTTACCCTCCCAAACCTAACTATGGTTAAAATAAAATTAACCACACTTGAGTTAGAGTTAGTTTGGAAGGTTATAAATACAAGGCCTCACTCATTGTTCAATAATCATTATGCTTATGACTTGCTTAATTTTAGCATATATGTTTACCTCTTACTTTTAAATTGTGCAACTTGGATTAATTCCTTGCTTTCTTTGAAGATATTTTTGCTTAGAGTTAGGAAGTGGTTTTTTCCATGTGCCTCATGTCTATTTTATTTCTTAACACTAAGGTCTAAACTCTCTTTTTAAGTACAACCTTAAGTGTAATTAGTTTACATTTAAGTATTGTTTATCACTTGGGCTTGAATGCTTTACTCATTGTGATTATTTTTGCCTACTTGAGTTTCATTTTCCCAATCAGTTTAAGGTGTGTGCCTAGGGATAATGTCTTCTACCAATTTCAAGATTATTTTAGAATACATGTGCCTAGATTGAGTCCAAGTGTTCTGAATTGTTAAATAAATTTATCTTACAGGTTTTACCTTGACATAGTTGTTTTAAGTCTAGATTTATGCCTTATTTCGAAATACCTAGCATTTGCCATAGTTTTTAGGTTTTTTTAATGTCATTTTGAGCCTATCTTTGTCCCTTTTTTATAAAGACATATAACTAATTTATTTTATACCTAGATCAGATTTTGTTTGAAACATTTTGACAAAAAACCAAGATTCAAAATTACCTTTTATTGACCATTTGTGTGAAAAACCTTAGACCTTAAAGATATTTGAGACCAAGCTTATCATTGAAAATTTTGGAGAAGAGCTCCATTCTAGGACAATTTTAAACCATTTTTAGCAATAGATGAAGAACCTAATCCTAGACTAATGCCACTTTCAAACCTATACCTAGACCAAGACCATTTTCATAGCCCAATACTGCCCTCTTTGGGCTAATTTCCAAATCCACCCATGTAATTATCATATGCCATGATCACTCTTCTTTTGACCAATTAAAGTACCAAGTTTAAAATTTTAATGATAATAATACCTAATCCAATACCTATGCCAGTAACCCTCCTTTTGTCTTATTTAAACCACCAAGATTTATAGTGGCCAAGGATTACCATTTTAAGCTTTCCTCCTTTGACTTGTGCAATCAACCAAGCTATGCAATGCCTAAGGATTGTCATTCCAGGCCCTCATCCTTCATCCTATATTAGTAACCAAGCTTTAAAACACCCAATCATTACCATTTAGGCCCTCATCCTTTAGCTTTAATTATCAACCAAGCTTTATAATGCTCATTCATTACCATTTGAGGCCCTCATCATTCATCCTAAATTAACAACCAATCTCTATAGTGCCCATTCATTACCATTCTAGGCCCTTGTCCTTCAACCTAAATTAACAACCAAGCTCCATAGTGCCCATTCATTTCCATTCCAATCCATCATCCTTAAGATTACTTTAGAAACCAAGCTCCATAGTTCCCATTCATTCCCATTATAGGCCCTTCTAAATTAAGTAGCTTATTATCCCAACAAAGTTTCATAATTATGACTAGATGGATCATAATTACCATCCTAAATCTACATCAATCTTTGATGAGCCCATCTTAGATGAGAATATTTGCAAAGAACTCATTATTGAACCATAGGTCGTTCTTAATCCATTTACAACTTTCCCCTATTGTAAAATATCCAAGATAGTGTTTGAGACACAATAGATCCAATCATTACCTCTCCACAAGTTATCATTTAAGGACCAAAATGTGTTCAAATCTAAGATTTTTTAAACTAGTGTAAATCAAGGCCAAGACAACCAACCAATCCATAATTTTTTTAATGAAACACCTATTTTTTATGAGTTAACCTGTGTTGAATCACCCTTTGACCATTACCCTATTGTTAAGGTGCCTCATTTTGACAAGCCAATCTCTATGGGTTTACCTATTGACCATTTCCTTATGGTTGAGGAGTCTCCCTTTGAGAATCCAATATTTATTAAATCACCCCTTAATGATTATAACCACCTTTAGGCAAATCATTATCTCAACCATTACCCTATTTTCAAGGAGCCTCACGTTATTGACCATTTTCATTTTGTTGAGAAGCTTCACTTTGATGAGATAGGTTATGTGGAGTCCTTCTTAGCTAAGACTATTTTTGAAGAGCCCATTGTTCAATCTCAAGCCATTATTCATCTAATAATAAACATTAAACATAACATATTTTTTACAAAACCTGATGAAGAATCAACATTAAAGTTAGGTTCTTTTTTTGAACTAATATCATATTTAGCATCAAAATTAGAATCAATCTTAATCTCAACATTATATTTTAGAGTCTTTTGAGTCATACTCAACTTCAAAATCGTAATACATTCATATCTATTATAATATTGGTTACACATGACTTGCATATCAATTTGAATAAATTTATGATTTTTTCCATAATTTTTGAGTATGAATAATTTATCATCACTACAAGTTCTCCTATTATCTTCTACAAATATTATGATACCTTTTACCATTCCATTATTGATTCACTTGTCATAACACCTACCAACATAGCCATTATAATAAAATTCCACCTTCCACAAGTGTCGATTGGGACCAAAAATAATTAAATCTTGTTGAATTGCATCCATGGTGATATATCAATTTTAGAATATCAGGGGGACAAAGATCACATTCATGTAGAAGAAGAATAATTTCATAGTGAAACATTTTTTGAGGTGCTAGGGGGCAATCAACTGTAAACTCAACATATTTTAGTGATACCTTATTTGAGGCACTAGAAGACAATCAAATTAAAAAGTCAATAATCCATAGTGAAACCTTCTTAGAAGTTTTATGGTACAATCAAGAAAAAATTATTGGTAAAAACCTCTTCAAGGTGCCAATAGCTAAGCATAATAGTTCTTCATCACTTGATGAAGACATTATCAAGGATAACATCAATACAACTTCCTTTTTACAACATAATCAAATGGTAAATACTTTCCCTTTCCCTTGCCATTATTCCATACCCTACTATTTATTGTACCTTATCACTTGAGGGTAACCTTACTACCATTATATCCCATTATCTATTCTAGTTATATCATATGCTAATCACGATGTGCATCTCCATATCAGTAGGAATAATAGAAACATACCTTTATCATACTTTCCTTGCCTTTCCCTTTGCCTCACCTTACTATCCTTTCATAATTTTCCATACATTTAAACTATATTGACTTGAGGTCATTTAGGATTATGTAGGAAGTGCTCAATTTAAATTGAGGTTATATTAATCACCCCTTTTTTCATAACATCATCTTCTTTATACCATACCATATATCATTACTCTCATACCTTACCTACTAATAAAAGTTGTTTTACCGTACCTTACCTACCCCCTTTTTATCTTGGTTATGATCCATTAGTTCTTTAGGCACCTTCAAAGGTTGGATTCATATTAAGTTTTAGCAGTTGATTCAATATTTTAAAAAGATATAGTTGTTGTTCCCAAAATATATCACTCCTTTTTTGGGACAACACATGAACTATTTTGGTCCTACAGGCCAAAATTCTTTCTTCCCTTCTCAAAAATTGTTCTGAGCACTCAAATTCTTCATTTTTTAAAGCTTTATCAGTTAAGGAGTTAGCAAGTTCAGTAGGTTAATGGCTTCAGCAGGCGAGTTCTTTCGAAGGAACAAGTTCTCAACACTTAGAGAATTTCAAAATAGGTTCAATGTTGAGGTTCAACCAAAGGGTTCATTGGAAATCTTCATCAAAATAATGAACCATTGAATTGTTGAACCTTGAACCAAAATGGTTCAACAAGTTCAAAGGTTCAATGGCATCAGCAAGATTAATGAATTAAATGCTTCATCAAAGGTTCATAGTTCAACCACTTCAGCAAGTTTAATGGCTTCAAAACACTTAATAAAAAGAAGAAGGCTTGAACCGTTGAACCATTGAACCTTGAACTAAAATGGGTTCAAAGGTTCAATGGGTTTAATGGCTTAAAGGATCAACATGGTCAGTTCAAGAATTCAATTGAATAAATAGAACAAAAGAATGAACCATTGAACTGTTGAACCAAAGTTGGTTCAATCAGTCAGTGCAAATGACAGGTTCAAAAGAGTGCCCCAAAGCCTAAAAGGCAAGTGCCTTTGTAGAGGGAAATGAACCAAGCCAAGTGCCCTTGCAGAGGGTAGAGATAAAAAGTAGACTAAGAGATTTTATTTAAAAAAATGAATAAGGTAGGAAAAGATGGAATTCCTTTGGATTTGTTCAAGGTGAAAGATGAGGTGAATTCTTTCAGACAAATTGTCTGAAGGAATTCCTTCAAAATTTTGTTTGAAGGAATTTAATCAAAAGAAAAAGCCTAATAGAAAGCAGATGAAGCCAAGGAAAGATTTCCTTTAGATAAATTGTTTGAAGGAATTCCTTCAGACATTTTTTGAAGGAATTGGAGCCTGAAGACCCTCTGAAGGAATAAAAGCCTGAATGCTGCCCAAAGGACCCCGAAGGGTAGGTACCATTGTGGGGGGATTTTAGCAACCAAAATATGGACATTCTCAAGGCCCAAAGGGACACCTTCCCTTCAAGAAGTTCTAAAGACATTAAGACCTATGACTGATTTCTATGAACTCAATTTTATGGACTCTGTAGGCTGGGTTCTATGGACTCTGCAGACTCGATTCTATGGACTCTATAGGCTCGATTATATGGACTCTACAAGTTGGGTTCTATAGACTCATTTTTATGGACTCTATAGGTTATTTTGTTAGTTCTACAAACTCAATTCTATAGACTTTGCAGGCTTAATTCTATTGACTCCGTAGGCTTGATTCTATCGACTTGTTTCTACAAACTCAACTGACATATTTCTATGGACTCTTCCAAAACATGGGAGACTTAGAGAAAACAAAGGCTTTTAATGAAGAAGATGAATCATTGAACCTTGAACTAGAATGGTTTATAGGTTTAATGGGTTTAATAGTTCAAGGGAAGCTCTAAGCAAAGATAAGAAGCAGAAGTTTCCAGAGATTAGTTCAAGGAGAAGGCTCAAACGGATGAACCAAGGAGGCCACCTAAAAAATTGAAATAGTGAACCTTTGACATCCCTATGGATGTCAAATTCAAGCTAATGAAATATCCATTGATTTTAAAAAGTGGCATAGAACTTGAAAGAAAACTCAGTGACCAAATGAAGAAGGAGCCAAAAGAGCCAACAAGAAGGGGAAAAGATAGCCCAGGAGCTCAAAGCACAATACGAAAGAGGAAAAGACCAAAAATACTTGCAAGAGTTATTCTAGTAAGTTGAATAGTCCACCAAGTAGATATTTGAGCTTGCAAGCATTAAAAGCGTGGCTTATTTTTCTTTCTTGGAGTAAAGGTGAAGTGGACAACTACTCAGCCATTAGGAAAAGGACAAGACAACCCATGCTAAGGAGAAGACATTTGAGATGAATCGATATGCCACAGTTAAGGTAGCCACCTTGTTCCAGCATGGGCTCTTTGACAAAACTAAAAATGCATTCAAGGCATTGAATGTAGCATGGGCCATTCCATAGAAAAAAGAACCAAACCTTTCTTGGCTGCTATATATATTGTATTCTCTTACTTTATGCAAAAGAGATCTCTCAATTATAAAAGCAAAACTCTACCAAAATTGAGAGGAAATTACTAAGACTTTGAGCCCAGATTGTTGATCATATTTATTTGTTTAAATGATAAAGTGAGTTACTTTCAGACTTTGTGTTGTTATAGCTTGTGCCATTTAGGGGATTATTCTTATGTATATTTCTTGAATGTGTTCTTGTCCATTTTAAAGAAATAAGCAGAACTAGTGGAAGTAATCAGGAAGGTGTCCTACAACCAACTGCGGAGAGAATTTATGCCCCCACAATTATCTGTAGTGTGTTTGTCTATTTTCTATTTCTATGTAAAGGACCTTGGGATGACTTTGTGCCCTCATTGTCCTTCATATTTCACTCTTGGGTAGTCAAGGTGGAGAATTTGTGCTACATCTCAGTCTGATAGTTACTACACCCTTTGTTACCCATTACTTGTTACCCACTAAAAAGAACTCCAGTTGTTTGCTGTAAGACCACTTTTGAAAGAAGACAAGTGACTTTAGTGTTTCCACCTATATTTCTCCTTTATTTGTGAACATCATCTCTAAAAAAAGAGAGATAGATGGTGTTGTCCTACCCCTGAGTGTTATTATATATATATATATATATATATATATATATATATATATATATATATATATATATATATATATATATATATATTCTATAACTTCTCATATTTATAGGTAACCTCCCTTTGATGAGAGGAGAGATTTGTCCCGCTTTGATGTGGTAAACCTACACATTTGTCTGAACAATCTCCCTATGTTGTGGTTGAAGAGACCTATTTTACTCATCAATTAGCTGGTGACAAAATATTCACCCAACAATTTTTGGCAACTTTGCTAGGGAAGAACAAGTAGTTTAAAGCCTCAAGCTTCAAGCTGAAGTAGGACCAATTCTTTTCCATTTTTAGTCTAAAATCTAGCAACTCCATGTTATACCAGAAACTAGAGAGCCCAAGGTGTTGTTGACCCTATTTTTGAGTTGGTGCAGCAGGGTAATTTCAATTTGTTCCCTCCCCAACTTCAAGTTCAATGATCCAAGAGTGTTCCTCCTACTCATACCAGGTCACTAACACAAGGTAGAGCTTCTTTTTCTGCTATTACTAGAGCTTTGCCTATACATACTCCACCTAGATTTGTTATCCCCATTTTCCATAATCAAATCATGGTAGCTCAAGGCCACTGGGTTAACTCTTTTGGCCCACTCAATTTGACTCCACCTCTACATGAGCTTCCACACAATTCAAGGAAGAATTTCCCCAAATTCTTTAGTGATGGGAGAGTTCATCCTAATGAACACATTGTAGCTTTTAGCATAGCCTGTGGCATGATAGTGGTGGAATTTGAGGATGTGGTAGTCAGGTTATTTGTGGAAACATTACAAGGCACTACTACAGACTAGTTCTACCATCTATAGGCTAGGTTAGTGACTAACTGAGACACTCTTAAAGCTAAAATTAAAGCTAGGTTTAATCCTATAGAATATGCTCATACCTTGCTGGCCTAACTCACATAGATTGAGAAGGAACTCATGAACCTATGAGGGATTTCATAGTAAAGTTTGACAAGTTGAGGAATTGGATTCTTACCATTGCTTAGCCAACACTTGAAATCCTTAAATGATTTTTCATCAACTCACATCTACCTAAAGTGAGTTTTCTACTAAGATGTACTAGCCACATAGACCTTGCTACTGCTCAAGACTTGGCTACTAAGTTGGAAGATGACCTTATCTTGGTAGGAAAGATAAGGAGAGATCCAAATAGAGGTAAATCTTCTTCATCTTCTAATTAATCACCTACAACCACCACTGATCCAATGGTGTAAAAGCTAGTAAATGAGTTACTAGCTCTTAGAAAATAAATGGCACAAGGGATATCATCTGCTCCTTCATGCAAAGATGTACCAAGGAGGACATTCCCCAATTAGTCATACCAAGACAATACTGCTAGAAATAAAGGGCAAATAAACTATCTTCCTCCCCCACAGGAGAACCTTGCCATTGAAGCACCTCCAATAAATTTAGTGGTGGGATATCTTGAAACAAAATTAGATTTCTCCTTCTAGCTTGAATTGAACCCAGAAGACAACACTAATCTCTTCACAGAGGAAGAAGAAGAATTAGCTAGTGACTCCAACATTGGTTTCTTGAATTACCAAGATGAACCCAGAAGTGAAGGTAAAACAACTAAGGGATCATATGCTGTGTTCACCTCATCCAAGAATTAATCAACCTAGCAAGCTGATAAAGAAAAAATAGAGGAGTGACCTCAACCAAAAATTTCAATTGCTAAATGGGGAACCACTCTACCTTTCTAACCAAAGGACCCGACGATTTCAAAAAAGGTAAGTACATCAAACATCCCTATGCCTTCTACTTCAAATTTGTAGACCAATCCTCCCCCTTCCAAAAACTAAAAGGATGAACCCCCATCCTCTGTTCCTAGTCTATTTTAGACATTTGACATAATCAACCATACTAAGAAGACCAAAATACAAATGACTGAGTTTGAATATTTGCAATCCAACCCTAAGCGATTGGATAGGTTGGTCGAGTGTGTGAAGAATAAAACCATCCCTATAGGACAAGATGTTAAGAATGTAACTCATGATCCCCAAAGGAACATGTCCATCGTAAACAACCTTGTCATTACTACTCCTGCTGCCCCTAGGAAAATAGAGCCTTTCTATGTTTCCCTGTTGATAAACAGTTACAAGTTGAGCAACTGCATCATTGATTTTGGAGCTTCAGACAATGTCATGCCTGCCAAAGTGGTTGAATCCCTTGGTCTTACACTAACCAAGACATTTGGGAGATGTTTCTCCATAGATAAAAAGTAAGTGCCACTACTGGGACAAATCAAGGATGCCCAATTTGCATTTGTAACATTCCCAGTAAAGAGAATCAAGATGACTATCCTAGGGCTGACATCCCAACTTCATACGTTATCCTTCTTGGGTGAAATTTTAGTAAGGATGTTGGTGGTGAGTTGAGCATGGACCTGTCTAAAGTGAGGATTCTAGTCAGAGGTATTATGCAAAGATTACTCCCTGAGAAGGAAGCAAAATACGTGATTACTCAAACATCAGCACCTAAAGCTCAATTTTTATTTGAGTCTTCAGGCATGGGTAATCAATTTTTATCTACAAAAGAAGTCCATGAGGTGCCTGATGAAATTATTAAAAATGATAGTCTAAAAAATGGTTTAGATGGAATAGTAGAAGATAGGATAGAGTGCAGTACAAGTGTAAAAGAATCTCCCCCTCCAAATGAAGAAGAAACTAAAGAAAGGTTAACTTCTAATGATGTATGGATTCTAGAATTCAATGTTAGATACTCCTCTACTAGTTTAGGAGCTAGGATTGTGTTGATATCTCCTCAAGGAGATATTTTTCCTTCATCATACAAATTATAGTTTAGCAATACTAACAATACTACTGAATATGAATCACTACTGCTTGGATTGAAGGCCACTCAAGACAAGGGTGTCAAGATCCTTCATGCCAAAGGAGATGCTGAGATGGTGGTTTTTTAGGTGAAAAACCTATACCAAACCAAAAATGAGAGATTGTATCATTACCACAATCTAGTTTGGGAACAAATTGAAAGCTTTGATGCTTTCAGTATATCTACAGTTCCTAGGGAATTCAATGACAGAGCTGATGTACTGGTTGTTTCAGCAACTCTCTTGGTTCCTCACTCTGATTTTAAAGGAGATAGGTACACTATTGAATTGGTTTTTTGACTAAGTGTGCCTAATAATGCCAATCATTGGCAAGTGTTCAATGTCAACCACCAAATCATTGCCTTCTTAAAACAAAAAGACAACTTTAAATAGCTACATTTTGAAGGCAATGAACCTTAAAAACTTGAACCAACCTCTGAATCAAGTTTATATGCAAGTGATGAATTCTTACAATTGAAAGGGAATAAAATTTTCAAAGGCCTAGTTTCCCTTGAGAAGCTATTTGACAAGCATGACATATTCATCAAATAGCATCAAATAGATTCAAGCTCCTCTTAGGAGTTTGATCAGATAAATTTGGGTACCAAGGAAAATCCCAAGATGGTGAACATTGGGAAGTACTACACTCTAGAAGAGAAGTTCAAATTTGTTGCTCTGCTCTGCTAGTACAGGGATGTCCTAGCATAAACCTATGATGATCTGAAGTCACTCATTCCTAAAGAGATCTGCCATGACATTCCTCTCAAGAGTGATTCAATTATTTACAAGCAAAAATCCAATTAGTATAATCTAAAGATATCAGGTACTATTCTATCTAAAATATAGAAAATGTTGAATGCCAAGATAATTTTCCCAATCCATCATTCCACATGGATTGCAAACATAGTACTTATGAGGAAGAATGGAAAAAATTGCCTATATGTGGATTTCAAGAACTTGAATTAGTCATCCTTAAAGGATAACTATCCTTTACCCATCATGGATCAAGTTCTTCAGATGGTGACTAGTTCAAAGATGTTATCAATGTTAGACAACTTTTTTGGATACAATCAAGTTGAAGTTGGTGAAGCAGACCAACATAAGACTGCCTTCACCACACCTTGGGGCACCTTTGCATATAAAAGAATGCCTTTTGGCCTGATAAATGCTAGTGCCACCTTACAAAGAGAAATGGACCTTACTTTTAAAGATGAAATGGGTAAATTCATTGTAGTATACCTGGATGATTTAACAGTCTTTTTTAAGCATTGCCCTGACCATATGTGCCATTTGCAACAAGTGCTAGAATGCTACTGCCAAAATGGCATTTCTTTAAATCTTAAGAAGTTTGTTTTTGGAGTGATAGAAGGGAAGCTTCTTAGACACATTGTGTCTCGAGAAGGCATAAATATTGACTCAGAAAGAGTTAAGTCCATCTATGAGCTTACTTTGCCCACAAGTAAAACTACAGTTCACTCTTTCTTCAGAAAAGTGAATTTTTTATGAAGGTTCATCACTGAGTTTGCTGAGAAGACTCACTATATTATAAACATGATGAAGGGAAAGGCCACTTTTATCTAGATGAAATAAGGCAAATTGGTATCTGAGATATTAAGACAGCTATTGCCCACACCTCAATTCTGGTTTGTCTAGACTATAACAAGGATTTCACAATGTATAGTTATGCTTTTGAGCACACACTTTCAACAATTTTGGTTCAAAAAAACCAAGAAGGTGTGGAATCTCCTATTTATTTCATGATATATCCTCTCAAATCTCATGAGCTAAAGTATTTAAGCATGGAGAAGCCTTCTTATGTAGTGGTGGAGGTAGTGAAGCATTTTCGCTTCTACATCCTGAATTCACACACTACTGCCCTTGTTCATGACACCACAGTCAAATCCATATTAACTCAATAGGAGTTTGGAACCAAAAGAGAGAATTAGATTGTTAAAATCTATGATTTTGATCTAGTCATCAAATCAATGAAGGTAGTGTGGGGAAGGGGCCTATGCCAATTGATTGCTGAGAATAGACTTGAAGAAACAAGGCATGAAGAAGAAGAAATAGAAGACACACCAACAATCCTCTTTGTCTCCACCACGAATGAGTGTTATTTAAGTATTTCTCATTTCTTTACTTATGGTGAGTGTCCTGCTCACCTATCTCATAAAGAAAGGAGGACTATCAAGTTGAAAGCTGTCAATTTTGTCCTCTGAGACAATGGCATATATAAGAGGATCCTTGATGGAGTGTTCCTTCAATGCGTAGATAAAGAACAATAGAACTAAATTTTGAATTCCTTCCATAATTTGGCTTGTAGAGGACATTTTTTTCTCCTGTAACTGCCCATATAATTCTATGAGCTAGGTATTACTAGCCTACTCTATTTTAATATGCCTATAAATGGGTACATAGATGTAAACTATGGTAGTAGTTTGTTGGAAGGCCCAAGTTAGTTGCTCTGCCTCTCAATCCAGTCATAATAAAAGAGCCATTTTATCAATGGGGAACCAATTTCATTGGTGCTATAAACCCATCTTCAAGCATTGGATGATTATGTCCTCACAGCCATAGATTACTTCACCAAATGGGTGGAAGCAATTCCAACTAAGTATGCCACTTCAGAGGTAGTATGCAATTTCCTCAAGGAGAACATCATTTCTAGGTTTGGGGTCCTAACCAAGATTATCACAGACAATGTAGCTTGTTTCTCTTCTTAGGAGATTACTCAGTTCTATTTTCACTATGGGATTACCTTCTCCCACTCCTCTAATTATTTCCCATAAGGGAATGGCTAAGCTGAATCAAGCAAAAAGAACTTGGTGACTATCGTCAAGAAGCTGGTAGATAACAACCAATGAACATGGCATAAAACATTGGTTGATGCTTTATGGGTAGATAGAATTCCACCCAAAAGGGCGATAGGTATGTAACCTTTCCAACTTCTTTATGGTCTTAATGCTGAGATACCAGTTACCTTGGAATTGCCAACATTGAAATTGGATAAGGCAATTAAAGATTAGACATATAAAAGATCCATAGATAAGAGGATCATGTGCTTGACTGAGCTGGATGAGTAGTGAACTATGGTGGTGGACTGAATTGTTGTGCATCAAAGTCTGGTGAAGAAGCTCTTTGACCAAAAATTAAAAAACCATGATTTCCAGATTAGAGATCAAGTCTTATTGTGGGACAAGAGAAGAGAACTAAAGGGAATGCATGGGAAATTCAATTCCCTTTAGAGAGGCCCATTCACTATCCATGAGATCAATGGTGAAAATAGTTTCCTATTGAAGTATCAAGATGGCACACCCTTTTCTCTACCTCATAATGGGCAGCATCTGAAGTACTTCAATTCTTAAAGTATCAGATAAGTTCACCTATACATATGTATATTTGTAAAGTCTTTAGTTCTATTTTGTTTTTTTTGTTTTTGTTTTTAGCACCTTTATTTTTTGGGGTAGCATGACTCCATATCCCAATGGCATACTTCAAGGCACTAGAGATTCTAGTTTCTACTCCCCTCAGCCGCTTCAAAATTTCAACTGAAGGAAGTTCCCCAACTGGAGCCAGATGTTGTTCCCAAAATTTGTCACTCATTTTTTGGGACAACACATGAACTAGTTTGGTCTTGAAGGAAAAAATCCTTTCTTCCCTTCTCAAAAATTATTCTAAGCACTCAAATTCTTCATTAGTTAAAGATTTTTTATTTAAGGGGTTAGCAGGTTCAATAGGTTCAACGGCTTCAGCAGGTGAGTTCTTTCAAAGGAATGAGTTCTCAACACTTAGATGATTTCAAAATAGATTCAATGCCAAGGTTGAACCAAAGGGTTCATCGGCAAGCTTCATCAAAAGAATGAACCATTGAACTGTTGAAATTTGAACCAAAATGGTTTAACAGGTTCAAATGTTCAATGGGTTCAAAGGTTCAATGGCATCAGCAAGCTTAATGAATTAAGCACTTCGTCAAAGGTTCAAAGTTCAACTACTTCAATAATTTTATTGGCTTCAAAACACTTAACAAAAACAAGAAGGCTTTAACTATTGAACCTTAAACATTTTGGGTTCAAAGGTTCAATGGGTTCAATAGTTTAAAAGTTCAACGTGATCGATTCAAGCAGTCAATTAAATGAGTGGAGAAAAGGAATGAACCATTGAACTATTGAACCAAAGTTTGTTCAATCAGTTGATCCAAATGACAGGTTTAAGGGAGTGCCACAAATCCTGAAAGGTAAGTGCTTTTGTGGAGGGCAATGAACCAAGTTGAGTGCCCTTATGGAGGGAAATGAGAAAAAGTGGACTCAGATATTTTCTTCAAAAAAATGAGCAAGGTAGGAAAAGATGGAATTCCTTTGGATTTGTTCAAGGTGAAAGATGAGGCAAATTCTTTCGAACAAATTGTCTAAAGGAATTCCTTCAGAATTTTTTCTAAAAGAATTCACCTAAAAGAAAAAGCCTGACAAAAAGTGGATGAAGCCAAGGAAACATTTCCTTCAAAAAAATTATCTGAAGGAATTCCTTCAGACATTTTGTCCAAAGGAATTAGAGCCTAAAGACCCTCCAAAGGAATAAAATCCTAAAGGCCACCTGAAGGACCCTGAAGGGTAGGTACCATTGTGGGGGGCTCTTAGCAACCAAAAAATGGACCTTTTCAAGGCTCAAAGGGACACCTTCCCTTCGAGAAGTTCCAAAGACATTAAGGCTCATGAATGATTTCTATGAACTCAATTCTATGGACTTTATAGGCTGGGTTCTATGGACTCATTTTTATTGACTTGATTCTATGAACTCTGCAGACTTGATTCTATAGACTCTATAGGCTCAATTCTATAGACTCTGCAAGCGAGGTTCTATGGACTTGTAGGTTGGTTTCTTGGTTCTATAGACTCAATTATATAGACTATGTAGGCTTAATTCTACTGACTCTATAGGCTTGATTTTATTGACTTGTTTCTACAAACTTAGCAGACATATTTCTATGGACTCTTCTAAAACTCAGGAGACTTAGAGAAAACAAAGGCTTTTAAGGAAGAAGATGAATCATTGAACCTTGAACTAAAATGGTTCATAGGTTTAATGGGTTTAATAGTTTAATGGAAGCTCTGAGTAAAGATAAGAAGTGGAAGTTTCCAAAGACTAGTTCAAGGAGAAGGTTCAAGTGGATGAATCAAGGAGGCCACTCGAACCATTGAAACAATGAACCTTTGATGTCCCCATGGATGTCAAATTCAAGCTAATTAAATATCAATTGATTTTCAAAAGTGGTGTGGAACTTGAAAGCAAACTCAGTGATCAACTGAAGAAGGAGCCAAAAGAGCCAACCAGAAGGGGAAAAGATAGCCCAAGAACTCAAATCATAACAGGAAAGAGGAAAAGACTAGAAATATTTGCAAGAGTTATTCCAATAGGTAGAACAGTCCACCAAGTAGATATTTGAGCTTGCAAGCATTAAAAGTGTGAACTATTTTTATTTCTTGGAGTAAAGGAAAAGTGGACAACTACTTAGACATCAAGAAAAGGACCAGACAACCCATGCTAAGGAGAAGACATTTGAGATGAATCGACATGCCACACTTAAGGTGGCCACCCTGTTCCAGCATGGGCTATTTGAAAAAACTAAAAATGCATTCAAGGCATTGAATGTAGCATGGGCCATTCCATGGAACAAAGCACCAAGCCTTTCTTGGATTCTATATATTATATTCTCTTACTTTATGAAAAGAGATCTCTCGATTATAGAAGAAAAAATCTTCCAAAATTGAGAGGTGATTAATGAGACTTTGAGCTTAGATTGTTGATCATATTTCTTTGTTTGAATGAGAAAGCAGGTTACTTTCAGACTTTGTGTTGTTATAGATTATGTCATTTAGGGGATTGTTCTTATGTCTATTTCCTAAATGTGTTCTTGTCCATTTTAAAGAAATAATCAGAACTAGTGGAATTAATCAGGAAGGTGTCTTGAAGCCAACTGTGGAGAGACTTTGTGCCCCCACAATTGTCTTTAGTGTGTTTGTCTATTTTCTATTTTTGTGTAAAGGACCTTGGGATGAATTTTTTCCCTCATTATCCTTCATATTTCACTCTTGGGCAGTCAAGGTGGAGACTTTGTGCTACATCTTAGTCTGCTAGTTACTACGCCCTTTGTTACCAATTAATTGTTACCCACCAGAAAGACCTCCAGCTGTTTGTTGTAAGACCACTTCTAAAAGAAGAGAAGTGCCTTCAGTGTTTGCACCTATATTTCTCCTTCGTTTGTGAACATCATCTCTAAAAAAAGAGAGATGGATGGTGTTGTCCTACCCCTAAGTGTTATTTTTTGCATATATATAGTATATAACTCCTCATATTTATAGGGAACCTCCCCTTGATGAGAGGAGAGATTTGTCCCCCTTTGATGTCGTAAACCTACACATTTGGCTGACCAATCTCCCTATGTTGTGGTTGAAGAGACCTATTTTTCTCATCAGTTAGCTAGTGACAAAATATTCACCCAACAATAGTATCTTAGATCAATATGATAGTGGTTTGGTAATTACATTATTCATTGTTTTCAAATTCTATTTCAATCTTGGTGTTACTAATTATAACCACCTTTAAAAAAATTAGTGTCATTGACCTATTTTGTTATTTCCTAATTATAATCATCTATGGGAAAATTAAGAGCAACAAATTTACCATGTATTTTTAAACCTTCTTGATGCATCACTATGTTATACTATGCCATTTTTCTAATCCATGAACTTTCTTCTACCTAATCATATTCTTTTTCTATAAAGTAGAACTACAGTGACTTGAGGTCCATCAATAATATGTAGGCAACACTCGATTTACATTAAGGTCAACTTAGTCTCTCTTTTTCCATGTTCTCACCATTTTATGAGTTGGACCATTCTTTATCTCATAATTCTCAATGAAGTTGAGATGCTTAGAAAATTACAAAAACATTTGAAAATCTAAAAAATCACAAAAAATAACAAAATCATGAAAATTAGCTTAGAATTTCCATGTGAGATATAAATCTATCAAAATTTACATGATGGGCCATACTATCTATTATGTTTATTTCTAGACCACCTTGGTCTTTTTCCTCCCATTTCTAGGAGAACTACATCAACCTGAGGTCTGCATAGACAAGGTAGGTAGAATTTGGATACATGGGGTATCTCAAATTAGCTCAGTCACACCTTATTTTCATTTTTTATCACATATTTACCTTAAGGATCCTGGGACTCCTAGCTATATCATGAGCAACCACTTGTCATTTAGTTTCCCCATCCTTATTATCCTTATCCATATGCTCTCACCATTTTGTGAGTTCAAGTTGTGAGCATTATGTATTCAACTTTGATACATGAATGCCCACTCGACTTCATCTTACACTCTCATCATGTTTTAAGTACTCTTTATATCAACACTCTCACCATTTTATGAGCTCATTCTCATTCCAATCCTTAGATGTATTAAATGTTATGAATTACCAATTTAGTTCATTTATGGCTACTCATCTCTTGCCTTTTAGTGTGGTTTTATCCTAAACCATACTCTCGTGATTGTGTGCTTTGTTTTTATTGACAACATCATCCCTCTCTTTTTATATACACACTCTCTATTTTATGAGACCATTCTCATATTCTTCTACATGTCAATCATATTTCCTTATCAACAATTTTCTTCTATCCCATATCCTAGGAGAACTACATTTGGCCTGAAGTTCATGTTGGATATTACATCCATGTAACTATGTATATAAAATACACTTGCCTAGTGCATTTATAGTTAGCTTGGATACCCATTCTTTTTCATCTATTCCCCCTTTTTTGTTTATTTGTGTCATTGTCTCCTATAGTCTAGGTGCAATGATTTTCATCTTGTTTGTGTCGTTATACCCTAATGCCTAGGGGAAACAATGATAGTCTTTTTATTCTTACATTATTATACCTACACCATTTCTATCTAGATTAGGGGTTAGCTTATATAACAATTCTATTACACATGCATGAATAATTTGTTTTCTATTTGTACTAACATTGTAATTAACTATTATTTATCTTTCATCTTTATCTATTTAGACTAGTTTGTTTATTTCATTTTCCTTTGCTTTGAATTATTTATTTCTTTTATTTGTATTTTTTTTTTATACCCATTTTTAATTATTGGTGTTTTATTGTTTATTCTTATGTTTATTGGTGTTTTTTTGTGTTTATTATTTCTATTTATTAGTGTTTTATTTTATTTGTTTACTTGTTTATTTGATTTCATTGTTGTGCCTTGACTTAGTATGAATGTGTTTATTGGATGATTCCTTGCTCATGATACTTAAGTTCATACATATTCATGGGTCAACATAGTCATCATTATTTTTATCATTGGTGCATTATTTTCACTTGTTTATTGGATTGAGTTTTAGTCCTTATGCATATTATGACTAGGTTATCATGGTGTTGTATATCATGATGCATACCATCACATGCTACAACAAAAATATGTTCATTGGATTTTACAATAAATGGTGCTATAGTACTTCTCCTTGGTCACTTTAGAAAATCCTCCCACCCTCATTGATTAAATGAACCCATTGACCATTTTGGTTATACCAATGCTAATAAGGATGGACATATCCACATTGGTAGGTAAAACTAAATCATTCACATTGATCAATTATTATTATCTTATTCTATTACTCATGCCATTTTATCCCACTTTTGGGTGAACTACATTGGCCCGAGGTCTATTTAAACTATGTAGGCAACACTTATATACATTATGTATCTCGGGTCAGCTTGGCCACCTTTTTTCTTCCAATCATATCTTTCATCACTTAATCCATCCTCATGTGTCTGGTTATTTTTGGCTTCTTCATTCATTATATGCATCTATATTGTGACTTATCATATTTAATTTGTTTAATAGGTTATATACTTGAGTTATGCTTACCAATTTGACCTATTGGGTCACAACCAAAAAAATCATTATTCAATCTAGGTCATCAAAATGATTACAACCAACTTTGAAAAATTCATTACTTTGACCCATTCACCCTGTTGGGGCACATACCTATGCCATTAATTATAACCACCTTTATGAAAATTAGTGTCTCAACCTCCATTACTGATTATAACCACCTTTGAGCAAATTAGTACCTTTAAATCAATACATGCAAGCATTATGTTGATTGGATTAATCTCACCCATGGGTTAATTTCATTCTTCTTCTTCTTCATTATTTTTGAGGGACCATCCATGAATCATATGTGTCAGCCACTCCCTTGAGGGGGCATCATAGACTTTCCAAATTTTTTTTGAAGCATCATTTTTAACTCATTATCTCCTTTTAATTCTTAACACCTTTTTCATTCTTTAAAAATATGTTACTATGCTTGTGTCTCACAACACCTTTTCAAATAGGGGAAAATTGTAAACACTCTTTTTTAACCACTTTCATGTCTAAGCAAACACCAAATCAAATTCTTGTAAACATAGCAAGTTAACCCTAAAAACCACTAGAATGCTCTGATTTATTAGTGCACATCATGTGAATCTTATAAATCATGTCAATGTATCCCTAACTTGGTAAATTCACTATATACAATCATCATCTTCCTCTAATTCATCTCTAGTCATCTTGCAACCTAAAAAATTGACCTCTTTGACCATGTGTGAGGGATAACTTGTCAAAATTCAAAAATAGAAATTAACTTGATCATGATTGCTTAATTGATTAAACCCAAATACATGCATAAGTGAAAATCTCATGGTTAATTAATTATTAAATTTCTATTATTAGAAATTCATAAATTTGGATTGATGACTTCATCATGACATCACAAAAATATCTGAAATGATGTCACCATCATTATATCATATTTTGTGAGTTGTTAAACACTCATAAAATATCAAATAAATATCTAAATTTGTGAGCCATGATTTTTAATTGATATTAATGGCTTACCCCCTTCTAAACCCAACTATGGTTAAACTAAACCTAACTAGAATCGAGTTAGAGTTAGTTTAGACGGCTATAAATACAAGGCCTTGCCCATTATTCAATAAGATTCTTTTGTGTAATGTTATTATGCTAAAATATCAAGCCAAGCCAAAGCCAAATTCAAGCCCAACATTACCAAGGTGACAAGGAGAGGTGGTGAAAGAAGATTTATTACCAAATAATCTTTGATAACACAATTGGGCACATTAATTCATTTCCAACATATAACTCTTGCTTTCATGGAAGGTAATTTTTTTTGTTTTGTCTTCTTTGATAGTTAATTGTATAGTTTTATAGCTCCTTGAGTGTTTAGGATAGAGATGTAAGTTTCATTAGTGTATTTTTGATTGATTTTACTCATACTAACTTGATACTAATATCTACTCTTGGATTCTTATTGATAACATAAGGTAAAATGGAAGTCACAAATTGATTTTCCCTAAGTACTGTAGAAAATGTGTGAGTAGGGGAAGGAGGAAATTCTATAAAGGGTGCCATAATAATGTGATAGAAAACTATAGGGTCCTTTCCCCTATGATTAGGATGATTTTAGAGAGATATTTTAATTTCATTTATATATTCTATGTCACATTCCTCTTAAAGATCATGGTGTTAGAGTAAGTGACATCATCTAGTGTTTTTAGGATTGTTATATGGATCATAACATTTGAATCTAGTATAATTAATATTACAATCATTGCTAGCATGATCTTTAGACATATAAAAATGATAATGAATGGAATCCTTTTAGAAAACCTATTTGGATTAGTGAATTCCATATCATTAGGATTATTGTCATAAAATCCTTGAAAATCATGGCAGGTTTCCTCTTTGGATTATTATAAAATATTATACATTTTTAAAGATAAAGACAAATATATTGAGTTGGATGATGCAATTTATTGTAAAATAATGGAAAAAACATACTCTATTAGTTTAGATAATACATTAACAAATAAAACTAGGAAATAGGAAGATGTCTTAAGTTGGATGACACAATGCACTTAGATAAATTAACTATATCAAGCTTGATAATGATCTTATAAAAACATATAACCATATCAAGTTGGATGATTTAACTAGGAAAATGTAGAGATTAGATTGGGCCAGTTGATAAAATTTCAAAAATACAAGAAATATATTAGGCTGGATGACACATTTCATTTTCAAGTTTTGTTAAAATATATGATTATGATAAAGATGTTGCTAAGGAAAAATGAAAAACATGAAAATGATCCAAACAAAGGTGGAATAAGAATCACATCAGGTTCATCAGAATGTGTTGTTATGGTGAAATAAAGTGAAGATAAGAAAATAAAATAAATGGAAACATGAAGATAATCCAACTAGGGTTGGGATAGGATTCACGTTGAGATCACTAGAATGTATGTAGGGATAGGATGACCTATAATTATCATCTTTCTCTCAATAGACTAGGACTCAAATAAGAGTTTAAAAATATAGCCTAAATATGATTTTATGGGTGGGTAAGGACCTAAAATAACTGTAAGACTTAGAAAAGGAAAATATATAATAGAATGTCAAGAGGAAAGGGATTAAAATCCTAAGCCTGTGACATTAGATATAACTCTCACTAGGGCTCAATGTAGATAAAATATTGTAACAATGATAACAAATGTGATAAATGGGTGTATTAAGAATATAATAAGGATAACACATGAAAAAAATCTATGGATAAGGGTATTCAAGATAACTATACAAAATAAACTAATAATAAGGTATTTTGGTGTAATGGTCAATGAGTGGGTAGTATATGAAAATTAAAGTGATAAATGACAAGAATAAATAACTATATAACTATACTAGTTTATTTTGTATAATAAATAACATAATAAAGGATACACAACACGTCTGCTATAAAAATAAATAATATATAATATACTAATTCAATGAATGAAAGAGATTTGGGATAAATATACTTACCTTTAGGTAAACCTATCAATGCCTCAATCTCCTCATTTGACTCATGTGGAAATTTTCAAGATATATTGTAAGTTGAGAACCTAAAATGGAAAGATGAAGACCTAAATACATTTAGTTGGGGATTCCAAAGACCAAGTGTACCTCCTTGGTTTTACTTCTCCTATTTAAATTTAAAGACCATCAACAATACTATTCATCCACATACTAATTAAGAGAAAAAATGTGAGAGCAAAAAAAGAAGATGAGTTTTTTATATATATTTAGGAATGAAATATGACCCTATATATATGGATCCAAAACTCAAAACTAACCATGAACTCTAAGATAGTGGTATTGAACATGACACTATAATTGTAAATATGTCAATTAACATAATACTATATTAGCCAAGCTGATATAGTAGAAATGATAGAAGATATACTCATTATTATATCAATAAATATGATATAGTACAAGGAATACAAGTATGAAAAAGACCGTATTATCCTAACATATATAATAAGATATAGAGAAACTAAAAATATAGATAGAAAGTAAATAAAAATGTAAGACAAAAGGAGACTCAAAGGAGGACTATATTGATAATCATGAAGGTATGGCATAGTATGGTGCAAATATCTCTCATAAATTGTCATCCATTGATCCCACCCCAACCTGGTGAAACTTTAAGGTGTGCACTTGGAGAGATTGGCATTATGACAAATCCCTACAAGATAAACTATAAGTAAAGTGATATAATTTAAAATATTAGGTGTATATATAATTAAATAAAATCTAACCATTGTTTTAACTTATTTTGTATTAATGTCATCTAAATAATGTAAAACTAAGGTTAATTCATATTTTGTAAAATATAGTAATAATACCCTAATTTTAATTAAGAAATAGATAAATATATAATGGAATTAGATTATTTTAAATTAACCAAATGAAATACGGGAGATGTATTTAGCTTATTTATATATGCCTTCACTCATAATAGTCATCACTAATTCTTAAAATTCTCTATGTATTCTTTGTCACCACTTAGATTAAAAATTGTAGCTCAAAACTCTACCTAGATGTTTTTCATAATAGTGTGACCTCTATGGTGACTAGTACTATCTTGTCTCTATTAATATTGTCCATGTGTGTTATGTTCATTTTCAAATACTCAAACACTTATGCCTATTCTTATATATCCTCCATGCGTGTGATAATATTTAGTCATGTGCATTGATCCCTATTTCATTTTTCCTTCCCTTAAAACCCTAATCACACATTCAACCACAATATGAGTTGAAAAAAAGAGATATTTTTCTAGTCTAAACAACCTCAAGAAATCCTTGCTAAGTTACTATGTGTTTCCTATTTTCAAATACTCATAAGAGGGATCAAATTGAATGTAGTTATCCCACATATGTGTGTGTTTGTAATCCTCAATTAATAATGCAATGCAATATTTTGATTTTAACACTTAGCATCATGTAAATTTGACTTCATGTGTATTCAAAACTAGACCTAAGGTTACTACTTTGATGGTTTTTCAAATATATACTCCTTTTTTATAATGCCTCAAAAGAGTCCTAGTGTATTTCATAAGTAATAAGTGATTAATTTTCAATTTATCCAATTGTGACCAAGTCACTAAGTGAGTGATAACCTTATGATTGATTTGTATCTATAACCAACTCTTTTTTATTTCATACTATAACCATCCCACATAAAGTTTTTAGGCTAACCTAATGGAAACTTATCAATTTTAAAAATAGCTGTTGAATGTTTCTTGAAAATTTTAATAGAGGAAAACACCTATAACAATTAAAACTATCCATATGTTCTAGTACTATCTTGGGAGTGAAATTCAATCATCTAAGATATGGAAAAGATCATTTTTGGAATTTGTAAGGTTATTTCATAGACTAGGCTGATCCTAAATAAGTGTATTTGGAAAAAAGGGTTATCTACTACAATAGGTGGGTATAAAAATACAATAAGTTTACACAAGACTCAAAAGTGTACACAATGTCCAAGTATGAGAAAGTTTTCTAAATTTAATGTTAAAAAGGTGTCCAAGATAATACTTAAGTGTCTAAAATAGCTTGTTTTTAATGCTCAATAAATTAGACATCAAATCTGCTTGATGTTATTTCAAATAGATGCCAAATACATTTTTTCTTAAAATAGATGATAAATCCATCTTAATGATATTTTAAATCTAATAGACATAAAATCAAATAGATGTGAAATTCGTGATGCTCTTATATGAATCTAATTGAATATTAATTAATTAATAATGAACTAATATAATTTAATGCTATTTATTTCATTCAATTTATTGTTAAATCCCATGAATATCATCTTCAAAATTTACTTCATATATATTTGCATGTATCCTTATCCTATCCATCAGGTAGTAGAGTCAAATAGATAATTATAAAATGTTGAACAATTTTATCAACATAAAATAACCTAAATTTGGTAGTGAAATTTGGATGATATTTTTTCACCACAATAATTTTCTCTAACTATGGGACCACATTTCCTATTAAAATGTAGTATAATCTCATAACTCTATTATCAATACTAGTGCCTTGTCCATTATAATTTTCATGTTTTTTTATTACAATTCTTATCCATGACTAGATTTTTTTTAATATTTTATGAGCTATAATTTTTCACCTAAATTATGAGATTCATATAGACATTATTTTTGTTCCTTTCCATTTTTTTACACTTGCTCAAGTATGTCTAAGACCTATTGATCATGTTGATTAAATGTTTTGTACTTATTTCACTATTTCTATAAATCCCAAATATGATTACCAAAAATAATGAACAACATATTATAATTTTTAATAAATATTTATAATATTTGGTTTAAGGTTGAATGTAAAAATCTACCCAAAAAACTAAAATTGGGACCAAAATAACACATGATAAATTTGTTTATAATTTAGACAATCATGACCAATAATATGTAAAAATAAATAGACTACCTTTGAAATAGTGTAAACTAATTTAAACATCTCAAGGGCCTTTTTTCCATATCCATGTTATGAAAAACCCATAGAGATATTTGGCTCTAGCCCATTCTTGATGATTTAGCATGAAACTACTTCCCTCATTCTAGAGTTGTTAGGTTGACACATACCCTGATAAAACTTGCAAGGGTCATATAATGCATCTTAATACCTTTAAGATGGATTTTATAAAATATATCCAATTTATTTTCATTAAATACATACCGATAAAATCCTATAATAATTAAATTTTAAGAAATTATACCTTTAATATTCATTTTTATCATCATTTAATATGCCTCTCTTACACTCCAACACTTATTGTACCTAGTAATAGGGTAATTCATCAAATCAAAAAATCAAATTCAAATACACATTTTATTATGTGGGAATGCACCTATTAGAATTTTCCCATATCTCTCAATCCTAAGCATGCAATAAGAACATTGGTTAAGTTGAATTGGTTGAATATTATGTAATTTTAGTGACAGAGTATTTCCATAGTCCATTTATTTTATAGAAAGTTTCTAGATAAAACCAAGATTCCCAAACTAATACATGGTTTTATCTAGAATCTTTATAGAATATTATGTTATTTTGTTTCATTTTCCTAAAAATATATAAGCTTACTTTTCCATGACAATTATGAGCAATCCTTTATATATTCCCACTTAATTTCATTGAGAATGTGCATATTTTCCTTTCCATACCCATAATTGGAAAATATTGGCCTTTTTGAAATATTTTATCCCCACACTTGATGTGATAAAACTGGCAATAGTGCACTGATTGGGATTCAAACATGAAAATCACATATATAAAAATAACTTCACAGTAACATCAATATGCCCATTTTATGTGTATCCTAAAAACATCACATTCTATGAGACAACATTTAATTGAGGCATTTTTTCAAGCACTTCATGTGCCTCATGAATGCTTCAAATATCCCATTTTTGATGGATTTATATGATGTTTATGCATTAGAATTAAACTTTATAATTGAATTTTATCAAAGAATAACTCTGAGACATTCTCAACCATATGATTTTGTGTATATGTTGCATTAATTACATAAGACAAAATCTCACTCAAACATATTTAAAACACTTCATATGCCTACAATATTATTTTACATTTTTCATAGACATATACCAAGATTATAAAAACTATAACATATAACCTAAGCCATGTTAAATATTCTTTTATGGATGTTCATACCCAATTTCAAAGGATGAAGTATAATATTCCATTTTGATAAGTGCTTAATTTGAATATGCACTCTAATTTTATCCCTTCATAAAAAATTATAAGTGTGTCTTTAACACAAAATTCTATTCTAAATCCAATAAATATGAAAAACTTTATATTATAAACCTAAGGAATTACATAAGGATCATAATATTAAAGGATAGACTTAACATCACCATATTCATAGCATAGCTCAATTAGAAAACAAATCTTCCCATTGACTTGTAATTTTACCCACTAATCTCTACAAATATGTAAGGTTCATGATGCCCAAGTGTATTTTCATTTATTCTCACCACTTTTTTTCTTGAAGTTTTTAAGGTTATTATTATATCAAAAAATGAAGAGATTCCCAATCCTTTAAAATGAAACCCCCCATATATGCAGATCCATCCCATGATAGGGAAAAAATAAATTTTATAGTATCCCCTTCAGTTAGATTTAATTGATAATTGAATTTATTATAGATTAACCTATCCAATTAATTAAAAAACATCATTATAGATTTATATGTGTAGTAAAAATAATTTAAACTAAGCATGAAACAAAAAATCTAGTGATATTACATCTCCTTGATATTTACATACAATGAATATTAGTGTTCTTCTTCTTAGTTTTATATAATTTTATAGAAGAATATAATTACACATTACTTATCCAATCATACCATGATGTCCTAGAATCAATCTTAGGTTCACCTTGTGGACTTGTAGATTCTAAATCTAGATTTTATATGATAAACTAGCCTTGTAAACTTGTAAAATATTACTCATGGATCAACTCTTTAGTTTATGACCTCCTCACAACTAAAAGGCTCCCATTCTCCATCTCACTATGCCTAAATTCTTATCGTATAGTATGAATATAATATTTTTATTACCCATATCACCTATAGGCCATGTTATGAATTAAACCTAATAAAAATATTACACCATCAACTACAAATCTTCAACTATTATGTATCCTACAAGACACTACCATTCAGATTAGGACACTAGCATAAATGCTAGTGTCCCAAGTCTAATGCTAATTTTTTAACCTTAAAAACACCTAAAATTTTAAAATATTTTTCTATGTACAAGTTGGCATATTTATATTAATTAACCCTGCCATGAGATATTTTCAATATGTGTTCTATAAATACAAAACAACCCCCACTCATGTATCCATTCAATAATCATCAATCAAGCACCTATCAAACTCACTAAATCATTTGCATAACTAAGTTATACTACCTTATTCTTAATTATTTATATATTAGTCATAGGATAATTATTATTATTATAGGTATAAGACATTCAAAGAGTAGCCCATGAGTAGTATTTGACAACTTACAAGATAGATCAATACATGTACTCCCATATAACATATTACACCATTGTGCACATGATAATCCACATAAAGGGGAGAACTAAATAAAATTGAGTCCATATTTAGATTTTATGGATATGTAGGTAAATTTAATTTATAGAGGGGTATTTGAGGTTAGCTCAACTTTACTTGATCCCACTAACCCTTGTTTTTGAATATCACTTACCTGAATTGGAGGACATCAAGTTTTGAGCTAAAAATTGATATCCAAAACCTATGCATGTAATCTATAGATGCCTCTAGATGTATCATAGGTTATATTAGTTTCTAAAGGGCACTTCTCATTTTATAATTTAAGTAATTCAAAGTATGAGTAGCAGGTTATGGCAATCTAGTTACCCATGGTGAAATACGGGCATAACAATAAGGTGTTCCACAATATTTATATTTCTTGGTGGTTGAGAGCCACCATGGCCAACTTAAGTTAAATATAAGATATATTTTCTCTTATCAGTGAATTTATGATCAATTTCTAAACTAAATATTAATCTAGATGAATATTTACAATGGAATTGAAACTAGAGTGATTTAGTTTTAAACAAGAGCAAAAGGAAGAGTAGGGCAGAAATAAGGTGTTGTGATTTTTAGTCTAGACATTATGATAAAGCTTATATTCATCAAGACATAAATTTAAACCAATACATGACATGAAATATCTATATCATATATCTAACCATGTATCAAGAAATTGTTTAAGGAAAGGATGGAATAATGCAAATAAGAAATTAGATTTAATTTAAAGATTTATTATATAAGAAAATTTCATTATCACATCTACAAGAGAAGCAAGGGAAATTAAATTAACCTAATATATTTCAATTAACCTAGTATAAGCACAAGTTAAAAACTCTACATTGATACATGCATATCAAAAATCAATGAAAACCGTTCAAATCTGAACATTAAAATAGATAGTTAAAAAATCAGCCATAATAGCAAACACAAAAACAAAAAAATTCGACAATATTTTTAGAATTTATTGCTTGTATTAATTTCTCAAAGTTTACATAAAGTCATTTTTAAAAACTTTCTCCCTTTACAGAATGGTAATACTTACCTTTTATAAGAGACTAAGGCAATACACTGATCAGTCATGAGATTATAAATGTACAAAGGTAAGGATAGTTATCCTTTTTACAAAGTTATAGAATACATTCATTTTTCCAAAGTGGATTGACCTATAGGAAAATGTGATAATAAACTAACACATGCCTTTACAAAAATAATATTCTACTTTTGAATATTAAAAAATTTCTTAATAAAGTAGAATATCATTAGCCAGCTGGTGGGCCCTATGCTGAAGAACTCTCCTACTATTCCTAAAGGATCTTCATGGAATTTTTATGTTGTTCATCAACAAAAAATTAAGTTTATAACTAGATCTAAGAGGCATTCATCCTATTGGTCAGCTAAGTCATCAAAATCTCTATCATTCCTCACCATTGCTTCCTTGATACTCCATACCTCAACTATTTTCTCATTTGTGGTCAGGATCATGCCCATGACCCTATTTTTGTCACTCCTAGACTAGCCCTAAGTCTTTATCTTGACCTCTTGCATAACCAAGGTTACTATGTGCTTATACTTTTCACCAATAATGATGCCTAAGGAGTTAAGTGTGGTCAGCATGGCAAGCATAGTTTCAAAGAGTTGTTCAATTCTATTTATTAGCTCTTTATCATCCCTTAGGACCCTATCCAAGTTCTTCAACCAAATAATTAGACCCTATATTTTTTCAACAATTATTCCCATAATTTCATTCAAATGGGATAGTTTAATGTTCCTAAAGCTATGAATCTAGTCTCCACTAGTATGTTGATTAGTTCCTTGATTTTGTCTTTTGAATTCTACCATTGGGATATTAAACCCTTGGCTATTGCATCTAGGTGGGCTAATAGACTCTGCCTTGTCTTTATCTCCTTTAAGGAATTAAATATATCATAAAAATATACCTCAAACATCTTTATCATTTCTTTAGGAACTAATAGGATAGCTTGTGTCTCAATATTTTATTTTTCCTTTTATAGGTTATCTATTTTTTGATATAGGCCTTTGATGCCTAATGTTAGTTGGGTTGAATGGGCATTAACTAGTCCAACTTTGTCTTCCTCATGTATTGAGTGTTCACTAGGTGCCTAACCTCCTAATAGAGTTAATCCCATAAAGGATTAAATTATTTGAAGAGTGAACTCCTCATTCCCAACCATGGTCTTCTTTATTGTCACTCTCTCTAGGCCTACTATCTCTAGATTGAATTGCACACTTACTGATGACACTATGATTTTTGGAGGTTTTTGGATCTCCATTTATGTGTTTCTTGAGGATATATGGGTTTATACCTAACTACTACTTGACCTCCCATGGGTGGTCATCAATATTTCTTCCTCTTCTTTCATTAGAGCCACTATCCATGTATTTAGCTCATCATGAACAGTGATGTTAATTGTCTGGGTCATGGCCCATCAATGCTACAATATTGGAATCTTTTGAATCTTCCCATAAATGAACCATTTATGCATGATTGGACCATGAATGGGATTCTCATCATTGAATAAGTTAACCTCAATCAAAGAATGGGTGAAGGTTAACTTTGGCTTCTTCTTTAGAACTACAATCAATGCCAACTCAGCCTTCCTCTTATGCAGGGGTACAACTACAACTAGGTCCAAAGATATCTCCTTACCCTTTTGATGTTTTCTTTCTTTGGCTTGGGATTAGGGCTCCTCAATTTTTTCCTCTTATTCATTATATCCAATATGCCTTAGTAAACACTTTAAGTGCATCCTCCACTATCTTCCCAAGATCCAGTGCAATCATATCAAGGAAATCAATTGGGGACTATAACCTTTCAAGTTGGGTTGAATATGAGGTCCCCTCATGAGGCCTTTATTCTAATTTCTAATTCACATTTCTTAGTGTAACTAGTGTTTGAGGTTATTTTAGTGGTTTCTCTAGAGGGGGCCTAGAAGAGGGTCCAAGCAATAAGTGGTATTGTAGGTTCCCCATCTACCAAATCTCACTAGGAGGTTTTTCATCCCTAGCCAACTTGGCTTCAATCCTGATATGATGTTTCTTTAACTTGGATAACACTTTTATGAAATTAGTGGCCCTGGTATATTCATAGGGGTATTTCATTATTTTTGATTTCAAATATTTTTTGACCCTATCATGAGGGTCCCAATGTCTTAAATCATTTAATTATAAGTTAAAAGAGTCTCTATGTTTGGTGATGACATCCACACAATCCCATTTATATAGTATAGTCATATTAATGATCAAAGGAAAAGGGTGAAGGATTCCTTTCCTTTTCTACTTTCACACACCATTTATGCCATGAAAAAGTTGGTATGCAATCTCTTATTTTGCCAATTTAGTTGGCACATAGACTAGTAGTTTAAGGGGTTGAACTAAGGTCCTTTTTATTTTTATAACCATGCAATCTAGATACAACCATATGTCTCCAATCAACTCCACATAATTCTTGACTATAGGGATGACTCTTCCCATGGAGATCCCTGTAATAGCTTCTCCTAAAGTTGGATATACACAATCACAAATAAATAATACATTGTGTCTATATTTGAATATGTGTAATTTTGAATAGTGATGGGAAATAGTGTATATCCCATTAGGTGACAAATTATGTATGTCAGGGATCTTGGTGGTATCCAAGAGGGTATCTAGAAGATAAGACATCGTGAACAAGTGGTTGCTAGTTTTCTTCTTCATGGCTGAAATTTTTTGGTTCAAAAAAATGTTAATTATCTCACCTATTGGGGGGGATGAGTCTTTTTTTACCATGAAGTACACATAAGGAACCCATATTTTATCAAAATGTGTGGTAGAAAGTGCTCAAAATAATATATTTAATAAGGTCATGATTACTTTGATCCCTTCCATAAATTAAATAATCACGATCTTCCTAATGGGGTCTTAAATTACATGGGTTATGGTGAGTAGCCATGGGGAAAGGACAACATTCAAGTCATTATTATTGGTTCATGCTCTAATTGTAGGAAAGTCTTCCTAAGGTTTTCATATATTTTAGTAGATTTAAAATGTAATATGGTAAATATATGATACTTTTTTGAAAGTATGTTCATGAACTATCCAATCTTGATCAATTTTACAGTCTATGAAAATGGGGGAAATAACATCAATATAGTGTAATACCTCAAGTTTTGTAGTAGCATAGTGGAGACTAGGCATTTATATGGAGACTAGGTCATTGTACCTCTAGAGGATTGAGTCATTCTTCTATTCTTGCCTTGTGATGGCTTGTATCTCTTCAATAGTCTAAAAAAGCTCAGACTAGTTTTTGTTTCCTGTGTTTAATGCTACAACATCAAAGTTGGTATCCGTGAATACTCTTCCCTCATTATCCAAAGATAAATAAAACTATGTGTCATCCATTTATTTCTGCCTCCAAGTTACCATGACTATGAAACTTGAAAATGGATCACTAATGGTATTTAAGTATCCTCTAGATTAGTTTTCTCTTGCTTAGATAATAATTATACTCTATCTAGCTTGATTGTGATTGCTTAGAGTTCAAATTAGGGATTTTTGTAGAGGTTAGGGCTTCTTTACACCTATAATGGTGATGTTAGTTTATACTTATGCTAATTCATGTCTTGGATTTGATTAATACCCCTTCCTATATACCTTTGCCTTTTCATGCCTACCAAATCTTTGATTTTTTCATTTTGTACTTGTGTGGAACTTATGTGGTAGATTTCATGGTTCATAAATGGTTTAAAGGAACTATCCATTTTCTTTTAAATATTTATTTTACTTCATGTCATCATATCTTTTCTCATGGATCAATGTAGACTATTGATCATGATCTTAGGGCTTACAAGTTATTGGCTGTCTTTGAATTAGCCTCTACAATTATGCCACTTGTCACCTTTGTGGGCCTATTGGGATCTACATTTCTTCACTAAATGCATGCTCACCATTTATAAATCCCATGGGCCTTAGAGAGTCTCATTAATTAGTCTTTATTGATTGTGCTCTACCTGATTAACCATGAGCCATTGATCCTATAAGATGCATGAACTTTAATTTGCATCAAGAAATAAAAGAGACTTAGACTAAGTAATTTATACTAAAGTTTATTTCATGTTAATAAAAATGACATATAATTTAAATTAAAATATTTAAGCTAATTTATAATACACATATAGAAGGATCTAATGCAAGGTTTGGACCTAGGGTTTTATCATGTTGAAAAACATGATAAAACTTTAGGTTAAAACTTATAAGCTAAGTTTCATGGCATAGGGACATAATTTAAGTTTTTATCTTAATTTCTATTGTATTTAAATAAATGAAATTGGAACCTTAGGATAGAGACTTAGGTTAAGTCTATGCTTGTGAATATTAGACCATAAGATCATTTTTTTATTGAAGTTCAAAGACATTAAGTGCTTTTATATTTTCAAAAAGGGGGGTCCATTAAATCTTCAACATAATTAATAAGCTTTAGAAAATTTTTAAATCATATTCTTATGTCTAAGAAAAATAATGGATGAACTTAAATTTGATGGCCTTGTGGGCATCAAATGACATTCACGAAAATGTAAAATTTAATTTCACAAATATCATTATGTCTATAGATCTTGGATTTAATGCACTTTATCTAATCATTTGGTCCCAACCAAACACAAACCATTGATTAATATCCAAACACATGCATACCATTGGTCCTTGCAATCATGAAGAGGATCAAGTTAGCCCATGGATCAATGTGTATCAAAATTAGACTAAGTTAAAAACCTAAGTCTTCAAAGCATAATAAAATGGGTCCCTTTTCATATTATAGTCATAACCAAAAGTTTTAGCCTAAGTTTTATTTTATTTAAATAATAAAATAATCCTTAGTGTAAAAACTTAGGTTAAGTCTATGTTTTAATGTACTAGGCCCTTTTAAATCTAAGCCTGAACATGAGAGTGCTACATGGTGACTCCATAGGACTCTTGAGATTTTGACTCCATTTGATCCTGGAAAGGGTCCATAGACTATCGATCAAGATCTAGATTCTTGAAATCATGAAACTTATCATCCTCATGGGGTTTCTTAGGCCTTTTACATTTTAATGCCAAATTCACTCCATTGGATCTTTTTTGGGTGAGCAGTCATGGACTGTTGATCATAATTTGGATGCTTGCACATGATTGGATATTTTCATAAGTTTTATCCTAAGGTTTTGTTATATAAAAAAATATAATGAGACCTTAGGGTAAAACTTAGGATAAGTGTGTGTTTAATAAAGGGGGACCTATTCAATATTGAATATGATCACATACCATTCAATCTTCAGTCCTGCTTAAGTGTGGATCATTGATCATGATCTTGGGGCTCATGTAAGATTGGTCTGATGGATCAAGGCTTTGGATTTATTGTGTATCTTCTATTCTATCCAATGATTTTATATGATTAAGTGAGATATATTGACCCTAAAAAGAGGTAATATTCTTAATTTAAGGCTCACATCAATATAATAACTTAGGCTAAAGTTTTAACACTAAAGTCTCATTTGTATTAATAAACATGAATGGGGCCTTAGAACTACAACATTAGGTTAAGTATGTAAAAAAAGGGCCCACATGACATAAATATGGGGACCAAGTTAGGAACATATAAGATCCTATAAACATAAATTTTAGACCTCATTAAAATAAAGAGAACAAAAGGGGGAAATATAAAGGGACCAAACATAATATTTTAGGCTAAGGTTTGGTTGTGTTAAAAAACATGACCAAGCCTTAGTATAAAAATTAGGATTAAACATAAAGTAAGTTTAGAAATGTTCCCATTGAATTTAATCCTACCAAATTTAAATTAGAACCAAGGGTCTAAATTAGGGTTTTGTGAAGGAGAGATTCAAAACATGAATCCAACTATGAGCTCTAACTGACTAAAGGCTAGTAAGAGCCTGAATGAGGATAAAACTATGAAAATCCCTAGTATGATCCATTAATAAGAGCTCCATGAAACCTTCAAATTAATACATGAGGTCTAAATATTAGCAACATTAAGAAAGGGTAAAGCAAAACAATGAATAAATGGGCTAACTTATTAAGTGTGGATGATCTTTAATTTCTAATAATGTGCATAATATCAATATTTTAGTGTTAAGGTTCAAAATATGCACAAGGTTGCCTATTTTTTATAAATGGGGGTATGTTGACCTAAAAAAATGGCCACTTTTAGGGGAAACATGACAATATTTTATAACTTAGAGACTCTGGTTCAGACAAATAACTAGGTCACTTATTCCACTTAATCAATGTCATTATCAAGATCAGTTCATGGTTGAAATAAACCTTGCATATGTAGAATTAGGGTCAAACATCAAGGCATAGCCATGTTGTGTGCATTATTTTATTCCACTTATTGTTTGTCATTGGATTTAGGGGACAAATTATAGGTTTCATGCCTTTAATCATTAACATTGACTTGGAGCATGTTTAGCTATTCATTAATAACCATGCTTCTAGCTTAGGGAAGGCTTGGGGATTGATTTTCTACTAGTTAGGCATCCATAAACTTAATAGAGATTCCTTTGGATCCATTTATGGCCTTAATTCACTACCATCTAGGCATCCATAAACTTAGTGGAGATTACTAGAATCATCTTTGCTTGAAAAGCTTTTGATTTTATAATAAGTTCTTATTTTTTGTATTTTGTATCTTTTAGGTTTTCAAAAAAGGTTGAGAACTAGGGTAGCCAATTTTAAGGATTTGGTCAAGTGTCTGATCCTTAGATAATCACCTATGATTTCAACCTTTATCCTAGGTAAGTATTTTTTTAAAGTATAAGCATGATTGTACCTTAATAAATTAAGATTTCATTCTATATGTATAATTCTTCTAATAACTAATGTTTAAATCAAGACAATGTTTAAGGTCTTATGGAATGGTTAACCTTTCCATCAATCCTTACTAGTTTATTTAAATTATAAACTCAAGTTCATATCTCAAATCCATGGCCAACATATACATGAGGTTCATACCAACATTCCTAAACTTTTGGAGTTTCAAGCATACTAAGGAACTATGATCTAAGGGTTGTCTAAAAATACTTATTGGAAGAAAGGTGCAAAGAAACAAAAAGAAAACACATAATATAAAATAGAAATCAAGAAGAAAAAGGGAAGTAAAAAATATATACAAACTCATGTATAAATAAGGGATAAGAAGGAAAGAGCTGAAGGAAACTAACTAGCCTATGTATATTAACTCTAACCATCTTATAGATTTACTCTATGAAGACCCTAGGAGGAGCAACAGAGAAGTAATACTTGAGATAATTCTCATTGGTGGGAAATGTGAGTTCTACTCCTTGTAGATATTTCATTTTGAAGGTGTTATCTCCAAGTGTATCTTCAATCTCATAGGGGCCAATCCATAGAGGTGTGAAATTGACATGCTTGCCTTTGGGCTCAAATGTTTTTTCCTAAAGAAGAACCAAATTTCCTTATCTAAACACCCTGATCTTTGATCATTTTTCAACTCACCTCTTTATTGTAGTTTGGTGTCTAATAAAGTTAGTAAAATATTCTTCTCGTGAATCCTCTATTTGAATAATTTCCAATAGTCTTAAGCTTGAAAATTCTTAGTCTTCCTCCATAATATGCTTTCATAAACTTGTAAGTTGATAGCTTGAGTGTGATGGGGAATATGGGATCTTGGCAATATATTAGTAAGAAGGGAGATACTTTAAGAGCCTAATTGACTCTTGTTATATCTACCCAAAGGGCATACGTAAGAAGGTTATGCCATGTTATAGGTTTGTCTGTAGTAGACTTCTTAATGGATTTCATCAAGTTTTTATTTGTTGACTTAGATACTCCATTACCTTGAGGATAATGGCTAGATGAAAACTTGAGAATAAATTTATTATCATATTCCCACTATTTCATCTCTATAGAAGTGAATTCTGACCCATTGTCACATACTAAAGAGACTAGAGTCCCAAATCTGGTGCATATGTTTTATTTTAAAAAATTGATCACTTCTTCTATTCTTCATTATTTGGTGGCTACCAATTTAGTCCACATAGTGACATAATCATTAGCTATCAAAATATACTTGTGACCTTCTAATGAGTTAGGTTTGATTACCCCTACAAATTCTAGTCTCCACTGGCTAACGAGTTTGTCAATCATTACTAGTTGTAAAGGCATTATTGGCTTTGGTTCTTTTGTGCTGAAGATCTAGCATGAATGGTATTCTCTCACATGCTTATGATCATATTTGAATATGGTGGGACAATAATATCCATCCCTAAGGATCTTGTGAGATTTTGTTCTTCTTGATATATGTCCACTTCCCAAATTCTAATGGAAAGTGCTCATTACCTTAGTAGCTTTTTCCTTGTAAACACATCTTAGGTACACACCTTCAAATTTATTTTAGTATAAGACTCCATTTTTTAATAGGTAGTGGCTTGGCTTGAGCCTTAGAGCTCTTCTCTATTCCCTATTTAGTCATATATGACAATTTCCATTGATTACTAAATGAATGATGAGATCATACTAGTTATTAGGTTGAAAATTATGTCGATTAACCTACATGATACTTAGCTTAGGGTTGGTATTAGAAATGATTTGAATCATACCTTGACATCTTACCAGTTTTGTAGTTTTCATCTCTGTGATGTATTATTGAAGAATGAACATCCTCTTACCTCTTCAAACTCCAAGCTCACATTGGCTCGATATTATTTTAGTGGCTAGGTCTAGTAGAATATCATGTACATTGTTCCTAAGAATGTAGTGCCTAAATTTATTGACAACCTTAACTAATGAAAAAACTTGTTTATCAACTAAAGGATAATTTAACTCAATATTTTTCAAATTAGTACTCATAAAAACAATTGGATGGTCACATCCCTCTATTTTATGTGTCAATATAGTAATAATAGTGTGGTTAGAGGAAAAGGAGTAGAGATAAAAATCTTTGAAAAGTCTAGACTTATCAAGACTGGAGCTTGGTTGATTGCTCTTTTGATATCTCCAAAGGCCTTCTTTGACTCCTCAATCCATGAGACTTTAGCATCCTTATTTAGCATATTATTTAATGGTTTGACAATGTCTACAAAACCATAAATGAATTTTCTCATAAAGTTTATTTAACTAAAAAATTATTTTAATTCTTTTCTAATATTGGGAGACTCTATCTTTGATATATCTTCCACTCTTTCAGGATCAATAGATAATCCATATATATTGATAACATAGACTAAAAATTAGCCCTTAGTTACATAAAAGATGCTTTTCTTTGGGTTGAGGGAAATTCCATACCTTTTGCATCTTTCAAATACCTATTGTAAATGTATGAAATGGTCCTCCCTATTCTTAGAGAAAACAACTAGATCATTCATGTAAATTATAATTCACTTACCAATTAGGCCTTGGAAGGCATGGTCCATGGCCCTTTAAAAAGTGGCTCCTATGTTTATCAGTCCAAAATGCATTCTTTTATAGGAAAAGGTTCCCCACTTAATTGTGAATGTTGTCTTCATTCTATCTCCCTTGTCTACTAGCACCTGATTGTACCCTAAAAATTCATCAATAAAAGACATCATGGATAAAATAGAAACAATTTATTTTACTTGTTCAAGAGAGGGGAGAGGATAATGATCCTTTTTAGATGTTTTATATAGATTTTTAAAATCAATACACGATCTAATTTCACCATTCTTCTTCCTAACTGGTACCAAATTGGAAACCCAAGTAGAGTGTCTAATGGGAAATATAATTCTAGCATCTAAAAAAATTTTAAATTCTTTGAAAATCATAGGTTCTAAGATAGGATTTACAAGCCTTTGCTTCTGTGTGAAAGGTTTGTAATTTTTATTGAGAGGTATGGTATGGGTGATGACTCTTGGATCAAAAATCTTCAAGTCATCATAAGACCAAGCTATCACATCTTTGTAATTTTTTAACAACTCTTTGGTTCTCTTATTTTTAGAACTTGTACAAGATTTTATAATTCTGACCATATGTAGTTTATCTTGAGGCCCAAGATCAAATACATTGTAATCCTTTCCACTCACTTTGGGAATCTTAGAAGCTTTAGCTAGCTTGTATTAATCAAATAATCTTTCTAAGGCAATCATCCCCTTGGGGACATTATTTTCATTTAGATGAATGAATTTACCATCAAATTTATCTTCTCTAAACCCATTTTCATCAGCCTCATCAATTATATAAGCATCAAATTCCCTTGAACTAGTCATGAAGTTTAGGATCTATTTGTCATCACTAAAGACTTGAAAATTGTTTACATTTTTTGGAATAGAAGGGAAAGGTATTAATTCAATGCTAAAGTTTGGTGAGTCTTGGTCAGGCCTGAGATTAGCTATAGTAGAGGCTAGCTATTTAGAAAAATTATTTTCCTCCCTAGGGATAGAAACAATATTGAAGGCATCAAAAAACTCCACCAAATCTTAGTCTCTAAATTTGTACCTCTTGAGGTATGATAGTTTTCACTAATACTTGCTTCTTACCTGATTGACTACTAGTTTTGAATCACCATAAACTAGTAGTTATTTGACTTTGTTTTTTATGGAAAATTGTAGACCTAAGATGAGAGCCTCATATTCTACAAGGTTGTTGGTACATGGAAAATGAGTCTATAAGAGGAATAATATTTATTACCAACAAGGTCAGTTAGGATAATGCCTATCTTAGATCTAGCTTTACACCTAGCTCCATCAAAATGCATCTTTCATAATCTAGGAATAGTATGAGAGGATTTAGGGTCACATACTTTGGTAGTTCCTAGGGTGAAAACTCCTATATCAGAATTGATTATGTTGACCCTCTCATTCACTGCATTATATTTAGTGATCATGTGTTTCATTCTTGGTTCCATTTCAATCCTAATCTAGTTGAGAACTCCCTTCTAAGGTAGCCATAGGTGTGAACAGTCTGTGGACATATATCCATTTAGATCCTTTGTCCATCCTCTTCTTAAAATTAGTCCATATGCATCAAGGATATCTAATACTTGGATATCTATAAATTATTGGACTCTTGGCTCATAATCCAATTGCATGTGGACATTTAACAACTCTCCAACCACCTTGACCTTAGACTTATCTAATTAGGTGACAAACCTATTAGACTTAATGGGAGTTAAACCAAGTTGCTTATAAACACTTGTAGGCATAATATTTATAGAGGCACCATAATCCAAAAAATAGTTATGCAATTTCTTACTAAACATTATAATTGTAAGCAGGAAAGGTGAGGAGTCTTCCTTAGCTTTGTGCATGGATACATTGGCATTATCAACCTTGGGCATATTGCTAGAATTATTGGATTAGGATTCCAATAATAGATCTCTTTGTTTAGTTATCTATGTTAGTTCATGTAAAGAAATATGTGCTTTAATTTTCTTTATGTCCTATATAATATTATAACTAGTCCTATGGGAATAATTGGAAGTATCAGTACTAGGCTTAGAAGTAATTCTCTTTGGAGGCTCTATATTATTTTCTAAAGTGGTATCTAAAGGAGCACCAAATTTGTTTAGAGGATTAGAATTAGTCAAAGGCTACCTTTTTTCTCTATTACTTAGAGTATATGTATTATTTAAGAACTATTGGAAGGCATGGACTTCTTTAGGAACATCATCAAGTTCATTATCTTCTTGGAAGGGGAAATCAAACATTTTCACCATGAATATCTATTAAATAGGCTTAGATCCTAAAATACTTACACCATTGTATGTATTAGTTACTACTTCAAAAGTGTCCAACTCTTATTGAAATGTTTTAAAATATTTAAATAATTTAATGCAATCAATTTCACCATGCTTAGCAGTACAATAGAATATACAATAATCAAGAAAAGCAATATCAATAAAATTAATATCCATAGTCTTCTTTTCAGAAGATGGTTCACTATTCTTATTATTGTTGAAGATATAATTATTAAAAATGTTATTGGGCCTATTGAATATTTAGAATGACAAGTTTCTACCAAAATTATCTCCAGTATTACCAACTTGTTTTTTCAATTGAAGGAAATTAGTTCTCAATTTTAGGACCATTTTCAGAATGGACTCATTCTAATTTTTGGGGGTTTCTAAAATATGAACCTAGTTTTTATTAGTACCCATGGCTAGTAATAATCCCCTTTGATTAATTTTTATTAAATCCAGTGGTATTAGGGTGATTCAAGAACCACAAATTTTGGTTAGGAGCAGCATGTCTTAGAGGCAGTTGGTTTAGATTTGGGATCTAGTTGAGAACAGGCACATTCTAGTTGTTATTAGGGAAGACATTCAAGGTAGGCATACATGGATTAACATTTGGGATAGAGTAGTCTATCTAACCTTGAATTTTCATTTGGTCACTAATGATCACAACCTTAGCATAGGCTAAAGCTAGTGTGTTCATAGGACCTACAACCCTCTTTATGAATACTGAAGTCATGGGATCAAGAGTATATTTGTATATTTCCAAGGATAATGCCTAATTAGGTTTATAAGGGTCAATGGTTTTTATATAGATATTATATAACCTAGTATTAAAATATCTTATAGGTTTATTGGCATCCATTTTTAGGGTGGTATACTATTGGTACAAGACACAAGGGTTGATAATTTTTCCAAGTTGGTCAATGAAAATATTATTGAATTCATCCAAAATGATAATGAAATTATCAAGCAGGTTTAGGAACCATTCATATGAAACATCCTTAAATGTGAAATGAAAAACCTACACACTACATATTCATGAGTGACATTTAGCAATCTTAATGTAACTTTGAAGGATTTAACATGTTCTTCTACTGTCACAATAACAATAGGACTAAAAGTTGGAAAATACTTTTTTGGATTATGAGGAAGGTCATGAACCACACCTTAAACATTAATAAGAGATATTCCTAACCAAGACATACCTTGATGAAGGTTGAATGAAATATTACCTTGGACTAGTGAAGTCAATAAAGACTTCAAATACCTATATCTACCTTTGTCTCATGTGGCCCTCCTATGGATGTATAGCTCCTATGGAGGTTCTCTTGTTTTTGAATGCGATCTTTTATAGATTCTTGGCAATTCCATCTTGAGGAATTTGGATCCTATTTGAAATATGATGTGTGAAATTAACATTTACAAGAAATAGGGATTAAACTTGCACATTAATCAAAATTTTCAAAGATTTATGCAAATAACAATCAAAGGACATCAACATTTAACTAAGTTAACTAAAATATATACCCAATTATGTAACTATGATCAATTTTTTAGATTTTAAACTCAAATAAACTTATATCCACAAAATATCTATCAATCTTTGATCAAAACAAGCTATTCTAACCTCAAATACTTCAAATTGTCAGATCTCAAGCTACCTTTACTAGAATTACACATCCATCCTTAAAGACTCTTGATATTTGTATAAAAGAAGCAAAAATATGGGTCAAAGACCATGAATATTGATTATATGTACACTTTTACAAAAATAACTTACGTAAATGTGTAAAGATAACACCAATCTTTAATCAAAATACACCAAAATTAGCGAAGATCCTATAAATTCACAAGGGTGGACCTCCTATCACCAATAGAAGCTTGTTCCTATTAATGAATCTAGATGTATCATAGGTGATCTTAGTGTCTAAAGGACACTTCTCATTTTATATTTTAGGTAATTCAAGGCATGAGTAGGAGGTTATGGTAATCTTATTACCCATGGTGAAAAAAGGTCAGAGAAATAAGTTATTCCACAATATTTATATTGATTGGTGGTTGGGAGCCACCATGGCCAACCTAAGTGAAATTTAAGATATATATGCCATTATTAGTGAATTTGTGATCAAGTTCTAAACTAAAAATAAATCTAGATAAAGATTTGTAGTATAATTTAAACTAGAGTGATTTGGTTTTAAAAAAAGCAAAAGAAAGAGTATGGCAAAAAGAAGGTGTTTTGATTTTTAGTCCAGACATTATGACCAATCTTAAATTTCATCAAGACTTACATTCAAACCAATACATGACATTAGATATCTATAATATAGATCTAACCATGAACTAGGCAATTATTTAAGGAAAGGATGGAATAATGTAAATAAAAAATTAGATTCAATTGAAAGATTTACTTCAGAAGTAAATTGCATTAACGCATCTATAAGAGAAGCAAGGGAAATGAAATGAACCTAAAATATTTCAACTAACCTATCATAATCAAAAGTTAAAAAATTTGTATTCATATATTCACATCAAGAATCAATGAAAACCATTCAAATTTGAACATCTAAATAGATAGCTGAGAAAGAAACCATAATAACAAACACACAAAAAAATTGGACAATCTTTTCATAGTTCCTTTCTTATATTAATTGATCAGAGTTTACAAAAATTATTTTCTCAAAACTTTCTCCCTTTACAAAATGGTAATCCTACCCTTTTATAAGAGACTAAGGCAATACACCGATCAATCATGAGATTACAAATGTACAAAGGAATTGGTTTAAAAAAGGAGCAAAGGGAAGTGTAGGGTAGAAAGAATATGTTCTAATTTTTAGTCCAAAACATTATGACAAATATTAGATTTTATCAAGACATACATTCAAACCAATACATGACATGAAATAGCTATAACATAGATCTAACTATGTACTAGGCAATTATCAAAGGAAAGGATGGAATAATAAAAATAAGAAATTAGATTCAATTTAAATTTTTACTTCATAAAAAAATTGTATTAGAACATTTATAAGAGAAGCAAGAGAAATAAAATAAACCTAATATCTTTAAATTAACCTAGCATAAACACAAGTTAACAAATTTTCATTCATATATGTTTATCAAGAATCAATGAGAACTATTCAAATCTGAACATCCAAATAGATAGTTGAGAAAACAACCATAATAGGAAATACACAAACAAAAATTGAACAATATTTTAAAAATTCCTTGCTTGTATTAATTGCTCAAAGTTTACACAAAGTCTTTGCTTAAAATTTTTTCCCTTTACAAAATGGTAATACTACCCTTTTATAAGAGACTAAGGCAATACACCGGTCAGTCATGAGATTACAAATATACAAAGGTAAGGATAGATATCCTTTTTACAAAGTTATAGAATAAATTCCTTTTTCAAAATAGGATTGACCTATAGGCAAATGTGTTAACAAAATTGTGCATGCATTTACAAAAAGAATATTCTACTTTTGAATATTACAAAATTTCTTAACAAAGTAAAATATCATTATTCAGTTGGTGGTCCCTATACTAAAGAACTCTCCTACTACTCCTAAAGGATTTTCAAGGCCTTTTGATGTTGTTCATTGACCAACCTTAAGTTGACAACTAGATCTAAGAGGCATTCATCCTCTTGGTTAGCTAAGTCATCAAAATCTCTATCATTCCTCACCATTCCTTCCTTGATACTCCTTGCCTCAATTAGTTTCTCTTTCATGGTTAGGATCATGCCCATGACCCTACTATTGTCACTCCTAGACTAGCCCTGACTTTTGATCCTAACATCTTGCATAACTAAGGTGATTATGTGCTTATACTCATCATCTATAATGATGGCCATAGAGCTAAGTGTGGTATGTATGGAAATCATGGTTCTAAGGATCTGCTTAATTCTATTTATCAACTCATTATCATCCCTTATGACCCTCTCCAATTTATTCAACCAAGTACTTAGACCCTAGATCTTATCAATAATTATTCCCATAATTAAATTTAAATGGGCTAGGCTGATGGTCTTGAAACCAATAATCTAGTCCTCCACCAATATGTTGATTAGTTCCTTGATTTTATCTTTTGAATTATACCATTGGGATATTGAACCCTTAGCTACTGCATCTATGTGGGCTAATAAAAGCTACCTTGTCTTCATCTCCTTTAAGTAATTAAATATATCATAAAAATATGCCTCAAACATCTTTATCATTTATTCAAAAACTAATAAGACAACCTATGTCTCAAGATTTTCATTTTCTTTTTGCAAGTGATCTATTTTGATATAGGCCTTTGATGCCTGATTTTAGTTGGGATGAATGGGCATTAGCTAGTCCAACTATGTCTTCCTCATGTATTATGTGTTCACTAGGTGCCTAACCTTCTATTGGAGTTAAGACCATAAAGTGTTTAACTCTTTGAAGAGTGAACTCCTCATTCCAAATTATGGTTTTATTTTTTATCACTCTGTCCAAGCCTACTATCTTTAGATTGAATTGCACACTTACTAATGACTCTATGATTTTTGGAGGCTCTAGGATATCCATTTGTGTCTTGCCTAAGACTCCAAAGGTTTATACCCATCTACTAATTGACCCCCCAAGGGTAGTCATCTTTATTTCCTCCTCTTCATTCATCAGAGCCACTATCCATGGCTTTAGCTCATCATGAATAGTGATGTTAATTGTCTAGGTCATTACCCATGAATGGTGCAATGTTGGAATACTTTGCATCTTCCCATTAATAAACCATTCAGGTATGATTGGTCCATGAATGGGATTATCATCACTAGATAAGTTAACCTCACTTAAAATATGGGTGAAGGTTAACTTTGGCTTCTTCTTTGTAACTGGGACCAATGTCAACTCAACCTTCTTCTTGTGTAAGGGTGTAACTATAATTAGGTCTAGAGATATATCCTTCCTCTTTTGATGTTCTTGTTATTTGTATTTGTATTTGTATTTATTCTTCTTCTTCTTCACCATATCCATATGCCTCAATAAGAAATTTAAGTGCATCCTCCACTATCTCCCTAGGACCTAGTGCAATCATGTCAAGGAACTCAAATGGGGACTTTGGAGTTTTAGGTTGGGCTAAAGATGAGGTCCCCTCTCTAGGCCTTTCTTCTAATTTCCCCTTCCTAAGTATTTGTGAAACTAGCGATTGAGTTTTTTGTAGTGGTTGATCAAGAGGGGGCTTAGAAAAGGGTCCATGAAACAAGTGGTATTGTAGGGGCCCCATCTTCTAAATCTCACTAGGAGGTTTTTCATCCCTATCCAACCTATCCTCAAGCCTAATATTATGTTTCTTCAACCTAGATAACACTTTATGAAATTGGTGGTCCTAATATACATCATATCATAAACACCAAGATTGTGTTCATAGGGGTGTTCATTATTTTTGATTTTAAATATTTTGTGACCCTATCATGAGGGTCCCAATGACTCAAATCATCTAATTGTAAGTTGAATGAGTCTCTATGTTTGGTGATGACATCCATAGGCTCCCAATTATATAGTATAGTCTTGATAATGGTCAAAGGAAAGGGGTGAAGGGTTCCTTTCCTTTTATTCTTTCACACACCATCTATGCCATGGAAAAGTTGGTATGCAATCTCTTATTCTACCAATTTAGTTGGCACATGGACTAGTAGTTTGAGGGGCTAAACTAAGGTCCCTTCTATTTATATAACTATGTAATATGGATACAACCATATGTATCCAATCAATTCCACATAATTCTTGACTAGAGGGATGACTCTTACCATGGGGATCCCTATAATAGCTTATACCAAAGTTGGATATACACAATCACAAATAAATTATACATTGTGTCTATATTTGAATATGTGCAATTTTAAATAGTGATAGGAAACAATGTCTCTTGCATTAGGTGAACAATTATTTATGTCAAGGATCTTGGTGGTGTCCAAGAAGGCATCTAGAAGATAGGACATCATGAAGAAGTGGCTGCTAGTTTTCTTCTTCATGGATAATTTTTTTTGGTTCAAACAAATGTTAATCATCTCACCTATTGGGGTGTGAGTCCCTTTTTACCATAAAGTACACATAGGGAACCCATATTTTATTAACATGTGTGTTGTAAGGGGATATAGATAATCTATTTAATAAGATCATGATTACTTTGATCCCTTCCCTAAATTAAACAATTGGGATCTTCTTGGTGGGGTCTTAGATTACATGGGTTCTAATGAGTAGCCATGGGGAAAGAACAACATTCAAGTCATTCTTACTAGTCCATGCTCTAATTTTAGGTAAGTATACCTAGCGATTTCATAGCTTGTATTATCTTTCAAACACAAGAGGGGAAATATATGCTACTTTTTTGAAATTACATTCATGAATTATATAATCCTGATTAATTCTATAATCTATGAAAATGGGGGAAATAACATTAATATAGTGTAATATCCACAATAATTGGGATTCAAAGAAAATGAGTATGGCGCGTGAAAGGAAGGGAGAACCCCATAAACAGGAGCCCAAGAGCTATGTAGAATGGAGAGAGAAACATCAAGTCTGGAGAATTCTACAGAAAGGAAAAGTTACGAGCTACATGGAAAGACTCCACGGCTCTAAACCACATATTACGACGGCCTTCTTCAAAAATTGGTCTGACGACTGGGTCATCTTGCATGGTATAACTGTAAATTTAACTGAGGATTTTCTTGCTGAGGTTACAGGGTTGCCAATGGATGGACTCAAATTTTCCAAGCAGACCAGCATTTCGAATGAGGCCTTTTGCAAGTTCCCCAAAATGGATGAGGAGGAGCAGAAGCTGGTTAAAAATGGGGATTTTTATGAGCTGGACCAGATTAAAGGGGTATGGAGGGACGTCTTAAGCTGTATAAGGGAGTACTTCATCTTGGATGGAAGAAGCAAGCGAGTGCATAAGTTTCATTTTGTATTCCTCAACCACTTCAGGCATAAGGTTAGCTTGTCTTTTCCTTTCTATCTTTGCTACTCCCTGATTCAAAGCTTTTATGCTCATAGGAAAAAGGATTTGCACCCTATTCTTCATGAAGGCCTTATTCTGCTTATTGAAGGCTATTGCAAGAATAGGGCACTGGTTAAGTATCCCAAACAGGGGAAAAATAAGTTGCCAAGAAATAAAAAGAATGAAAATGTAACCAGGAGAGGCAAAATCAAGACTCCTAGTCCTATTAAACAGAATGTAGAAGAAGAAAGGGGTCGGGAGAGAATTGAAGAACCTGAGGAGGAAAAATCAGAGGAGGAAGATGGAACTGAGAGCTGGGACACCAACTTTAGTAATGATGAAGAAGGATCTGAGGAAATTGAAAAAGAAAAAGTCAATACAGAGGAGGATTCTGCTATTAGAACTGAAGAGACGGAGGAAAACCAGAAAGTGTCGGAGGATGATTTTGTTCAGGAAGATCCTGGTGAGGACCCAACTTCTAAGAATGAAAAGGAAATTTCTGTCCAGGATGATATTCAAAATATGGAGAAGGAAATTCAAACTGGACTCAATGAGCGGGAACAAAAGAGTCAAGAAGACTTCTTTGAAGAAACTAGGATTAGCCCTAATAAAAAGTTTGAGGATTGGAGAGGGAAGAATCAGAATGAAGAAATACACACTCCTATGACCTGGGTTAACTGTAAAGCTGAGTCTTCTTCCCAACTTGATTCCTGGTTGTGTAGGGAGATCATTGATCTCAAGAGAAAAGCGGAAACATTAGAAGATTCTCTGAAAGCTGCTTGGAACAAAGTAAACAACATGGAGAATCAGTTAAGCGAGATCCCTGTCAAGCTCAAAGCTTATGAAAACAACCTCCAAGAACTAATAAAGGATAACAGAAAGAAAATGGAGGAAGTAACGTCCAACATCTGTGCAGCTGCTATCAATATTGGTAAATGACCCAATGAGGAGACCAAAGCACTAGAGGGTCCCAGCAAAAGGACAAGGCAAAGTTCCAAAAAGAAAGATACACAAAAAGGAGCTTTGCTGGAGGCTACCACCCAGGAAACTGCTTTGAAAGGAAAAGAAGCCATGAACTTGATACTAGAACTAGATGAATAATCTAGTCCTTCTTGTTGGTTTAGAAACTGGTACTGATCTTTGTTCTCCTTTTGTTATCTTTTTTTGTTGTGCTACCAGATTTTTGTTTCTGGGTTTCGACCGTATATGTCTCTAATGGTTTCAGGTCCATTTAAAACATGTTTTTGCTACCTCTTAATAGTGTTTTTTAGGCGTTGCCTGTGGGCTTAGACGTTCTTTATTTTGCTCTCTATTACAGGGTTTTGGGGCCCCTTCAAAACTTGTTTTTACCTCAATCTAAAACATTAATATAGTGTAATACCTCAAGTTTTATAGTAGCATAGTGGAGATTGGTCATCTAGAAAAAGAATAAGTTGTTGTACCTCTAGAGGATTGAGTCATTCTTATATTCTTCCCTTGTGATATCTTTCATCTCTTTAATAGTCAAAAAATGCTCAGATCAGTTTCTATTTCCTATATTTAATGCCACAACATCAAAGTCAGTATCCTTGAATACTCTTCCCTCATTATCCAAAGCTAAATACAACTCTATGTCATCCTTTTGTTCCTATATCTAAGTTGTTATGACTGTGAAACTTGCAAATGACTCACTAATGGTCTTTAAGAAGCCTTTGGATTAGTTTTCTCTTGCTTAGATAACAATTGGAATCTTTTTGGCTCAACTGTGATTGATTAGAGTTCAAATTAGGGCTTTTTATGGAGGCTAATGCTTCTTTGCATCTTTAATGGTGATGGTAGCTCAAACTTAGGCTAATTAATGCCTTTATTTGATTTGGTCCCCTACCTTTATACCTTTGACTTTTCATGCCCACCAAATCTTTGATTTTGTCATTTTGTGCTTATGTGGTGATTATATGGTAATTTCACAAAAAAATTCATAAATATTTTAAAGGAACTATCCATTGTCTTTTAAATCCTTCTTTTTCTTTGCACCATCAAATCTTTACTCATGGATCAATGAGGACCATTGATCATGATCTCGAGGCATGCAAGTTATTGGTTATCTTTGAATCGGCCTCCATAGTTGTACTACTTGGTACCTTCATGGGCCTCTTCGGATCTATATTTCATTAGTGAATGTACAATCACCACATGTAAATATTTTGGGCCTTTAGGAGTCTCATTGAATAATATTTATTGATTATGCTCTACCTAATCAACTTACTCTGACTAACCATGAGCAATCTATCCTACAAGATGCATGAACTTTAATTAGCATCAAGATATAAAAGAGACTTAGGCTAAGTAATTTATTCTAAATTTTATTTCATTTTAATAAACATGACATATAATTTAGGTCAAAATATTTAAAATAAGTTATAGAACATATATAAAAGGGGATCGATTAATAGAATTATCTATTGCAAGGTTTTGACCTAGGGTTTTATTGTGTTGAAAAACATGATAAAACTTTAGGTTAAAAATTCTAAGATAAGTTTTATGGCATAAGTACATAATATAAGTCTTTATCCTAAGGTCTATTGTATTTCAATAAATTTAATTGTAACCTTAGGATAAAGACTTAGGTTAAGTCTATGCCTATGAATATTAGACCACATGATCATTTTATTATTGAAGTTCAAAAACCTTAAGTGATTTTATATTTTCCAAAAGGGGTGGTATATTGAATTTGTAACATAAGTAATAAGATTTATCAAAATTTTAAATCATATTCTTATGTCCAATCAAAATAATGGATGAGCTTAAATTTTATGGTCTTACAGATGTCAATGACGGCCTTGCAGATGTCAAATGATGTTTGTGAGAATGTCAAATTA